>CM046424.1:35401717-35986717 GCA_025506505.1 Flaveria sonorensis
TATTGTCCTCGTGATGAAATATGGAAGCTGGAAGAAGATTTCTAGTAGCTAAAGATGAAAGGATTTACAATTAGAGATTATATCACTTGTTCTTATGAGTTGGCTACTCTTTGCCTAGGTATGGTGAACCCGACGTACAAAAAGTATTGAACTGTACTTGTGTGGTTTGGTGCCAAAAATCCAAAGCATGGTGACTTTATCAAATCCTACCACCATTCAACAAGCAATCCGTCTGGCTCACAAACTAATGGATCACACAGTGGAGCAAAGATGTTGGATCTAATGAGGCTGGTGCAACCAAAACCACACTTAGATATATTTTGATGTGTTAAACAAATGGTCTTCTAAAGGAACAAGCTGCTCTTCCGAAGCTAAGCCAAAGATCTTCCAAAGCTCAAGTATGAAGAACTTTCAAAGGAAGAACTAAGTCTTCCAAGACTAAGTTCTTATTCTTCCGAAGTATACAACTTAGAAGATCCAAAAGACAAATTCTTCTAAAGAATAAAGTCCTGAAGACTTGGAGAGACTCGGAAGAAGTTGATTCTTCCGAAGTATAAATGGCCTCGGAAGAATTTATTCTTTCGAAGCCTTTTAGCTTTGGAAGAACTAACTATGAACTAGTGGACATAAATATGGTCTGTCTGACAGCTCGCTGCCACTCTGATAGACTGCATGACGCTTTCCCACACCGCTTTAATCCACTGTTCAACCATTCTCAGCTTAGTACAGTTGCCAGTTTTAGTTGGTGAAAAAAGGTAAGTCATGGACATGTCATGACTACCTAATCTAAGATATTATTATTTTATATTAGATACCTTACTTCTAAACGATGTTGTATATGTCTAGTTTAAGTTCTAGCTGGTTTTCCAAGTATAACCGGCTGTAGATAGTAGTATATATAGTTTCTCCATGTAACTTAGTAACTATGCTTGTAAGAGTCTTGAAATACTGAGTTGAGAAGTAATATATACAAATATCTTGAAAATCACTCTTGTTCTTTATGTTTTCTATTTGAACTTATTATATTACTTGTGAACTTGGTTAAGATTCTGCTTCATCAACCCGAGTGATATTAAGTGAGTTTTTGTGATTATCTTGTGTTATGAGACAATCACCAATCCTGCAATTGCTTTGGCAAACACTCATCAACTGTTGAAGCTGAGTATATTGCTACGGCAAGCTGCGGTGCTCAACTGCTTTGGATTCAGAATCAGATGCTGGATTATGGTTTCAACTTCATGGAGACTCCTATCCACATAGACAACAAGAGTGCCATTTCTATCACAGAAAATCTAATCAAGCACTCCAAGACAAAACACATTGACATCATGTATCATTTCATTTGAGATATTCATGAGAAAAATCTAATCAAGCTAGTCAAAGTCAATACAAATGAACAATATGCTAACTTGTTCACAAAAACCTTTGATGAACAAAGATTTAAATATTTAATCATAGCTATTGGGATAATAATATTGTCCAGTCTTTATCTTTTAAAAACCTTTCAAAATGTGTCTTGTCTGTGTTGTCTAAATACAATCTAAGGCCTGCTTCCAGAAAGTTTTTCAAAATTGTAAAAATTTTCTAAGTAAGAGATCTTCCATAGAGAATTTTACCCTCGGAAGAGTTTTACATAACTCTTCCGAAGAGTAAAATTCCTTCAAGAATATTTTCTTCCGAAGAGTTTTTGGCTTCGGAAGAAATTTTGACTATCAGTCAAAATGTTTTCCGAAACTTATTAACTTTAATTCTAAAAAGCATTTATTGTTCTCGAAAGCAAATGTGGTTGTAAACCAATGTTTGCCTTCGGAAATAAAATGCCTTCTGAAGAAAATCTTAGGAAATGAACTCTTATGTCTTTGGAAGAATTTTAACTCTCAGAAGAAATTTTACTATGCAACAGAAATCTTTGGGCCCCACATGATTTTACTGTAGAGATATTGTCGGAAAAACAGTAATTAGATGGAATTTTAAATCTCTTTCATCACATCATTTGCCACCTACATCTACTTGGATCTCAAACCATCTTTTCATCTATCGTTTCACCTTATCCAGTGGATTTTTCTCACTATATAAAATTACCGGCTATTTCTCTTTCTTACTTTTCTTTACCGTTCATCGAAACCCCAAGATTTAACTACTCATCTTTTCCATCCTGCTTTTGCTATTTTCCTACTTCAATCAAACAGTTTCCATCTAAACAATGGCCTTGAATCCCTAACACAACCAAGTCGCCATCCTTGACTCTTCAAGGGATGCCAATTTTGCCCCTATTGTCAAATTTCTTTTTCAATCAACATACTTTATTACCCTTACTGTTAAGCCCACCATCTACTCAAACCACATGGCTGATTCGAGGCCAATGGTCGAAGTGAAACGATTAATGATGAAAGGGTCATCAGATCAAGGATCTGCGGATAAGAGATCATCATCAGTGAAACAACCATCAAGGAGCATCTGGAACTCCATGATGAAGGCGCCTCTACAAAATTCCCAAAGTCTGATTTGGAGGAAACCTAAACTCAAATGGGATATGGAGGAGATGTGAGCAGATCTACAGTCTACAAGTTCAACTTCTCCTACAACTGGAAGTTCCTACTTCACATTGTCCTGCATAGCCTATCCAACAAATCAGGGGGATGCGATCAAATTCCCTATGATCTGGGTTGCCTAGTCCATGGGTTAGTAAAAGGCCTCAGATTTAACTACTTAAGGTTTGTGCTAAATAATTTGAGTAGCAATCTCACCAGGGATCCATTCTATATGTATCCTTAGTTTATTCAGCACATTATCAATTGTGAGTTGGACCAGGATAAACTTCAATTTGCTCATATTTTAGTGGTCCCTCACATGAAGCCTGGCATCTTCAAGACTTTGAAGAAGGTGTCCACCAACTTTACTAGAAGATTCACCGATCTCCTTCCAGGTATGCTTGAGCCAATGGCTCATGGTGACATCCATGCAAGCCTAACAGGTGATGAACCCCCACCAGACACCACCACTACACTGCCATCCACATCTTCTCACCCAATCAAAATCACATACCAAAGATGCCCCAAACGAAGCCTTGATCAATCTACTCTAATTGGTCAAGTCCCCTCTGTTTAAACCAAAAAGGATAGAGTGGAATCCAGGGCTCCTATTCAGTCAGAGGTTCGACCATCCTCCACAATTGACCTCAATATCAGTGTTGAGTCTCCTTAGTCTCAACATGATGAGCCCATTATCCAAGCCATAAGCCCTCAGGGTGAGTCTCAACACTCTCCTGTGTAGACAAAAAGGGATAGCCATATCATTGGCTCAACTGCTATTGCAACCAAGCCATTAGGTGCTGACCAAGATCCCGGGTCAATAGATATAACCTCTCTATCCTTTCTTGACCTTTTAACCTGAATTGATGAGGATATCATGTTTTATCAGGGCCATGATGTTGATCTACATCACCCCTCTCCAGATCAACTGAGTCCTAGGGAACCTCTGATATCTAGCCCACATCAGCTAGACCAAACTGAGGTGAGTCCAACTGGAGTGGAGGTGACTCATGTAGATTCAGCTGCCACTACTGAGAGTGTTTCAGGAGCCTCTCAGGATTGTGGTAACATTAGTCAGACTGTATCTACGATAGCCTTGCCCATTGATGCCTCTAAAAGAGGCATCAATATGCAAGGGTATCCAGGGCGTCAAGAAACCATAATTGGTGATGAGGAAGAACATACTAGTTATGTTATCATATCTCCCGATGATTCTTCAAAAGAAGATGAGGGTAGTCTGAAAATCACCATCAAAGACCTAATCTCCAAAGTCACCAATCTTGAATCAAAGTTTGAGACTTTAGAAAATAGATCTGCCACTCAGCAACTTGAGATTGAAAATCTCAAGGCTCAACTAGCTGAGATAAAGATTGAGAAGTCTATTAGGCATGTACATACTTAGGTTTCTTTGAGTTCTTCCTCTAGCTCATCTACTTCTCAAGATGATGCTACCAAAAAGGGGGAGAATTTACAGAAACAAAGACATGATGAGGAGATATCTGCTCATACTCATTAGGAGATATCAACTCAAGTGGAACCCCATACTGCCATTTCTTCTTTCTACCCCAAACAACAACTTGTAGCCATCTTTCCTCAACCACCTTCCATTTAATTTCAAGTGAACCCACGGATGCTTATCGACCTTAACAGATTCTTAACCCGGTTTCTGATAAGCTTCTTACTTGAACAACCCTCATCTAATCTTGCCATTGCCTACTTTAGGGCTGAAGAGCTTCAAAGGTTGACTGAATCATCTACCTCTAAGGAGGATGTTGGTCAACCTAAGGTCTCTGTTGAGCCCAAGATTGACTTCGAAGGGGATACATAGACTGATGGACCAGGAACTGACTCAAGATGGACAGATAGTGCAGTTCCTGTTACTTCCGAGGTTGTGAGAACAACTTCCGAAGTGCAAGCTCAAGCTTCGGAAGCACTTCTATTCACTTCCAAAGCTCTGGAAATTACATCCGAAGCTGAAGTCCAAGCTGTGGAAGGAATTTTAAAGTTGTCTTCTGTGTCTGATGAACTACTGGTTACAAAAGCTATTCTTGATCTAGCTTCTGAAGTCAACACTCAGGACTTTCTTATAATGTCTCTCAAGCCAGCACCACAAGCTCAATCTCTACCACCCCAATCTGAATCCTCAAAACCAAAATCTCCAAAGGCTGAATCTTCCTTTAATCCTAAAGGTAAGAGAAAGCTCACTACTAAAGAACTTCTAGAGGAGGAAAGGTGGGAAAAGCTAAGAAAGAAACGAAGAGTTGATACTGAGAAGTTGCTTGCAGTAAGCACCAAAGCAGTAGCAGCATCTCGTGAAAGTATCAACAATCAGAAGAGGGTGGAGATCATTGACAGGCTCATCAGCCTGGGAGTAGAAGATGAACAAATGTTTTTTCCCACTTGATGAGCTTGTGAAGCTTGAGAAGGAAACCTTGCTGCAAATAAAAAGAAAAGAGGTAGCAAGGTTAGCCAAAGAGGAGGAGAAAAGGAAAAAGGAAAAGGAAGCAAAGGCTAAGGATAGGAAGGAAAAGATAGCCTTTCTCTACAAGAGAGGCTATACAAAGGAGGAGTTGGCCCCTCATGATCATGTTATGATTATGTATCTTTTCTACAAAGAAACTGAGGAGATCAACAAAGAAAGAAAGAAGGCTGCAAGGAAATGGCTAAGGGAGAAGAAGAAGAAAGAAGAAGAAGCAATACTTGCTTCTGCTAAGAAGGAGGGAGATAAGGAATGGATGAAAGCCTACCTTAAAGCCCATGGCTTCACTAGCTGGCAAGTAGGGCCCATGTCAGAGAAGACCCTACAGCGACATGTCAGTGGCATAAAGGCTGACATTCGCTTAGGAAGAAGGCAGGAGATGCCTTGGAAACAAAGCACTCTGAAGATAGAACCCAAACCCAAACCACAGCCAACAAAGCCACTTCCCACACCTTCACCATTCCCTATCAAAATAGATCCAACCTCTGAACCCTCAACTCCCAAACCCACACCATCAGCCATTCCTACACCTTCATCCCCTATCTCTAAATAACCTCCACCTCCACCTATCCTTAAACCCAAAACACAACCCAGAACCTAATCTCAACCCAAACCATTTTCTGAACCTTCCAAGCCGCTATCCTTAGAAGAATTTAAGGAGATCAAAAGGAAGCTCATCAACTGCATAACCTTGAGTAACATCTCTTATGAGGAAGAGTCAGGTAAACTGAAATACATTGATGGCTCTTCCTGTTCCCTCACAAGAGATGCATTCCTTGATCTGCCTAGAGGAACGTTGGACCAAGCTCTCTAAATTCTAGCCATCAACAATGATACTCTTGAAGAAAAGGAGAAGAAGTTAAGGAGAAGGTTGGTGACTCTGCTGGACACCAGAAAAGGGAATATGCTGCCAACCAGCCCCTTCGCTCTCAGAAGCTCAATTTTCCAGTGGAGGTTCGATGATTCTACTTAAAGCTTCATAATTTAGAGGGAGAATGGTCAAGTAACCAGACTTGATGCATCCGCTCTAATACAATCAAGCAGATTTGATATTGTGAGTTAGTAGAAAGACCATTCTCCAACCCCTCCAGCTCCCAGATTGCTACTCATATAAGAAATCATTTGAGTAGCATTCATGTCAACGAAATGAAACTGAAAGCACAGGCTGAAGTTGAAAGATCAACCATCAAGGGAAGAACATTCCTGCAAATAGTTGAGGGACCAACTTTAGAACCTATAGTCAGATGGGAATATGACTATGCTTCTCATCAACTAACTCTTTTCCGTAGGGCACAACAGAGGAGGCATGTCATCCAAAGTGACCAACTGAATCTACTATCCATAGATGACTTGTATAACATCCTCTCCACTACATCAGGAAGGAACTCAGAGATAGAAAAATACCTTCTTTCCCTGGTGCTGAAGAATTTGAGGAGAAGAAACAAGTGAAGTTTTGGTAGCATCAACCTAAGGGGAGTATTGTTGGATCTAATGAGGCTGGTGCAACCAAAACCACACCTAGATATATTTTGATGTGCTAAACAAATGGTCTTCTAAAGGAATAAGCTGCTCTTCCAAAGCTAAGTTAAAGATCTTCCGAAGCTCAAGTATGAAAAACTTTTGAAGGAAGAACAAGTCTTTCGAGGCTAAGTTCTTATTCTTCCAAAGTATACAGCTTAGAAGATCCAAAAGACAAATTCTTCTAAAGAATAAAGTCCTGAAGACTTGCAGAGACTCGGAAGAAGTTGATTCTTCTAAAGTATAAATGGCCTTGGAAGAATTTATTTTTTTGAAGCCATTTAGCTTTGGAAGGACTAACTATGAACTAGTGGATATAAGTATGGTCTGTCTGACAGCCTGTTGCCACTCTGATAGACTACATGGCGCTTTTCCACGCCCATGTAATTGACATTACTTTAATCCACTAAACTATTCTCATCTTAGTAAAGTTGCCACTTTAGTTGGTGACAAAAGGTAAGTCATGGACATGTCATGACTACCTAATCCAAGATATTATTATTTTATCTTAGATACCTTCCTTCTAAACGATGTAGTATTTGTCTAGTTGTAAGTTCCAGCTGGTTTTCCAAGTATAACTGGCTGTAGATAGTAGTATATATAGTTTTTCTATGTAACTTAGTAACTATGCTTGTAAGAGTCTTGAAATACTGAGTTGAGAAGTAATATATACAAGTATCTTGAAAACCACTCTTGTGTTTTATGTTTTCTGTTTTAACTTATTATATTACTTGTGAACTTGGTTAAGATTCTACTTCATCAACCCGAGAGACAATAAGTGAGTTTGTGTGATTATCTTGTGTTGTGAGACAAACACCGATCCTGCAAAGGAAAACTGCCTAAGCTTGGTGTGGTGTCGAGCATGCTTGATACCAAATGAAAATGGGATAACTCTCAAAACAAAGGATCTTCATCATCTAATCAGTCACAGCAATGACACAAAAAGTTTGAAAGCATAGGAACTTTAATCTGTCATGTTCATCGAATCAGAGTCAAGAAGGGTACACTGGGAAGTACCTTAAGTGCAACAAGTGCAACTATCATCATAACAATAAGTGTGACTGTTTTCGTTGCCAACGCTGCAAGAAAGTAGGGCACGCAACTAAGGATTGCCGAGGTGTACCGATGAAGAAGCCACAATAGACATAGAAGCCACAATAGACATAGAAGCCACCCAAAGGATGTTTTAAGTGTGGAAAGGAAGAACATTATAAAAAGAATTGCCCGTAACTAAGGAAGAACAAAAATGGTGGAAATGGCAGAAACAACAATGGCAATGGGGACAACAATGGTAATAATGGTAGAGCTAAAGGAAGAGCCTTTGTCATGGGTTCAGATGAGGGTCTAAATGATCCTACTATTGCTAAGTAAATTTCTTGTAAATGATCAGTATACTACTGTTTGATACTGGAGCTGATAGGAGTTTCATATTGTTTGTGTTTAGTTGTAACACCCGAAAATTTGCTAGAAAGAAAAGAAAAAAAAGTAGAAAGAAAGAAAGGAGAATTTGAATAAGTGGGGGACTAAAGTTGTATAAAGAACAAAACCTTATTAATTTATGTTTAAAAGAAGCATGGCTGCCCACTACATCTGCATTTCACCTCCTCTCGGTTGCAAAGAAGAGAAAAAGAAGAAGAACAGGGTTTTCATCAGTTTCTAGTGAGAGAAACCTTCGAAGGTGTGTGTTTTCTTGCATTTTTGTTTGGTTTCAGCTGAGTTTTCAGCTTCGGGACCGATTCTTATGTGTTCTTTGTGTTCGGTTCTGCGTTTTTAGTGTGTTTAGGTGTTTGAACTCCAAGTGCTTCCGAGTTTGGAGGAGTTTTGCTCGAAAGCTGCTGCAGGTGAGTTCTAGATCCCTGGTTTTCTGTTTCTAAACTTGTTTTCGGGGCTGAAATGCATGTAAAAATGTTTTACAAATTATGTGTATGAAACCGTATGTTATACTCTGTTTATACAGGTGAATGTATGTTTGTGTATGATTTGTTGTGTTTCATGTTTATATGCTTGTTTTAGGTGTTTGGCATGTTAGATTTGGGTTAGGAGCATGTTAAAACGATGATTGGGTCTGAAAAATAATGCAAGTTTGAGTTATCAACTGCCCATACGCCTAACATAGTGTTCATGCGCCTAAAATTTTGCCTATAGAACTTAAGTGTTGATCATACGCCCAAACAGTACCCCATGCGCCTAAAATTTTGCCTATAGAACTTAAGTGTTGATCATGTGCCCAAACAGTACCCCATGCGCCCACTGCTCAGGAACCTAAGTGCTCATGCGCCTAAGTAAGGCTCATGTGCCCAAGCAGTGCTCATGCACCTAGGTTTCCTCATGCGCCTAAGTGTCCTCATGCGCCTAAAGTGCCCGTGCGCCTACATAGTACTCGTGCGCCTGTATAGTGCTCATGCACCTAAATGCCTTAGAAAATTTTCTGAAATTTTGGGAAATAGAAATTTTAAGACTAAGCCTTGGGATGTTTTGATGGTTATGTTTGTTGGTGTTTTTCATGTTTGTGGCATGTTGTTATGTTCCATATTACGTATTATTACGTGACTATACGTGGTGTGTTTATGCCCGTATGCGTAAAGTATTATCATAAACGATGCGAAAGATTAATGATAATAAAAAGTGGAACATAAGGAATGAATGAAAGTCTTGCAAGCAAAATTTTTAAGGAGGTTCACAACTCATTGAGAGTTGTTAGCTCAACTGTGTGTTATATAGCATGCGTTTTGGCTAACCCATGGGGGTTCACACACAGGAGGGTCAGTCTTTGTGACTGATCGAGACGTGCGAAAACGGGATCCTTGTCGCTTGACCCCAAGAGGTAGATGCTTCATGCACAATGATGGGGCATAGCATATGACAAGTCCAGATAAAGTGAAAGATAATGATGAAAGAAAGTGCGAAAACGAACGATAATGAAAGATAATAAAGAATTATTATCTAGTTGTATGTATGATATGTGATCACGTACGAAAGTAAAGAAAGTGTTTTTTAGTAAAAGTAAAGTATTTTAATTATAAAACTAGAACTCACTCAGCAACACTGACTTTCATGCATTTTCAGTTGGCAGGTAACTTGCTGCTGGGGTTGGCACGCGAGTGAGGCTACTTGGCGGGCAAAGACTGGCATCCATTCGTGCATGATGATATTGTTGTTTTGTAATACAACTGAATGATTCTTTTTGTAACTGTTAAAATACAATGATGTATTATTTAGCAACATCAAATATTAATGCATGAATGGTTTTTGATAACTTAATCCGCTACGATGTTTTTATGAAATGTATTTATTTTTTATAAAACATGTTGTGATTGACCAACTGTGAGGTTTTCGGGAACGGGGCCTTACATTAGTAGTCTGCAAAGTGATACCCTTTCTTTGTTGGAATCAAAGTATATGATAAAATTAGCTGATGGAAGATCCTCATCTGATGAAACTTCGAGCACTTAGCATGCTTGGTACTACCCTCCTCAAACTATAGCCACATATGACTGAAAACGTCATCAATAATATCAATCTCAACCTCTAAATCAGATGATATATTTGCATTAATTACCATGGATTTACGAACAAAATGTTACTAAAGTAATAATACCTATACGTAGTGTATTTTGCCGTATGTGGTGTATAGGGCATGTGGTGGCATATGAGTAGGGGTGGCTTACGACAATCACACCACCTACCCTTGCCTTATCTGAAACGTATAATATTGTACTTGTCATATAAAACTGGGGTGGGTGACGTTAATGCCATATGTCCCCTTCGATCATATGCCACCCATGTCCAATACACACCCATCATCTTCCCCACAAAAAGAACTATACGCCATGTATTGCTACATAAATTTATTGTAGCTTATTGATACATACTTTCAATAATAATTCATAGCAACCAACTACATTCCATGTGCCACAGGTTTAATAGGTCATTCACGAAAGATAACTCAAAGACATCTTGTATGAATTTGTACGACATGCGACCATGTAATATCTCCTTGGCTCAATAAGTTTGGCCAAACTTGTGGATATAAGATTGGTTAAGCAAGGATCTTTAGGTACTTTTACGACATAAGCCCTTGTGGTGAGTCCCAATTTGATGAGGTTGGGTAGAGATGCCTGACTTAAGGTTAAGTAAGGTAGGAAAACATTAGAGTATGCACTAGACTAGAAACACAGTATGTGTTTCTTGAATCCATACCTCCTGGCTCGTGGTGGAACATGAAGACCGCTTGGCATCTATGAAAAATTAGGTTACAGGTGGAGCTCATGATGCCATATGAGGTGAGGTGTTTAACATTTTGGCAAGTTGAAATAAAAAATCATAATGCAACATCATGTAAAAGTATTTAGCCTTTTTGAAAGAATGCATTTAGATTGTACATTATGCATGAACCTCTAATGAGGTGTTAATCCTTTTGAAAAGGACAATTTTAAGTTGTACCTTTTAGATGCAATATTTGATGCTTACTTTTTTATTAACATAAGCAAATGTAAGGTATTATGACATGTTCCTAAGCCATGTTTTAACTTGATCTTTGATATGTTGGCATTGTCTTAGATATGACTAATTCTTTTATATAGAATTTTATCAAGTTTTTGAATATGTTAGAGTTCGTCAAACTTGGATGTTTTCATTTGTGCATACTGTTTTACGTGAGTAAGTCAAAGCAGGATCCCATGAAGCATTATTGTATTAGGTGCACACCTTTTACATGAGTAGGTCAAGGCCGGATCTCAAGAAACATTATTGTATTGGGTGCGTACCCTTTACATGAGTAGGTCAAGGTTGCATCTAATGGAGCATCATTCTGTTAGGTGCTCACCCTTTACATGAGTAGGTCAAGGCTGGATCTCATGAAGCATTATTATGAGGTGCTCACCGTTAGGTAATATCATAAAGTAATACCTTAGAATAGATTTGATTGAAAGGAGGGTAAGGAACAAAGACAGTTGTTTGACTGTTGGGATCCCAATCGGCCTGAATCAATGAAAAATGGAACTGTCGAATCACGGGTGAGTCCTTTACGCGTGTTCTTGAATTGATAATGGATAAGTAGGTGCATCCACTTGTATGATATGTTCATCTCTTGACGTTTTATTCAAGTCTTCATATAATATTGGAACAAAGAATAATAATATGTTCACATAGGATAGAGTCACGTCCGACCATGAATCCCGATTAATAACATTTGGGGTCATGTAACATGACTTTGCCTTTAGTCTGTAACACCCTTGATTTTTCACAATTAACCTACTTGATTAACTATTTTAATGATTATAGTATTTCAATATATAACCACGGATTGAATTCAAGAACTAATTGTGGAAACTATCTTATATTTCACACATTATGATTCATTGTGGTACTATTGCATGCTAATGTGATTCTATGATAACACATGTGTTAATACTAGATCTTGGTATAAACAGTAACTTGTAAGTTCCCTAACATTAACTAAATTCTAAAACAATACTAAATTACAACATAAGTGAAACATATAACTATAAGGGCAAAAATTTACATATGTGTAACTTAGGGTTACATATGTAACTTTTGTTAAAATGATAAAGATTTAATTAATTAAATTAAGTTTTATAATAATAAAATAATATATATATATATATATATATATATATATATATATATAAATATGTGTGCAAGGATAATTACAAAATTATATATATATATACATATATATATATATATATATATATATATATATATATATATATATATATATATCTAATAAACTAATAAATAATTAACTAGCAATTATCCAAAATCTAAAAAAAAATAAATCCAACTTATTTTAACTTTAAATTTCAAAAAAATTCGTTCATACCCATCCCTACTAAAATATATGATTTTTATTAATAAAAATATTAAGAAAATCAATCATAATTAAAACCTAAAACCTTAATTTTTCCACTATAAATAAGGATCTTATTCTCATAATTTTTCACACAAAACTCTAAATCTAGAGCTTATATAGAATCAAATATCAAATCTTATTACCTCTCTTGAAGATCCAAGAAGCTTTCCCTATCAAGTAAGTTTTAGTGTTCTCGTGTTCATAACTTTCCAATTGTGTTTTAGTAAAATTCAATTATAACTAGCTTGGTCTATGAATAATTAACATGCTTATGTGATAATCATAGATCTAATATGGATCAAAGCGTTAAATAAACACGAAATCATCAAAACATTAATAATCATAGACCAAAGCTTGAATTTTCGGATTTTGACATATTCAAGAGGCCAACGTCGGACAGCCATATCTTCCTCATAACATATCCTTTTTTGATTATTCGTTTTAAAAAAAATACAATTCAAAGTCTTATCTTTCCAACCATATAAAGAAGATCTTCTAACTAACTAATTTGACCCCTCAAACAGCTCGTGCAAGTTTAGTGCGCGAATCTACCCAAGGCTATCAAAACCCTAAATTTTGCAACATTCAAATATGTTCATGAATATAATGTAAAGCAATGCTTTTTATTAATATAAAATGGTTTTAAACAATAAAAAACCAAACTCTAATGATTCTTATGAATATCAATCAACTTAAATAATATTTCTAGTAAAATTCTTTATATTTTCAATTGTAACCCTATACCATACAACTTGTTTATTCCCATACTTACTAAACTTATATTTACAATTGTTCTATATACTTTATAAATATACCAAACACACCTTTCATTTGGTCGTATACATAGAATCGTTTCACCTGGTATGTAGTTATATGGTACGCAAAAGGTTTTGACTAAGGTAAGACGGGGTACTTAAGTGATGAAAATCCACCAACTCTATCTTGGGAATTATTTTGTTGGATGTGCTTCTCTAGGATAATGCATATCTAGTATACGACAACCATTCTTGAACTTCTACAATAACAACCCCTCAACTATTCATAAATACAATATACTAACTAAATAAACTTACTTAGGGCAATCCTCACTCCAAGTTACTACAAGTTGCAAGATCAACCCACTAATTTTACAAGGTGAGTTCATAGCCCCTTTTTCATTTATATTTTGGGGTGGAAACATGCACTATTTATCAAACTGGAAATTCAAATTCTAAAGTCAAAACTAGCATTTTGCAAACTTTATAACAAACTTTCTAATACTGGTAAAACTAAACTGATTATATATGTTGCTATATTCTATGACACTTTTTACTATAAAGTCCCTTTGTATTCTATAATCTACACAACCATTAACTTCGGGGAAGCCATGGGAGTATGTAGATAGATCTATTGGCCTGACAAGCCCACTCGGTACTCAGGTTGATGCTGCCAATCAATACCGAGCGTCCTTTGAGTGAACGTATTCTTTTTGACTTGAAAGGAGCTGGATGTTTAGAAACTGCATACTAGATAGGCATACTATTAGTCTGACCTCTTGTGTCAGGGGGTTAGATGAGAGGGCATTCGATCACTAGGGCTGGTTTTGGACTCATGTATAATAGTTTACTTACTTTTATTTAGAAAAATGTTTATTGGTTTATGCATTGTTATCTACTATATGTATACTCCTAAGCCTATGTGCTCACCAACTTTTTAGTTGACATATTTTAGCATGTTTTCAGATAATAGAAACTAAGTTCGTTGTTTTGCTCACGATAGGTTTCAAGGATAAGCTTTAGTTGGACCTAGTTAGACTTTGAATAAAATGAAGACTTATTCGCTGGTTCAGTTTATTTGTTTTTTGAATTAGATGTAACCAACTAATCAGTTTTGATAATTTAATTCCTTTAGTACTCTTTATCCTTGTGTTATGATTCAATTTCATCACTCCTTGGTGTTTCCGCTTTAGCCGGGGTGTGATAGATTGGTATCAGAGCCTTGGTTATAGAGAATTAGGTTATTAGAATTTGAATGACCTAGACTATAACTAAGTACCTCAAACATGAGTCCTCTCATGTATCTTATATGCTTTGATATGACTTTATGTGATATGCCTTACATGATTATTCTTATACTTTGATTACAATCAATGCACACATAATTCTTAATTCATATTCTAAGCCATTGTGCCTAAATCAAAAGGATTTTCAAATCTCAGTTCTTACTTATGATTTTCGAATCCCCGTCAAAGTCTGTGTCCCATAACTGAACACATGCAATGCTGGAAGAGTTGGATGCTTGTATCTCGGGGTGTTCTGTCTAGGCAAGGTATTCAAATAAATCCAAATCAACCTATGGATTCGTTTACCTTACCTGGGAACCCTTAGGGTGATTGTCTGCTTATAGGTACGTATGTCTTCATTAAGGTTGTGGTTGACCTAATACTTTGATAAGTCAACGTATTTGTTTTGGTTTACGAACCGAATGTTTACACTCAAAACATCTCATTGCTGTTTTGAATCATCTTATCCTGGATTTTTGTTATTAAGAAACTATAAAACTCATTATTCAATTCTCATAAAGCTCCTTAATAATCATTTTGAATGTCTTTCAGTCAAAATCATTCCCGTTCTGGAAAACCCAACACAATTAAACATGTTATTCTATACTATACACTTATCTTAGCAAGCAGGATTTTCCTATCGACCCTACACCGATCATTCATGTCTCCTAAAGGAATCAAAGAGTTTTTTCAAAACAATAGGGATATACACAAACCTGGATTTGCTATCCGATGCTGAGAGTGAGTGTCGACCCTGGAACGCCATTTTAGAACCTCTGCATTGTCCAACTAGAAGTGTTGAATGTCGTGTAGGACCATACCTAGTTGTAGCTGACTTAACTTTAACTATACGATCTGGTAAACAAGACCACTCCTCCTTTATTCCTACAAGGCATAAGGCAATCCGCCAGGAAGGTTCCATACCTTAGTGTGTCATGCTTCAAGGGTAATCACATCAGCTTAGACGCTAGATAATGCTACACTCCTGATCTATCTATTTTATTGTTACTTCTAGCTATGTACTTGACATAAAGAACCATCGTCTCCATTGATTTTCAACCCATGCTTAACCCGAATCCTGCTAATTTAAATCTAACGTATACTATTGAATTAGCTAATTCACACTATTATCCGATTTTGTACTTTAAATCTTGACGACCAACCGTTCGACATCAATCTAATCCTCATGGATCTTGGCAGCTTTGATATGGATATTGAAATGGATTAGCTATCCAACAACCATGCTAAGATAAATTAAGCTCAGAAACTAGTCCGCATTCCCCTAGCATCTGGATATACCCTAAATGTGCACGAAGAAAAACTTCAAAGAAATCTAAAGATAACCTCCTGTATGAAAGCTCACAGCTACCTAAGGAAGCAATACGACGCTTTCTTGGCTCATACAGTTAAGGAGAATCCAGAAGGAAATAAGCTACAAAATGATCCTACCATCCGTGAATTTCCAGATCTTTTCCCTGCTGATTTTCTTCAACTTCCTCCTAGTCGACAAGTTGAGTTTCGAATTGACCCTTAAAGCTGGATTAAGCCCTGAGCCAAATTCCCTATCCTAACCATCTAGATGGCAACAATGATTTTGTTGTATACTGTGGCACATCAAACCAAGGCCTAGGTTGTGTACTTATGCAACAAGATAAAGCCATTGCTTACGTATCAAGAAAACTCCAGATCCACGAAAAGATCTACACTACTCATGATCTTGAGATAGGTGTTGTAGTATTTGCCTTAAATATTCAGAGACACTACTTTTATGGTACCAAGTGTGTCATCTACACCGATCATAAGAGTTTGCAGCATATATTTGATCAGGAGAAACTCAACATGAGACAGAGACGTTAGGTAGAAGTATTAAACGACTACGCTTATGAAATCCGCTATTAACCGGGTAAAGAAAGTGTCTTAGCTAATGCACTTAATAGGAAAGGGAGAATCAAACCCTCATGCATTCTTGTAACGGGAATGATTATTTAAATGAATCTCAAAGATCAAATTCTAGAAGCATAGAAACAAGTCCTTGTCAGAGATGACTTGAAGAAAGAACTAGCAAGTAGAGTGGAGCATCACCTTGAATTTAAGTCTGATCAAATCCTCCACTTCATGGGACGAATATGGATTTCTAACTCTAACAATCTCCAAGAACTTATCATGAATGAAGCTTACAAGTCAAGATATTCAATTCACCTAGGCGTCTATAAAATGTATCAGGACCTGAGGGAATATTATTGGTGGCCAGGAATGAAGAAAGACATTGCCTTGTATGTCATGAAATGCCTTTGTGTAAAAGGAAATATATTTCCATGACTTTTATCACCAAACTACCAAAACCTCTTGTGGAGGCAGCTTGACTTAGGTCATAGTCGATCGCTTGACTAAGTCCGCTCACTTTCTCCCTATACGTGAAGACTTCAAGTTGGAGAAGTTAGTCAAACTCTACATCATTGAGAACGTGACTAGACATGGTGTTCTACTATCCACCATCTCTAATCGAGACAATTGTTCACTTCTAGGTTCTAGAAAACATTACAGAAATCTTTAGGAACACATGTGGATCCTAGCACGGCTTATCACCCTCAAACCATTAGCCAAACTGAAAAACTATACAAACTCTTGAAGATATGCTTAGAGCCGTATTCCCATCATCAAAGTCCAATGGAACTCTAAATGAGGTCCCGAGTTCACCTTGGAACATGAAGCCAGATGAAGCTTAAATACTCACACCTTTTTTAAGCTAACACAACCTCTACTAGTTAAATTTTGAGACGAAAATTCCTTAACTAGGGGAGATTATAACACCTGTAATTATCAAGTGCTTTCTTGAATTTTAATTTGATCAATTCTAAGGTTACTTGATTGATTTTTATGTTATAATCTAGATTGGAAATTTCATTTCCATGAATCCAAATTGTGTCAATGCCTACTTGATCAGGATCCTGAATCTCAAACTAATATGTTCTATCATTTTCTATTGCATTTTTATTTCTACTCTATACCACAACTTCTTTTTTATAAAACTATTATCACCTTACGAATTCATAGTAGAAGGACATAGCACACTCGTATAAGGTGAATTGACCATCACGGTGCGCAACGTAATGCTGAATTTACAGGTGCATTGTTGTGTGTTGAAATTCTATTGTGTAGCTATTACCTCACACCTTATCAAATTTCTAAATTCAATCACCTATGGCAAAAGCTTTGAAAAGATATTTATGCCACCCAACACTATCCAAGTTAATGATTAGTTTTGGTTGGTGACTCGTAGGCCTTTGATGTGTGGTTGGTTAGCTGCGGTACACCCTATTTATAAACACTAATGGTGCATTTAAGGTGGGATTAGAAGCCGGACCAAGAACTACTCCTAGATAACAAATATTGAACCAACATCATTTTCAAGATAGCATAGACATTACTCGTTGAATTTCAGGACGAAATTCTCTTAAATAGGGGATACTGTAACACCTTTAATTTTTCACACTTAACCTACTTGATTAACTAATTTAATGATTATAGTATTTCAATATGTAATCATTGATTGAATTCAAGAACTAATTGTGGAAACTATCTTATATTCCATACATTGTGATTCATTGTGGTACTATTGCATGTTAATGTAATTCGATGATAACACGTGTGTAAATACTAGGTCTTGCTATAAACAGTAACTTGTAAGTGCCCAAATTTTAACCAAATTCCAAAACAATGCTAAATTATAACATAAGTGAAACATATATAACTATAAGGGCAAATTTTACATATGTGTAACTTAGGGATACATATGTAACTTTGGTTAAAAGGATAAAGATTTAATTAGTTAAATTAAGTCTTATAATAATAAAATAATATATATATATATATATATATATATATATATATATATATATATATATATATATTATTTTACTATTTTTATCATTTAAGTGATATATATCTAATAAACTAATAAATAATTAACTAGTATCCTAAATCTAAAAAATAATAAATCCAACTTATTGTAACTCTAAAATATTAAAAAAATTCGTTCATACCCATACCTACTAAAATATATGATTTTTATTAGTAAAAATATTAAGAAAATCAATCCTAATTAAAATATAAAACCTTAACTTTTTCACTATAAATAAGGATCTTATTCTCATAATTTTTCAGATCAAACTCTAAATCTATAGCTTATCTAGAATCAAATATCAACTCATATCACCTCTCTTGAAGATCCAAGAAGCTTTCCCTATCAAGTAAGTTTTAGTGTTCTTCGTGTTCATACCTTTCCAATTGTGTTTTATTAAATTTCAATTATAACTAGCTTGGATCTATGTTTAAATATTATTATTGTGTGATAATCATAGATCTAATATGGATCAAAGCATTAAATAAACACGAAATCATCAAAACTTTGCTTAAACATATCACGCTTGAATTTTCAGATTTTGACAGATTCAAGAGTCCAACTTCGAACAGCCATATCTTTATCATAAAAAAAATCTTTTTTCGATGATTCTTTTTTTAAAAAAATAAAATTCATAGTCTTGTCTTTCCAACCATGTAAAGAAGGTCTTATAATTCATTAATTTGACCCCTCAACAGCTCGTGCAAGTTTATTACGCGAATCTGTCCAAAGCTATCAAAACCCTAAATTTTGCAACATTCCAATATATTCATGAATATAATGAAAGAAACGATTTTTATTAAAAAATAAGTAATATAAACATGTTTTAAACAATAAAAATCCAAACTTTAATGATTCTTATGAATATTTATCAACTTGAATCATATTTCTAGTAAAATTCTTTAGATTTTCAATTGTAACCCTATACTTTACAACTTGTTTATTCCTATACTAGCTAAACTTATATTTACACTTGTTCCATATACTTTATAAACATACCAAACACACCGTTCACTGGTCTAGTATACATAGAATCGTTTCACCCGGTATTTAGTTATATGGCAAGTAAAATGTTCTGACTAAGGAAAGACGAGGTACTTAAGTGATGAAAATCCAGCAACTCTTTCTTGGGAATCCTTTTGTTGCATGTGCTACTCTTGGATGACGCATATCTAGTATACGACAACCATTCTTGAACTTCTACAATAACAACCCCTCAACTATTCACAGATACAATAAACTAACTAAATAAACTTACTTAGGGCAATCCTCACTCCAAGTTACTACAAGTTGCAACATCAACCCACCTATTTTGAAATGTGAGTTCATAGCCCCTTTTTTATATTTTGGGGTGGAAACATTCTCTATATATCAAACTAAGAATTCAAATTCTAAAGTCAAAACTAGCATTTTTCAAACTTAATGACAAATTTTCTAATACTGGTAAAACTAAACTGGTTATACATGTTGCTATATTCTATAACACTTTTTACTATAAAGTCCCTCTGTATTCTAAAATCTATACAACCATTAACTTCAGGGAAGCCATGGGAGTACGTAGATAGATCTATTATCCTGACAAGCCCATTCGTTCTCTCATTTCCCTTTTCTCCATTTTGCTCAGTTGGGGAGCGGAGGTACCCTCGAGTGGTGGCTGGGCAGTGCTCTTTGTGGTAGCGAGGGTAGAACTCAAAAGAACACAACGGTACTCGGGTTGATTCATGCCAATTAATACCGAGCGTCCTTTGAGTCAACGTATTCTTTTTGACTTGAAAGGAGCTAGATGTTCAGAAACTGCATACTAGACAAGCATACTATTAGTCTGACCTCTTGTGTCAGGGGTTAGACAGGAGGACATTCGATTACTAGGGTTGGTTGTGGACTCATGTATATTAGTTTACTTACTTGTATTTGAAAATTTGTTTATTGGTTTGTACCTTGTTATCTACTATATGTATACTTCTAAACCTATGTGCTTACTAACTTTTTAGTTGACATATTTTAGCATGTTTTCAGGTAATGGAAACTAAGTTTGTTGTTTTGCTTATGCTAGGTTTCAAGGATAAGCTTTAATTGGACCTAGTTAGACTTTGAGTGAAATGAAAACTTATTTGCTGGTTCAGTTTATTTGTTTTTAGAATTAGATGGAACCGACTAGTCAGTTTTAATAATTAATTTTCTTTAGCACTCTTTATCCTTGTGTTATGATTTCAATTTCATCACTCCTCGGTGTTTCCGCTTTAGTCGGGGTGTGATATAGTCAAACATTACGGCATGGGCTAAGGCTCTAGCTTGGCAAGGTAAGCTGTCTTATGGCCTCTTACTTGGCTAACTTGTTTGACTTAGACTCTAACCAGGCAAGGTAACTTGGTTCTCACCATGCAAGATTACATATCTCCTGGCCGGGCGATGTGGCTTGATTTTGGCAGGCAAGTTGATTTGGTTTTAGCCAAGTATGATGACTTGGTTTATTATGAGGAAATTGATTTGTGCTTAGAGCACTAACAGGGATATGTGATTTAAACTTTGGCCAAGTAACTTGACTTAATTTAACTTGAAACTTTGCCTAGACAACGTGAAATGATTTGAACTTTGGTGTAAGGTTCACTTGTTTTGAAGTTCTAACAAAAGAAGGTGTCGTAACTTGGACTTTGATTAGGTGAGTTTCCTTTAGCCTTCGCTTCAGACCCTATCCAGTAAGGTAATTTTTGCTTTAGGTTCTAACCAATCAAAGTAGCTTGATTTGGAGTTTAGACAAGGTAACTTAGGTATTAGCCAAGCAAGTTAGCTGAGCTTTACATGCAAGGTGGCTAGACAAGGTAATTTGGGCTTTGGCCGGTGAAGTTGGCTTAGGCTTAACTAGGCACGATGATCACCAGGGTAACCTGGACCATGGTCAAACAACTAAGCATGTCTTGGAGCTTTGGCGAGGATAAGTGATTGACTTAGTACTTTAGCTAAGAAATGTAGCTTGCATTCTCTCAAAAGAAGAAATTTTCTATCATCTCTTTGACACCATCCCTTGAAATGTGTTAAAAATTTGGGACTTCGAAAAAAAGGTTGTCTTTACTTGGGACTCTTGCAAGATAAATTGAATTGATTTGAGCTTTTTAGCCAGGCAAGTTCATAATTCATTTGTATTGGTTGGACTTTTGCCTAGCGTCTAACAATACCTTGACTTTGGCCTTTAGCTAGGCAAGTTCATTTTACTTGGAGTGCTAACAAAGCGAGGTGCACAAACTTTTCCTTCGACTAAGCTAATTAATTTGTCTTTTAGCTTTAATAAGGCAATGTGGCCTTACTTGTACTTTAGCTAGACATGTTGATTTGACTTGGAGTGTTAATAAGATGAGATGCTTTAACTTGGACTTAGACTAGGAAAGTAATATGGTGTTAAGCTCTGACAAAGAAATGTGACCTTACTTACGCTTAGGCACGACAAGTTGATTTACATTGGAGATCCTACAATGCAATGTGGTATGACTTGGACTTTGTCAAGCCAAGTTGGCTTGTTTTGGTGCTCTAGTAAAACATTGTTGTAACACCCCAACCCGACAAGGCTGATGTGTCACTATCACGATAATCAAAATCCAAAACACAATTCCATAGTTAATAATGATTAAAAGTCTAAATTCTAGAAAATAAAACATTAGTCTAAAACCCAATCAATGTCTGTTACATCAATAATAAAATATAAGTCTTCATTATCCAGATTTCCACTCTTCACTCTCCTCCCGGGTGACCCTGCTGACATGACGTGCATGAAAACAAAAGCACGCTTGAGCATAACGCTCAGTGAATGGAAAAGCATATAACAAAAATAAACAGATGTAGAGAAGATGATAGCATAATGTATATATCAAACAGAACATAACCCGAGCTAATAATCATATCATATCATAACTGAACAGAGGGAACACAGGTAGCGAGCCCGTGAACCAATGTGAAATGGAGTATGGGCAAACATACAACCATTCACCAGAGTCCTAAATAAAGAGGTATAAAACCATCCATCAGGAAATAACAGGACTAACCTAGGATCGATTCATATGCCTCTAAGAAAATAATAATATAACAAGACGGCCAATATAATTTCAGAGTTCTCTTTTAGAGACGCCGTGATCTCAGCTCACCATCATGGTTGGTGCCACGTTATTGATGCCGCAATAACACGTCTTGGTCACCCCCAAGATAGGGAGAGCTCGGGTAACAAATTTCAGAAATATAAAGTAGTCTAGCTACTTATAGCAGAATAAAAAACAAACTAGATACGTATGGCAGGAATCAAAACTAGGGATGAACGGGAATCAGATATTAGACATGAGTCAGGAATCCGTACCTTAGCCCAAAGCAAAAGTAAATAAGGTCGAGTTGTCCTCAGGTTGTACCGACACCTATGTTTTAACTTCATCATATCAGTTAGTACACAAAATTTGGTCACCTTGTTCGTTGATAATTTATGATGGAACCAAGATATTTGGTCTACTTAATCATTATTTGTTTTATAATAACAATAATTCCCACATCTAGTGGTCAAATTTATTAATACAAATACAAATGTCTTAACCTATTAGTCCCCTCTACTAGTTCTAGGATTTTCGAACCTTACTTTACTCACCATAATGACGTCTCCTACACATTAATAAATGTTTAAGTAACCTATCAAAAGTGAGGTTTGGTTTTGTGAATTTAGTTACCACAAGATATATATTTCTTTATTAATATACAGTTATGTGTATGCATTAACATCCACGAAGTAATTTTCCACTCCCCCCAGTGTTTTGCTTCAAATACCTTCAACAACCTTGTTATCCAATTACACGTATCTAATTATTTCCCCTTGAACTCCACGACTTGATTACCCATGCTACTGATATAAATTGATCATGTCTCAGATGGTTTTGCACATTCATGGCCAAATCTCGAAAATAATTTCAACCTACTCTTAATATTGAAGTTTAAAAATTAAAAGAGATTTTATTATACACATTTTATAACTGGATTAAAACTTATTATTCCTTTGTGTGTTAACAGTAGAGATTTGGTGTTACATTGTATTTTGAATCTAAGTATCCTTACGCCTTCACCTAAACTCCAGATTAATATATTATTAGTTCAATTAATGGGTTCTTGTTAACAAAATTTAGTCGCTAGAGCATAATTCAAGAACAACAAAGAACACCGCGAATCCGTAAGGCTAGCAAGGAACAACAAAAAATAATGGATCCGTGTTGTTACCTGGAGTCAATTTAGCGAGAGTGATCCGATGCAAATCGAAAGCCTGAACTGTTTACTCAATGATCGAACAAAGACGAATCAGAAAATACAATGAGGACGGTCTGTGATGTTTGATGAAGGCTGGGTCGCTAGTCCAAAACTAACAGGGAGTCGGCAATATTTCGGAGCGGCTCGAGTGTTACAATGCTCCATACGCTTCCGAGCTACAGCCTAATACTGGTTGGTGTTGTGGCCGGTTACTACCTTCACAAACACACGAACTAGAACACCGAGAAGGTGAGCTTGAATAGCAAGATGAAGGCAAAAACGATGATGGTTTCGGTGAGATGCGAATGGGATTTGATGGTATAAATAAACGGATTTGAAACATGGTTTCCACGAGATTGACACTACCTCCGCTTCACGAAATTCGTTGGAACGGATGAACATCACGGAAGAGGAGGATTTAGGGTCGTCAGGTTGCTCAAAATAAGGAGAATAGGTCAAAATTGAAAAACCTAGTCAAGTGGATCCCTTTTTGCTTTATATATTTATTAATTTCCGAAATTGTATTAATATTGCCTGTGTAATTTATATTCACATCCATTTTTATTTTATTATTATTATTTTACTTTATCTTTCTTTTCAGTTATTATAATTGTACTCAAGCAATGTAACTTTCGTTCCAGCCTTTAATTAGGAAAAAATGGCTTGACTTGGGCCATGGCAGGGTAAGGTAACTCGCTAATGTCTATGTAAGGTGATATTTATCTTAGCAAGGCAAAGTGATTTGTGTTCTTTTTAAGAAGGGGAACTTTGCTCTTGTAGTACAATGACTTCTCTTTTTTTCTTTTCTTTTTTTCTTTAACCTATCTGATGACATGCTATTTGCAAAGGAAGGTAAGTTGGGATGGTACCTGGAAAGGTGTCTTTGGCACTCGCTAGGCTATATGGCTTGTGTTGGTGCATGGTAGAACGACCTTGCCTTCTCCCTTGATAATCCCTTAGGCTTTTGGCAAGGTTATATCTATATTCCTTACCTCCTTGTTGTGTATGTTTATGGAGTCATCTTATTACAATACAAAGGAGCCATTTCATCGTTTGCGTAAGGCAAAAAAATGTCTTAGCTGGTGTAAGCTCGTAAATGTTTATTAAGTGAAGTACCTAACATGCTAAGGTCATGCTCTAAGTTTGTACCATGCTAACAACAATTAATATTTTTAAACATTTGTGTATATTTCATAAAGATCTTTTGTTTATATAAGATATAATACATCCTGAAACTTGCGATCATATGAAATGTCAAAACTCATACTAATATAGTAATATTTATATGTTTGCTTTTGTTAGAGAAGTAAAAAGTATTTCATAAATAAAGTCATGATGGGTATAGGCATTAACTTTCAACAAAAGTCTAAAGCTAGTATAATTGTAAACATATAGGAACTGGCATTATTTGTTTTGGTTTACTAAGACAACATGAGTTGTTCATTTAATTTATAAATATAATATAAAATAAATTAATTAATTGAAGATATTATAAGTAATTTTGTGTTCAACAATCTTTTTTTATGTAGACTTGGTAACATGTGTAAATCTATGGTTACTATTTTCTAGGTATTCATGTGTTCCACATGCGACTTTTATTTAAACCTAGAAAAATATTGTTTACTTTAAAGATCAATACTTTCTTACAATTCTAATGTTTTATTTAGAAAGAAAAAATTATAGTTCATTTAAGTACAAAAATAATTAGATTGTGTGCATATGAGTTATTATAGCTTGTATTGAACGCTTTCTCAAAAAGAACAAGCTTATTATATGTATAAATGCTTATATTTCTTTTCTCAGGTATTCTTTTCAATACTAATCTAAGTTTTGTCTTTTTGTCCTACATGAAAATTTTCTTTGACATATGCAATAGAGATAGTTTATTGTATGGAAATTTTCTTCGACTTTGGGTAGCTATAAACTCAAGTGTCTTCCATCATTATCCTTGAAGAGTTGTGTGCGGATTCTTTCCAATTTGTTTTCTCTAGTTTAGTTTAGTGTTCCCACATGTTTGTCAGCTTTAGTTACTGGTGATTTGCTCCCCTTCTAGAGTAGATAATGTTTCATTCTTTGTCATAACAGTTATCATTGAGGACGGCATCGGGGCACAAAAGGGAACAGAAATACCTTAAATCTCTTGCGGGATACATCCCGTTCCTTCCTTGATAATAGTGGCATTGGCAGATTGCCTACATAATCGAAGATGAAATTCCTGGCACTAAAACTGCTTGGAATCCTGGATTTATTGGTCATGTTAAGATCAGGTCCCACGAATGGCGCCAAATGTTGACTCTATGACTTCAATGAGTACTAACTGGATGTTGTCCTTAAGATTGACTTTATATGAAGATTCATAAAATGAAGAATGAGTCTATGAACCTGCAAAAGAGAAAACTATTAGCCTCGTCACAAAGAAGACCCGGGGGGTCTCCGTGAGCAACCTCCAGCATGAAATTAAGCAATAATATAGTAATTGAATCGATTGTTGGTTATCTTGTATCGTAGATCCCTTTTTGGATTAGGAGTCTGAACTATTTAAAGGAGGCATTCCAAACCTGTAACATGGGGAAGTGGTTCCCTTATTCCCTGGCAACGTGGGTTAACTCCCCATGTCAGGTCACACCACTCATTAACATGCAATTCTTTAGGCCACTTGGCAAGGGTCGGGATTAATCCGAGTGACCCGATTTTCTATACGGATCCTATCCTCTAGAAATACAATTCGCAACTAGTCGTTAAACCGTCAAGTTGGATTTATAACAAGGAGGCATCCTATGAAGCATTCAACATCATCATTATTTGTCCAGGAAAATCCACTCCAAGGGACACTAAGAAAAACCCACATAAAAGACGCGAATGAGCAATTCCAGACGAAGAGTATAAGAATTGGTCCCACACTATTTTTAACTTCTATAATAAAGGAGATTCCTCATTCTCTTATTCCCCTATATATATCTGAATCTCGTCCAAAGCTTGACAAACATTTTTGGGATAATCTTTTCGGGTGTCGGTGCAATTGGGTTTTGGTTCCGGTCCGTGAGGGTCTTTTTTTCATCTCTATCGGCAACCTTTAGCATGTCATAAACTTGTTGAAATTGATAACAAACGCATTGAGAAGATTTGCTAACCTCCAACCTGATAATTAAGATGAAGTTGTTGTGAGAAGTAGAACTAGCCAGAAGGTGCTCTTTTCTTACCTCTTGATTGCTAGTTAATATAGAGCTTTAAACTTAGAGAGAGTTTGCGAGAAGTATTTAAGTGTAGTAGTAAGTTCTGTAAGACTTATTGGACACTGCTTAAAGGAGTCTTTGAAAACTTTCTTGAGAGGCCAAGACATCAACACAGCGTTTTAATGGTTACTACTTTATATTACATGTCCTAGAATATGGAACCTGATTGAGTATGCTTTGTATTATTAACTTGCATGAAACAAGTCTTTCTTAGAAGAAAGCATCTACAAAAATTTTTAAAGCAATCTTGAGTACCCTTGAATATATAATTTGCGTTATTCATTGTTGAGACAAATCTTCTATCTTCTATATATAATAAATAGACATGGTTGCTCCACACGTCCTATATATATTCAGCTATGTAATCCTTATGCCAACTTTTTAATAATGCAATGCTACATATCAAACATACACCACGTAAAATTTTGAATTCCCACTATTGCTCATATATTAACATGTTTTAAAACAAGAATTAAAAAAATGTAAAACATAAGAATTAAAAAAATGTATAACTGATTTAAGTTTATTTAATTTACGTTTTAATAACTTAAATTTGTCATTGATTGCATGATAAAAAATAGTCAAAATGTTCATGATTGTTAATTTAAAAACAAATTATGCTCAACATTTCCACTAAGTTATTTAACTAACCGATGAATTATTTTTTAAAGTATTTTTTAAAATGTGATTTTATATGAGTCAAAGATAGCACCTAAACATTTCAAATTTAAATTACTAAAATTCCTCATAATTAACATGTTTTGAAACAAGAATTCAATAGTTTTTTTAAACATGATATTTTTACTTTCCTTTTATGTTTTAACAACTAAAATATTGTCATTAATTTCATAAAAAAAGTCAATGTTTATGATTATTATTTCGTTCCGTCCAAACATCAATTTTTTAGCAATAAGTTTTAAACAAATCAATATATCATAAACAATTAACTTTTATTTATCAAATCAATTTTCTATTAATGTAAATCTAAGGTGAAATAATATAACCGTCTTTATATTTAGTTATATTTTGGATTTTTCTAATTACGGAGAAATGTTTGTAAGATCAAAAGGTTTATCTTAGAGGCTGATGCTAACCAAAGATCTCTCAGCATGCTCTGAAGTATACGAAAGTACTTTCGAAGATTTGACAATATACAAAAAAATAACTAAGTGTCAAATCTTTCGAAGCCAAAGACAGAAGTCTTCCGAAGCCAAAAGTAAAGTCTTCCGCAGCTTGAAGACAAAGTCTTCTGAAACTTAAAGACTGAACTCTTACGAAGACTAAGAAAAGATGTGTCTACTGACACACTTTTGACAAAAGCACAAGACCTTTCTGTTGTCAGCTCTGAAGACTCACCAACTTATATAAGTTGGTGATTACCTTTTTACCTTTGTCAACTGTACAACATAGTCTTTTATCTGTAACATCCTACTTTAGTACTTTTATCCTTATTGAAATACAATAGGATGTGAGCTATGGCATGTCATAGTCATATGTTATAAGGCAATCTGCCTTTTGGATCTACATTGATCTTGTTATCTAGATTAGTGTCCAGCTGGCCTTCAATGTATGACCGGCTGTAGGATATAGTATAAAGTATCTCATATATCAATCTTTAGGACTAAGCTTTGTGACACTTATAAAATATTTAAGAGCAATATACATCATCCTTGAAAACCAATCTTTGTGTTCTTGAGTGTTCTTACTTGTTTGTTCACTGTTTCTTTACCTGGTTTCCTATTTGATCTAGTGAGTGTGTTATCTCCAACTGTGAAATCATTGTTGAACCATTAAACCGGTCCTGCAATTGGTATTAGAGCTTCTCAGGCTCTTGATTGCAAGATCTTACCATCTTGAATCACTTTTCAGTTTCGTATTCACTTACTTTGCTCAAATGGCAGCTCTTTCTAAAGCTGATATGGAAACCAGCATAATGACTAAGTCTCCACTGATCATTCCTGGTGACTTTGACACTTGGTGCATGAGAATAGAAGGCTTCATTAAGTCTTAAGATAGCAGGATATGAAGATCTATAGTCTCTGGACCTCATATCCCAAATACTATTTCAGCAACTGCTGGAGGTGGGATGATACCCAAGGAAGTGGTTGATTATTCTAAAGAAGACTGGAAGAAAATAGACATTGATCAGAAAGCTATGACCGCTCTTCAAACTGCTCTTCCAACCTCCATCTACAGAGGCCTCAAGAAGTGCAAGAGTGCAAAAGAACTCTGGGATGCACTGAAGCTGATGTATGAAGGATCTGAGGAAGCCAAGGAGAACAAGAAAGACATCATGAAGTAGCAGTTTGAAAACTTCACCTTCAAGACAGGTGAAACTATGACTCAACAATGCTTCAAGTATGTTAAGATTGTAGATAATCTGATGGATGTTAGAGTCAAACTTGAAAATAGGGACAGATTGAGTAAGTTCATGTTCTCTCTTCCTAGGCAATGGACATACTACTATGTGGCTATCAAGAGAAATTAGAACATCTCTACCCTCACTCTGGTATCCTGAGTGGTTACCAAATGGAGATGAACATGCAAGATCCTTCTACCAGCTCATCCAACAACCAAAAGAGTTCAGCCCTTCATGTGGTTGAAACGGATAGTAGAGAATCATAACATCATCTCATCTGCTACCCTGACAACTCACTAAAAGGTTCTTTCATCACCTTTCTAGAGACACCAAGAGAGAGCTACACTCAAAAAAGTCCATTCTAAGAGTTCAGCTCTTCTTAGGCCTTTGTGTCTTCAGATGAAAGTTCTAGTAACTTTCTTTTCACCCTTGAAGACCTGGATTGCATCCATTCATATGATCTGGAGTACATGGAGATAGTCCAACAGATGACTCTTCTCACTCACAGAGCCAAGAAGTTCTACAAGATGACAAAGAGGAAGTTTCCAAGCAATATGTCTAGTTGAAAATTTAGGCTGGACAAGAGCAAAGTAAAGTGTTAGAACTATAACCAAATGAGCCACTTTGCTAGGGAGTGTAAGGAACCAAGAACTAATGGTTGCCATATACAATCTAGACCAAACTACACTAAGGCAACTCCAAGAACTGAGAAGCCCAACCAACCAAAACAGCAAGCTGTAGTTGCTATTGAAGAAGGAGACTTTGATTGGAGCTTTCAGGTAGAAGATGTCTCCCCAAACCAAGCCTGATGGCAGACCATGATGAATCAAAGGTATTGGAATATCTTTGCTCTCGTGAATGCATTGCTAAAGTTAACATTTACAGGTCCTAGAACTTGGAAGTAAGATCTGATTTTGAGTCCTTGAACATTTTAAAAGCTGATTTTAAAAGAGCAAAAAATGATTATAAGCTTAAAATAGAAGATTTAGAGAAAACCATTTCTACTCTAAAACATGAGCATACAAACTACAGGACTCAGATTAAAGATCTTGTTACCAAGTTAACTGAATACTAGGCTAAGCTTGTGATTAGCAAAGCCAAGGCAGAAAATGTGTTCTTGAAAAGGAAATCTTCAAAAACATTATATCTTTATCCTTGCATGCAAAAGTTTGTTATAAGAATAGACAGAAAGTTAGATCAAATGAAATAGCTCCTCCAAACACATTACTATCAGTCAGAGAACCAAGGTGTGAAACTTGTGAAGATAAGCTGCCTCCTATTGATCCTATCCTAGAGGAAGATGAAGATGAAGAGGATATAGTGAAGGATGAACTAGAAGTGAGTGAAGAGGTTCATTCTAAGAAGGGTCACTATATCCCTAGAGAAAAAAAGAAACCAGGGATGGCTAAGTCTGCAAGAAAGAATTCGATTAGGGCTGCAAAAAGAAGATCCAAGAAAGTGCAGGAGATTAAGCCTACATTCAACCCCAGACAAAAACAAGTTTTCATCTCTGCTGGATTTGAAGTGAGGAAGACTGAAGACTTAACCAAGGACTTTAGTACCAGGAGTCCTAGTTCAAGTCCAAGCCATCCTAGTAAGGAGAATAAGGTTGAACCATTATGTACCACTACTGTACATGATGGACCATCTAACTCCGAGGCAAGCTTCACCCTCAGAAGCATGCTACATCATCCACGAAGATGAAGGAGCTAGAAAAGGATCAAAACAAGCCTTCTTCTCAGGTCAAGATTCTCAGAAGGAAGCCTATAGAATGCATCATGTGTGGTGGTATAACTCATTATGCTAAGGATTGCATTTACAATCCTAAGAGTACCATCCACATGCACAAAAAGAAAACTTCTAAGAAGAAGAAGAAAACAGCTTCAGATGTAAAATCATTTTCCTTCGGAAGCATCAAGGTGAACCAACAAAAGATAGGTGGAAAACTATCTTTGGAAGCAAGTTTGGTCTTGGAAAAAGGAATGCTTCCAAAGTACTGAAGTTTGCTGCAGTGGATGCTAAAGCTTCCGAAGGTTCAGTCTCCAAAACTTCTGAAGTCATAAAAACTTTCGAAGTATTGAAAGCCAAGTCTAATCATTCAAAGATGGTGTGGAAGATGAAGGAAGGCCATGTGACTGAAGTTTCTTCAATAACAACCAAGGATCCCATAAGCTTGCATATAGGATCAATGACTGTAGAACTATTTTTAGTTCATCTTGATAAGCCTAAACTAGCAAGGCTTGGGTTTCCTCATCTCTTTTCAAGTGGAGGAATAGCTGAAGACCAAAAGAAATGATAGATCATTGATAGTTGTTGTTCCAGGCACATGACTGGAAATAACTCTTCGCTTTAAAACTTTGAGAAAATTAATGGAGGGCCAGTTGTTTATGGAGGTGAATCAGGAGGTTACATTACTGGAAGTGGCGGGGTCATAAATAGTAAGCTTAGCATTAAGAAGGTAAACTTTGTCAAGGATCTTGAGTACAATCTTTTGAGTGTGTCTCAATTTTATGACTAGAGACATAACATGCTCCTTACTGAGCATGAGTGCATTGTTCTCAAACTAGGGTGATCATTTCTCAAGAGCATATCTTGCTCAAAGCCCCCCAGGAAAGGGAACATATACAAGATGGATTTGCAAGAAACCTCCCCTTTTGGAGAAGTTTCTTGCTTTCTATCCAAAGCAAATAATAATGAGTCTTTCCTTTGGCAGAAAAGAATGTGCCATGTAAAATTTAATAACATGAATAAACTAATTAAGAATGATTTGGTAACTGGAATGACTAAGAAAGAGTTTACAAGTGATGATCATTGGCTTATATGTCTGAAAGGAAAGCAACACAAAGTATCACATAGGCCAAACGAAATGAACTCCATCGCTACTCCCCTTCACTTATTACACATGGATCTCTTTAGCCCTATAAGTGTAATGAGTTTAGGAAGAACTTCATACTGTCTTGTGATCACAAATGATTTCACAAGATACACTTGGGTTTTCTTTCTTAGAAGTAAGGATAAGACCCCTGAAATCTTGAAATCCTTTATGCTGAAAGTTGAGAATCAATGTGATCACAAGGTTAAAATCATAAGATGTGATCAAGGATCCAAATTCAAGAACCAAATCTACAAGACCGGGAAGGGTGGTCAATGCAATAGTTTCACTAGGTGGAGAGAGTTAGAACACTTAGCAGATCAAATAGGAAACCAGTTAGAGATGAGACAATGAACACTAGTTAAAGAACAAGAATAAGAACACTCAAATATGGTTTACAAGAATGATGTATATTGATCTCAAGTTGTTACAAGTGTTACAAAGCATACATAAAGATACATGTACTTGAGACACTTTATCCTACATCTTACAGCCGGCCATACTTTGAAGGCCAGCTAGTAATACTAATCTAGACAACAAGATCAATGTAGAGTCAAAAGATAGATTGTCTTTTGACTAGTGACTATGACATGCCATAGCTCACATCCTAATATATTACAAAAAGGATAAAAGTACATAGTTGGAAACTTACAGACAAAAGACCCTAATCTACAGTTGGTAAAAGTATGGACTTTTCACTAACTCGTTTAAGTTGGTGAGTCATCAGAAGTGGCAACAGAAAGTGGTTTAGCTTTTGTCAAAAGGTGATTCAGAAAAAACATGTGTTCTTTATCTTTGGAAGAAATCAGTCTTTGGCTTCGGAAGACTTTGCCCTTGAAGCTTCAGAAGACTATATCTTTGGCTTTGGACTTTTGGCTTCGAAAGATTTGATACTTAGCATAATTCACTGAGTTATATCAAATCTTCTAAAGTAACTTCCTTGTACTTTACTTGTGCATGCTGAGAGCTCTTTAGTTGTTCTTTGGTTGCATCAGCCTCTAAGTGTATTCCTTACAAACTCCCCCTAGGCTGATACTACCAAAATTGAAGAGACCTTTGATACTTGATCTTCATCTATTCACAGTCCTCATCAGAATCAAGACCATTCTCTTTATCATCAGTTGTTCATGATTCCTTAGAATTTTAAAGTATCTTCTCATGTCATAGAGATCATGCAGAGGAAGGTCAAGTATGTTTTGCTAGAAGTACAGGTCTTGACACCCTTGATCTCTAGTGATATACCATCTGTCTAGATTGGTGGTAAACATCCAAGACATGATGGGTCTCTCAATAACAAGAGGCTCTATTTGAATAGAAGTTGGATGAGCAGCCTCTTCTTGAGCACCCTCAAGATGTTCTAACCCATCCTGAGGTGTGGAGGTGGATGCCTTGGACTTCTTCTTCTTCTTCTTGTCCCTTCTTATAACCATCCTTTTCCTCTGTATTTTAACTGAGGAGACTGGCCTGCAGTCCAGATTGTTCTTGTTTGTCTTTCTTAGTTGGGTCCTTATCCTTCACAGGTTTAGAAGAAGAAGGATCAGGACCCTGCTGTGGATCGAAAGATGAAGCTGGTTGTGATGCAGCACTAGGTCCATGTTGTGTTATCTTTTAGGGTTCATCCTTGACCTCAGCTTCAGATGCAGCCTTACTTGGTGGAGAATGCAAGTCAATCAACTCACACCTTTTTATCTTTTGATTGATCACTCTAATGTGCTCATCCATAATGGATAGAGACATTGGACCAAGTTTCCTTTCGAAGAATCCATACAGCTTCAGGAAGTTCACCGTCTTCTGTCTATCAGCAGATTTCTTCAAGTTTGCTTTGATGGTGGCTCTTAACCTTGCAGCTTCCCTCATCTTTCTTTTTACATCTTTTTGCTCTTTTTATACTTGTTGCTCAAGCTACTTGAGGTACTCGAACTCAATGTAGTCATATGGTAAGGGAAGAAGGTTTGCTACTTGATAGAGACCTATGACACTCAGGTAGTTGATCATGTTTAGTCTATCTTGTTCCCTACCTACCTGAGTTTGTTGCTCAGTAGCCACAGTCTCTGTCTCAGGACTTTCCTGAACTGGGGAGAGGGTAGAAGCTTTAAAGATTCTGTTTCTTCTTCTTTCTTCTTTGATCTTGAGAAGCAGTTTTGCTGACTCAGCTACCTTCCTCTCCTTAGACACTTCCATGTCAGCCAGTTCATTTAATTCCTCAAAGGGAAGAAAGATGAGTTCATCAATTTTATAGTTCCTGGACCCCAAATAATTCAATTTGGCTGCCCTTAACTCATCAACTTAAGTGCTTGGCCTGGGGGCAACCCTGATTGTAGCTTCCATGAAGCCAGGGATCCTACTTGAACTCTCTCCCCTTGCCTTCCTCTTCCTCTCTCTCTTCTCCTCCTTAATATCCTCAAGATTCATCTTCTTTTTCCCTTTGTCACTCACAGGCTTGTGTGACTCAGGGTGGAGAGAGCTTTGGCCTTTATTGCTTGGTGTAGTCCTTGAACTCTGGCCAGAGAGAGGCTATGAGACACCTTCACCAACTAGTGCCTCACTGAGAAAAATCGATGCTGAGGGTGCTAAAGTAGCTCTTGTCTCAAGGTTCACAGGCTCAACTGTTGGGCCTTTAGCCAAGGTTTCCCCTTCGAAGCTAATCTTAGGGTCCACCTCAGCATCTAGTTGACCAATAGTCTTGCCTGTTATCCTTTGTCTATATAGTCTGGTTCTTAGCTTGAACTCTTCAAGCACCCTTTGTTGAATCCTATCAGCTAACCTTACATCTTGCCTAGTTTGACTTGGGTTGGCAAGTGGAAGGTCAACTATATAGGTGCTCTTATAGTATCTTAGGTTTTAGAAGTTAAAAATCTCTTGTTGACCTTGAGCAGAGAGAGATAAAGTAGGCATAGCCCTTGGTATACCCTCCTCAAACACGCTTTGAATGAGTGAGTCCACATCAATGTAGACTTGAGAAGGTTGTTGAGTGTGAACAACTACAAGTCAGGGTGGTGAGTCCTCCAATACTCTAAGAGGAACTCCCAGGTTCTGTGATTGTAAGTAAGCTTTCTCCCCCTTTTTCGTAGCATCACCCTCTTACATAGGGGAGCTAGGAGTTAGGTCCACCACATTCACAGGTTCTTATGGGCCTGGTTAAGTCCTCTAGATGGGTCTCTCAACTAACTTGATATTAGACTATTTGAAGATGATACTTACCAAAACCTAAGTGCCGAATCTCATGATGATTACCAAAACCGACATGGTGAAGCTATACTAAAAATATGATCAAGACGAAGAAAATTGACACAAGTTAAACTTGGTCAACCGTGGTCAAAGTCAACAGTCAACATCAGTGGTCTTCCTGAATGACGTCAGCATCCGGCAGTCATGCAACAGCAACAAAGAATTTATCAGGCTTAGAACAATATTTGTGTAATCATTAGGGCTTAAATGTAATTTTATTCATTTTTGTAAAGAGTATAAATTGACTAAGTGTAGTCATTTATACTCCAATCAACCAAGGTAGAAAGAATGAGGCTAGTGAGAGAAACAATTAGGTTGAGTGTGTATGAGAGAGAATTTTCTTACAAACTCCCTTTGTAATCTTCTAGCATCCATCATCATCCATATGAATGAATGAAATATTTATGAATATGTGTTCTTGATTGTTCATCATTGATTCATCATCATACATTATATCTTGCATTGGATCTTCACTTGAAATCATCAACGGGTCTGTGAGATTCCGCATCACAGATCTGATAAACGACAACAATACGATTGCAATATTCGATCCATCGATTATCAAATTTCAATAGTTGCAAAATCAATGATGATTTGAGCCAAAGCTCTGATACCACCTGATGAAATCAACTTAAACATATGTTGAACATGAACATATTAGAACAATATTTAACATGAATAGATTGATTCCCCCAAGGATCTTTTCAAAATCTCTTAATAATCAACAAACAAGAACCATGGTGCGGAAACCCATGATTCAAGTGTATGAAATCAGTGTATGTGTGTGTGTGTTTAAATGCTCAAAAAGAATAATAATTGCTTGTTTGATTGATTGTTCAAAAGCTTACAAAGGATTAGGGTAGAATGCTATTTATAGCCTATACACATAGCTATATACAATTACTAAACTACCATTATGTAAATGAAAATTACATAAAAAATAATCCTAAATCTACAAGCTATCCGCTGTGATGATTGGTCGTCCGCTGTGGATGTTTTGGTCATCCGCTGTGGAAGAAGATTGTTTATCCGCTGTGTAGTGTTGATTGTTGTCAGCTATGGAATGTTCATCCGCTGTGGATGAACATCCGCTGTGGAATGTTCATCCACTGTGGACTTGTATCCGCTGTCTGTTGTTCATCCGCTGTGGGATGTTTCATCCGCTGCACACACTTAGACTTAAATCTTCATCCGCTGCATGTTGACCTTCATCCGCTATGAACTGTTTCTCATCCGCTGTGGATACTTGCCAAAAATTTCTTTTATCTATAATTCTGAAAAAGAAATTTAAACAAATATTAGTGTTTGTTATGAATAATAATGATGCTAATGTGTTAGTAAATTATTGTTTGGATGTTAGAACACATTATGTTTGTTATATGTTTGATTATGGCAAGCATCATCCTTTAAAGCATTAATCTATTAATGCACTTGTTGAGTCCAACACTTGCCCTTGAGATCGGTGATCTCAAGTTACTGGTCATTGACCCTTCTTTGTAAGGTAGTCACCTGAGATTCTAGGTGACTAACCTTTGAAACTAAATAGGTGCAAAGTTTGGACAGTTTGTGCAACTTTAGTTGCAAACTCCCCTTATCTTCATCAGAAGGATCATGGGGGGATGAGAGAATAGGACCAATCTCTTCTTCCTCATCACCAGCTTTAGTTTCTTGGCTGCTGGTTTTCCCTTGCATACTGACAACTTTAAAAGAAGCGTTAATAGGCTAGGTTGCCATGGTTAAGGTCTGAATGATGTAATCACTTGCAAAAGTGAAAGCCTCTTCCATATGGGCCTCCTGAACCGGTTTAGAGAGGTCCACCTCAGTTATGGGTGGATGATGTTGGCTAAATATAGGTGATACAAGAGCACACATCTCCCCTTGAGTGGGGGTGGAAAATAAAGACTCATGGTACTCAATGAATCCTATATCTTCATCATCATAGAATTCAAGGTTGGGTATTGGTTGATTAAGGTCAAACAGCTGGGGATGGTAACTTTCCCTGGAAGGCTGATCACTAGAGTTTTGAGACTCTGAGTGAAGGCTTAAGGCTGCTCATCAGGCTGAGCATGAGGAACCTTAGCACTGATCATAGAAATAATAGGAGTGGTTTGCTCCTTAGGAGAAGTGGGTGCTTCAGTGTCCATTTCTTCCTTCATGGTTGGTGATTTAGGGGCCTGCTCAACCGCAATAGATTGAGCAGGGGTTCGTGTGGACTTTCTTTGGTAGGTGTTGGTGATTTGTAGCTGTGTGGGGTTTGTAGATGTAAAAGGTGTGGGTTCAATATTGGCTGGTGCTGCCAAGTTTGCACCTTGAGTAATGAGCTCTAACATTTTTTGGACCAGGGCTGTTTCTACCCTTGAGAAGCCAACAATGGGCTTTCTTATTGTCTTGAAGATGCCAGGCTTCATCTATCCTAATTTAAGAATATTGCTTGTTCCCTTTAACTGTGATCCCAGTTCACAGTTAAGAATGTATTGAACATATCTAGAGAACATATAATATTCTAAGGAATCCAAGTTTCTAAGCAGATTTGTATGTACAAATTAAGAATACCTAAACTTGACCCCTTGAACCATTCCATGGACTATATAGGAAAGGTCCTCGAGAATTTGGCCCCAACCTCCATGTTTGTTTGATAGGGAGTGGATGACCATATAGAGGAGGTACTTCCACTTGGATGAGACCTTACCTTTCCTAAAGGTTCTTACGGAGTAGTCCTCTTCATAGCCCATTTGCCGGAATGAGTTGTTAACAGCAGACTTAGGGAAGGACAATTCACCCTCTTCATCATCTAGCCTTAGATGGGAGTTGATGGTTGCTGGAGTGATGAATACTGTCCTCCTCTGCACTGTGATAGATAGTGCCTTCCCACTATCCAAGATGACCTCTTGGCAAGTCCTCCAGAACTCCAAAAGTTGATCTTCATATAGTGGGGGGTCGATTGTGAGGGCGTAAGGTAGTTGGTTAGAGACAAGAAGCGGCAAAAATCTGAGAAACCAGGATCTTTCTCCGACGATAACAGAGCAACTTGATTATGTTCCATGTGTAGGTGCATAGAGAAATCTGGATGGTTTTGGGGATCAGGGTTGGCCATTTTGAATAGCTTAGTAGTGAAGAAAGGTAAGAACAAGGTCGGTTTATGGGTGAAGTTAGGGTTTGAATCTTGCAGATGAAGGAGAAAGTGAAAAAAGGGAAACTGATTTACAAATATGTATATGATATAAATTTGAGACAAAGTTAATACAAACGAATAACCTTTGAAATCCGAATGTCGGTCCCACTTCTGAAAAAAGTGCCTAAAAAGGTAGTTTTCTTGGAAGTCGAAAATCTTCCGAAGGTAATTTGTCTTTGGAAGTTTTGAGAAAACTTCTGAAGCCAATTTGGCTTCGGAAGATATTCCTTAGTTTTTTCAAGAATTTTGCTTTGGAAGAAAAATTACTTAGAGTATTTTCACTTTCTAGATTGATTTTGCTTCGGAAGATATCAAATATCAGAAATCTTATTCAATAAGAGAATAAAGCTTCCGAGACTTAATTGCTTTTGGAAGAAAATAGTCCTTCAATACATATAAATACGTGATGACAAATATAAGCTTCGGAAGATATATTCGAATTTCTTTCGAAGGTTGATTTCTTAGAAGTAGTTATATGTTTTGAAGACATAATTTTCTTCCAAAGACAACTTGATGTCTTCCGAAGGAAAATATATCTAAAATTTTCAAAAATTCTAAGGGATATCATTTTGAAAAGTTTCTTCCAAAGTAAACAGGGCTTATATGGTGATGATATAGACAACTTAAGACACACATATTATTAAAAATAATCTTGAGTTTAGTTTTAAGAAAATTCTACTCAAAGTTAATCATCCCAATAGCTGATATAAGATAATTAAATCTCTGTTCATCAAAAGAATTAGCATATTATTCATTTGTGTTAGCTTTGACTAGTTTTATCAATCCTTTTTCAAAATTATCTCTAATCAAATGATACCTGATGTTGATGTGCTTTGTCTTTAAGTGTTGTACAGGATTCTCTGTAATAGAGATAGCACTGTTGTTGTCTATATGGATGGGAGTCTCCTTGAAGTTGAATCCATAGTCTAGCATCTGATTTTAAATCCAAAGCACTTGAGCACAATAGCTTGCAGCAGCAATGTATTCAGCTTTAGCAGTTAATGCAGATACACAAGATTGTTTCTTGCATTGCCATGAGACTATCCTTCCACAAAGAAATTGGCATCCCCCATATGTAGACTTTGCAGTCATATTGCAGCCACCATAGTCACTATCTGTATAGGCATACAAATTGATGTTAGAATTATTTGGATACCAAAGGCCCAGTTTGGGAGCACCTTTGATATATCTGAGAATTCTCTTCACAGCAACCAGGTGTGACATCTTGGGGTTGGCTTGATATCTTGCACATATGCATGTAGCAAACATGACATCAGGCCTGCTAGCTGTTAGGTACATAAGAGACCTAATTATAGCCCTGTATCGATATTCATCCACACACTCCCCCTTAAGATCATGTCCTAAGGAGTGGTTTCTGGCTATAGGAGTCTTAGAAACCTTACATTCAATCAGATGAAATCTAGTTAGTATGTTTTGTACATACTTTGACTGATTTATGAAGATGCCATTGTCAACTTGCTTCACTTGAATTCCTAGAAAAAAATTGAGTTCCCCCATGGCATTCATTTCAAATTTATTCTTCATCAGCTTCTCAAAGTCTTTGCAGAGCTTCGGATTAGTTGACCCAAAGATAATGTCATCTACATAAACTTGAACCAGCATCAAGTCATTTCATGTTCCTTTGATGAAAAGTGTCTCATCAATAGTACCTCTATTGTATCCATGCTGACAGAGGTACTATGATAGTGTCTCATACTACTTCCTTGGATCCTGATGCAGCCCATAAAGAGCTTTGTCAACCTTGGAGACATAATCAGGATGATCTGGGTCTGCAAAGCCAGCTGGTTGTTTGACATACACCTCCTCATCAATCACCCCATATAAGAAGGCACACTTAACAGTAAGTTGGTAGGCCTTGAAATCCTTGGATGCAGCAAAAGCCAGGAATATTGAAACAGCTTCAAGTCTTGCTACAGGAGCAAAAACATCTGTTTAGTCAATCCCTTCTTCTTATGTGTACCCTTGAACAACTAGTCTTGCCTTGTTCTTTATGACAAGTCCTCTATCATCGTTCTTGTTCCTATATACCCACTTGGTACCTATGGTAGTCTTCCCTTGAGGAAGAGGACATAGATTCCAAACCATTGTCTCTTGAATTGAAGCAGCTCCTCTTATATTGCTTCAACCCAACTTTCGTCCTTCAGAGCCTGTTCAATCTTCTTAGGCTCTATCTACGACAAGAAACAAGAGTGAAGACAAACATTTTTATCATGGGTTTGTCCACTTATTCTCACACCAGTCTCAACATCTCAAATGATGTTTGTGGTGGGATGGGACTTGTGGATTCTTAGTTGAGGAATCACAGCAAGTTGTTTGGACAGATCTAAATTGGTAAAATTCACATCTGGTGCTTGAGTATCATTCACCACATCAACATATTTATCAAGAGTAACTTGATCCAATAAGTGTGTTACATCATTGATGTTGTCTTCTATGGAGTGGTTATCAGTATCAAGGAATTCTTAATCACTATTACCATCTCCATCTCCTCTTACGTTGGAAATTCCTTCATCTGAGTACTGTGCCTTTGTGCTGTAATTTATAGGCACTTCAGATGTATCAGCTAAAGAATTTGTCATGGTTGTGCTGACAGGATTTCTAACTGCAGGGCTAGTTACCATTAGAGCTGAAGTAGTTTGAACACTTAGTCTTCTTAGCTCAAATCTTGGATCAGAATCTCCTATTAATGAGCTACCTGTAGATCCTGAAACATCTTCAAAAGATTTGTTAAAACAGTACGTAACTAAATCAAGATCAAACGGCCAATCAGGACCCTCATTGAAGGTCACATTGGCCGACTCCTTAACAACTCTAGTTATGAGATTGTATACTCTATAAGCCTTAGCTTGGGAAGAGTATCCAATGAAATGTCCATCATCTGATTTCTTAGCAAATTTGGTTATTTGATCCTTGGTATTCAAGATGGTGTAAGGACATCCAAATAATCTGAGGAAACCAATGAAAGGTCTCCTTTTGTACCACAGTTCATAAGGAGCCTTACCATGAGTCTTTACCACTAAAACTCTGTTCTACACAGAGCAGGCAATTTTGTCTGCCTCTGCCCAAAAGGTGATGGCCAGTTTAGAGTCAAACAACGTGGTTCTTGCAGCTTCAATAACTGTCTTGTTTCTCCTCTAAGTAACACTGTTTTGCTGAGGAGTCCTGGGAGCACTATATTGTCTTGAAATACCCTTTTCATCACAAAATGTATCAAGGATTTGGTTTTTGAATTCGGTTCCTTGATCATAACTTATGGTCTTTGATGAGCTCAAAATGGATCGATCTGTGATGATATATGAACACAATTCAATCTAAAACACACAAGTATTCAATTCAACACAATCAAATCAACAAAAATTCACAGAGTTTTCATTGATTAGCATATAGAAGAATACAAAGTGTAGAAAACAGTTACAAGATGTCTAACTCTCAAAATTTACCTACACAAAACATATCTATGCTATTTATACTAATCAAGAAAACAAAGGAACATATTTATATAAAAAGTCCCTATACTATGACAAAAATACAAAAGAAACACAAAGACTAATGTTAATCTTTTAAGAAGCATCTATAATACTCCCCCTAAGATTCACATGGTCTTCGGTCTTCAACATATCTTCAGTCTTCAAAATCTTTTTCTTCATCTTTATCTTCATTCTTTTATCTTCTGTCTTCAGTCTCCTCTCTTAATTTCCAGCTTTATCTTCAGTCTTCATGTTCCAAAGAAATCCTCCGGTTCTTCTTTGATTGTGAATACTGGTTTCTCTTTGTATAGCTCCTGCTCCCTTAATGCTTTTGCAATAGCTGCTTTGAATTTTTCAGCAAGAATGCCTTGTTCCGGCTTTGCTTCATTTGTTTTAATCTCCATGTTGTTCATCAATTCTAGTGTTTGCTTTGACAGACCTGCTATATCAACATTTGCATAGCATTCGATTGGGTTAGAATTGTCTTTACAATGAATTTCCAATACACCTTTACTAGAAATCCTCATGAACTCAATATCCTTTATGTCTTTCTTCACAATATTTGCATAAGCTAAGGCTTTCCTCAGTGAAATTCGTTCCATAGCTGCGTTCATCACTTTGATTATAGACATAAAATACTTCTTATCGATTTCTGCTGTTTCAGGAACTACTTTCTCAAACTTTTGAATGGACAGAAACGAGATATAACTGGGATGTAAAAGTTTAAGCTCAAAAACACCAAACAATGTTATCATATCTTTATCCCAATCTTCTAAGTTTCTCACCAACTTCAATTCAAAAGTATCAGAATTATAAAACCATCTTAAAATTGTTTTTGACTTTTGAGTACCTTCAATCACCTTTAATCCCGGATTTGTAACTTTCTCGAAACACTGATCACTGAAAGCATAGAGAAATTTTTCTTCACCAACTTCTTTTTCAACACCTTTCTTCTTTTTCTTTAAAGAATGAAAATATTCTTTGTCTTCTTGGTCATATCTTGTTTTCAGAAAAGAACTCATACGAGAAATACCTCTGTTGAGTAACTGTATAAACATTTCACCCCTCTTGGCTTTTGTTGGGTTTATCAATGGAAGTTTGTTCAATTCTTTCAAATCTTGCACTGGAAGTTGTATGATGCTAGAAAAGAAATGATATACATCACATATAGCTTTAACTCTTTTAATTAAAAATGCATCAAACACCTCATCATACTTCCATGCAACTATTTTAACTTCTTTCGTTGAATTAGGAACAATCATTGCATTTAATAACTCAGATATCGATTGTCCTTTTTGTAAAACGTTGCGCACTAAGTCTCCTGCTGTTTGAGCTTTACTCCGAATTTTCCTTTATTCACTTGAGACTTGATATCCTTGCCTCTCTGTTTCAGGAAACATCTTAATTAATTCTTTTCTTGATTCATATCTTAAGCTTTCCATAGCAATAGCTTTTATCTCCTGAGGCTTCAAAATCTTTGATCTTTTGGTAATCTTAAGGAACTGAGGATTATCCATATCAAGTACAATCATTTTCTTGGTTTGCTTCTCAGTTTCTTGAAAACTTCTGACCAAGTTTCTCAACGATTCTCCTTGTAATCTATTCAATTTCTTTCTCGGGTAATTTCTTGATTGCAACCACATCCTTAGAGCATTGATATTCATATCATCAGGATTAGGATGGTGCAACTCAGATGTTGATAACTCTTCAATGTTTATACTTTCCTATAAAGGATTCCATTCACCATGCTCAACAATGATTTCATCTGGATCTATCGGAGCAACAGACTCAGCAGTTAGACATTTCTTAAATTCTTCATTAATTTGAGATACTGTTAGTCCATCTAGAAATACTCTGTTATACTTCTTTTTCACCAAATAGTTATACCTATCTTCAATATCCATAGGTATGTTATCATGGCTCAAATCAACTGGTGAAAAGTGTTCATCTATATTAGCATCCGACAAATCCTCATCTTCAAGTACTTCATTGTACCAGTCATCTTCAAATTCACCCTCAATATTATCAAGTGCTCCAATAAGTTCTTGAACATCATCATCTTCTTCTACAACAGTTTCATCAATCATCTTTTGAATTTTAGACGATGATTCAGGTATAACTGAAATATCTACATCATCTATTTTTCTTTTTCCTTTGTCAACTTCTGGAATCTTCTCAACATCAATAGGAGAAATTTCTGAAATAATCATTAAATTAGGAGATGGAGACTTATTCTTTTCTTTCAACTTCTCCAATTCTTCTTTTATCAATTCATTTTCCTCATTCACCTTCTTTAATTTTTCTTCCATCACATCAAAATCTGTCATCATTACCTCAAAAGTCTTCATATTATCATCTCGACTTTTTCTCAACTCATCAATTAATTTATCTTTCTCTTTCATTTCTTCAATCAACCTTTCATTAACAGCTTTCAACTCTTCAATTATCTTTAATTGATTCGAATTTTCTTCTTTAAGATCATCAATCTTCTTTTGTAAGTTTTCTTCTTCAGATACATACATTTCTGGTAGATGTTCTTCTATAAATTCATTCATAATGCCAGCTTCTACAATATCAATCTCTTGAGTGTTCTCATTTAATTCAAACTAGTCATTTTGATCTACCATTTCTTCAATCATACTCATAATATCATCAATCGTTTGATTTACATCAATCTCTTGTTCACTTTCTACAACTTCAGTATAATTATCATTAAATTCTTCAGTAACTTGATCTGTATCTTGGACATTTTCATCCATTTCTTCATTCACTTCTTTAGTAGCTGACTCCACTTCTTCTGTCTCATCATGATCTTCTTCGTGAGTTTCCTCAATTACTTGCTCAGATTCTGGAACATTATAATGTATAAATTCCATAACATCATCAAATTGACAACCTTCATCACCATCATTAATCAGATGAGCTAGAACTATCTTCCTTATCATTATCTTCATTTTCTTCATCATCATTTTCATCATTCTCTTCCTCAATAGGAAGTTCCTCTATCAAATCATTAGGATCAATAGGTTCTTCTTCTGATAAGTGAAAATGATCAATAGTTATATCAACATCATCATTTGCTACATTCCTGATATAATCAAATAATGGAACATTCTGAGCTCCTGTCACTATAGACAATCTCTTATAAGATATCTCAGACATGTGTTAAAGAATCATGGTTTCTCCACTAAAACCATGAACTCTAATGTCTGTATGTTCTTCATTGATAATCATTTGAAGAAATCTTGGATACATCAAGTACTTATTTCTGATTCCTTTTTCCAAGTTAATGATGAATCCATTCAGAATCCATTTGGCCATGTTAAACCTTCTATTTGTTGCCAATGCTACAATCGGGGATGCAATTTTCACAGGAAAAGAATTCCATCCTGCACTTCTCTTGGACATGCAATGCTGGAAAATGTAGCATAGTAACTTCCAATGGTTATATACTCTTGCTCTGAAAAATTGCTTCTTTGGAAAGTGATCAGGGTGACCCATTGCCAAGAATGTTTCTCTACATTCATTAAAAGTCAACTCAAAATAATCATCAGGATCATTTTGTCCCAATCTCAGAGCTTCTCGAATAGAATCTTCTGAAACTTCAATCATCCTCAGATTTTTAATAAAACCTCTAACAACTTTTCTTCCATTATCATCAGTGTCAATGTATGCAGTGTTCCAAAATTTCTTAATCAGCCTTGAATAGATAATTGGTTGGTAATACATTGCATAAACATATTTGGTTCACAACAAAAATCTTATCATCTCTTCATATCCGATAGCATCTCTACCTTCTTTATTAAGAAGAGCAGCAACATTGTCTTTTGGCTCGAACTTTAAATCAGCCATCTGCAAAATGAACAAGAAATTTAGACTTTTGAATGTTAAAAATTAACTCAATTGCAAGTTTATTGACTTTTTAAGAATTTGTGTATTTTAACCATTTTTACGAACTTGCACTTGAAATTTCTAAGTATTGAACATTCTGTTCAAAATCAGAAATTCTTTCAAGTTTAGTTTCATTATGATTAACACACTTTAATTCTCAATTTTTATTTTAAAAACAGATTTAAATGTAAATTTTAATCAATTTTTCATTTTTATTAAAAAAATTTGTTGAATGACTGTTAATCTTCATCCTCGGTCGATGAAGATTCATCACAGAATCAACTTTGATGAACAATCGATTTGAATGCATCATTCTGGTCGAAATCATGTATATATAATCATTCTAACTTCAATTTCAGTTTAATCTAGGGTTTCGAACGCCCGAATAGGATCAAAACGCCTAATACAAATCAACCAGATAATCTAAAATTTATGTGATTTTGATCTCAAACTTACATTTAGAATCAAGAACTATGAATTTTGAATGCAAGATTAGATCAGAATTCAATCGAAATGAGAAAATTAGGGTTTATCGAGAATACCGGATTTGAGAGTGTTCTATGTTCAGGGGAGATTTTGTGAATGAACTGAGAAAACACAAAGTGTTCTTTATATATTAAGTGAAAATTTTAGGCGCATGAGCACTGTTTGTGCGCATGGGCTTAGACGCATGAGCACTGTTCAGACGCATGAGCACTGTTTAGGCGCTTTTGCACTGTTCAGGCGCATGGGCTTAGCTGAAACGCCCAACACTTGGTTATTTTCACTTGATATGCCCAAATCTTGAAAGTCCGGGTACTATGCAGACGTATGAGAATGTTGAAACGCCTAACACTTAACCATATTTTTCTATACTTATAACAACTGTTTAGACGCATGACAACTGTTTAGACACATAAGGTTGTCTGAAACGTCCAAAACTTGTACAAATCTTGAAAAATCATCATGCTCCTAATCCTGGACTTATGAACACTGTTTAGGCGCATGAGATGACTTTCATGTGTCTAACACTTGTAATTTTCAGATCTTCCACCTGTATACTGTTTAGACATATTAGTACTGTTCACATACTAATATTAAAACAGTTTATCAAATTTTGACTTTAATTAGTCAAATTTTGACTTTCACCCAAAGTTTTCAAAATATTCCCTCAATTTTGAACTTGAATTTTTAGTTTTTATATTTTGTCAATTTTTATTTTATTTTTATTTTATTTTATGTTTTCAAATAATTTTCCGTTATTTTAGTCTCTAACTTTAACAAAAAAATCTCATTTAACTTTTGCAAGAAGCTTTTCTATTAAAAATGTTTTTCAGGTTCATTTTTACAGTTCGTTAGACACACATGCTTCAACATATGTAGCATCATCCTTTCCATCTAAAACATTATATTTTGATATTTCATGATTTTTCATATCTTGAAATTTGTCAATCAGTTTTCTTAGACATTGTTTTAACTCTTTTTACTCCCCCTAAACTTTTAAGTTTAACAAAACTTAGAAGTTTCTTGAAAGTCATATGAAGAGTACACTAATCATTGTTAAAATGTCTGCACACAGAAAGACATGCAAAAATCAAAATTAAAACAGAATAAAAATCTAATATTTACAAATGAATCAATGTCTGCAGTGAGACCATATTAGATAAGATCAGCACATTGAAATAAAAAAAAATTGATGGATAGTCATAGACAATGAATAAATCCTGATCAAGTGTGTTCCAGGTCAGTATTGCTACAGGAAAGGAGACACGAGATCTAAGGACAGAAAATGAGTGCATTTAGCAAGATATTCAGCACACTTACTTTTTCAATTCTTGGATTGTTTAAGGTACAATTAGATATGACATTATGCAGTCACACTTAGACTTAGAGAGGTTAATTCTCATAAAGATATGCAAGAAGTCACTGTTCTCAACTTTTTAACCTGACATATACTATAACCAGATCTTATTTGGAGTTTGTGCACATTGGCATCTTGTTGCATCAGCGAGAATATCCAGGTCTGTAATCACTTACAAAAAAGGATATCTCATCACTTCAGGTCTGTGATTACTCATAACAGAGAAGTGTTAGATGTATTAAATAATTAAAGCTCAATAGTTATTCATATCACCATAAGGTGTGAGATTATGTCTTAACAAGCAATAAATTTGAGAAATCAACACTACTCATTAGTGCTTAGATAGACATACATGAATGCATGAGTGATTTAGTTTAATCACAAGAATTTACTTTTTCAGTCTAATTGCATGAACTTACTTGCACATCATATCTGATCATGTCAGACTTTAGTCGAAAGCGAAGTATGCAATTGATCATACTAATGTACCATCATTTCTCACATATTGCAAAACAAATTCATTCTATATAATTATTAAGGAAAGACACTATTTTTGTGATTTTTGGTTTTATATTTTTTATCTTTTGTTTTTCAATTTTCTATTTTTTGTATATGGTTTTTGTTTTTCTAATAAACATGCACACACAAAAATAAACTCAGGCAATTAACTTTGACAGGTTCTCTGGCTGTGTCCTATTCATATAAGGGAGGGTTCTGATCATATTTAGACTCAATTAACTAAAATACTCAAAAACCAGTTTTTACATGTGGTTAATAAGACCAATTGACTCTACCAAATACTCAAACCGTCCTGGTAAGAAGGCTTTAGTAAAATGGTCGGCCAACTGTTTTTCAGTAGCAATTTGAATCAGAATGATTAAACCTTTTTCAGAGTTATCTCTGAGAAAATGATATCGAATTTCGATATGTTTTGTTTTAGAATGTTGGACAGGATTAGCTGTAATGAACATGGCAGCTGTGTTATCAATGTAAATAGGTGTTTTAAGAAAGTTGAACCCTTAATCCAGCAGTTGGTTTTGTAACCAACGAATTTGAGAACTTCCTGCTGAAGCAGCAATGTACTCGGCTTCTGCAGTAGAAACAGAGACATTTGTTTGTTTCTTGCATTGCCACGAGACTAATCTGGGTCCTAGAAATTGACACCCACCTGTTGTTGATTTTCTATCTTGACAACATCCACCATAATCACTATCAGTATACCCATGTAACTCGAAATTTCCTTCGTAAGGATACCATAGCCCTAAAGCTGGTTTACCTTTAAGATACCTGAATATTCTTTTGACAGCAATTAAATAGGATTCTTTCGAGTATGATTGATACCTTGCACAGACACAAACAGCATACATAATGTCTGGTCTAGATGCAGTGAGATACATCAAAGAACCAATCATCGATCTGTATAATGTTTGGTCTACTGATTTTCCTTTCGGATCAGGCTCAATCTTGGTGTTCACATCAGTTGGAGTTCTAATTGACTGACAATCTTGCAGGTTAAATTTCTTCAAGAGTTTGTCGACGAACTTCTCTTGGTTGATAAAAATACCATCTACAGATTGCTTAACTTGAAGTCCAAGAAAGAAATTTATCTCTCCCATAGAACTCATTTGAAATCAAGATTTCATGATTTCTTCGAATTCATTGCACATTTTTTGACTTGTCAAACCAAATATGATATCATCAACATACACTTGTACACATAAGAGATTATCAGCATCCTTCTTTATGAACAAAGTTGGATCGATTTTCCCTCTCGTGTATCCATGTTGGATTAAGTGTTGTGATAACGTTTCATACCAGATTCTAGGGGCTTGATGTAGACCATATAAAGCTTTGCTAAGCTTGTACACATGATATGGATATTGTGAATCTTCAAAACCTGGAGGTTGCTTCACAAACACATCATCTGTGATCGGTCCATACAAGAATGCACCTTTTACGTCCATTTGATACACTTTAAATTTCATGAATGATGCATAAGTCAGGAAGACACGAATTGATTCAAGTCTTGCACTTGGAGCAAATACTTCATCATAATCTATTCCTTCCTTTTGAGTGTATCCTTGTGTAACTAATCTCACTTTATTTCGGATAACTACACCTCTATCATCAGTTTTATTTCTGAACAACCATCTTGTGCCTATGGCATTTTCTCCTTCAGGTAAATCCACCAGATTCCACACTTCTTGTTTGCGGAACTGTAATAATTCTTCTTGCATAACCTCAATCCAACTATTGTCCTTTAATGATTCAGTAACGTTTTTAGGAATAATTTGTGAAAGAAAGCAAGAGTATAAGCAGACGTTTGCTTGTTCTGATTTACTTCTCGTCGTTCTCTCACTCAAAGGACCAATAATCTAAGATGTGGGATGGTTCCTATGGATACGAGATGTTGGAATCTCATTTCCTTGAACATGAACATCCAGATTGGTTTGGTTTAAGTTTGAAAGCTGATGCAATAGGCTTAAAAAATGTGGATTGAAATTAGGAACTTGAGTCGGTGAGTTGATAAAGTAATCAAGATTACCGGAATCAATTACATCACCAAAAATAGATGACATTCCAGACTCAGGTTGTACAATTTCTGTACCATCATTAGGAATAAGTTGTGACACATCTTGGTTTTCAGAAACTGACTGAACATTATTTTGATGAGAATGATGATCATTATTTAACTGAAAAATAGAATCTCTAACAAAAGAAAAGAAGGGATAGTTTGGGCTTGAATCATCTGCCTCGTCAGAATCCGAATCATCACTGAATGAACCGAGATCTCCTTGAATTTTCTTTTCACTTGTAGAATCAAGCAAGTTAGATTGATTAAACAAGTTGGAATGAAAAGAGTTAGACAATGAATCTAAATCAAATAACCATGCAGGACCATTTGACACTGACGGAAAAGAGTTTTCAAGAAATTTAACATTAAATTTTTCAACTATAACGTTAGTCCTAGAGTTATAAACTCGATAGGCCTTTGAAACAAATGAATATCCAACGAAAAATCCATCATCAGATTTTGATTCAAATTTTCCTAAATGATCACTTGAATTCAGAATCATAACCGGACAACCAAAAGATTTAAGAAAATCTATGTTTGATTTCCTGCCAAACATTAACTCATATGGAGTTTTTAGTTTGTTTTTAACAATTAATGAACGGTTCTGAACAAAACATGCAGTTGATATTGCTTCATCCCAGAATGTGATCGGAATTTTAGCATCGGCTAACATGGATCATGCAGCTTCAATCAATGTTCGGTTCTTCCTTTCAGCAACTCTGTTTTGTTGAGGAGTTCTGGGAGCACTGAACTGATGAGCTATTCCTTTCTCTGCACAAAACATGTCAGGAGTTAGATTTTTGAACTCCGTCCCATTATCACTTCTAATTATTTTTACTTTTTGATCAAGTTGATTGTCAACTTTAATGATAAATTCTTTTATTAATTTAGCTGTTTCAGATTTAGCATTTAGAAAGAAAACCCATGAAAATCTTGTATAGTCATCAATGACAACTAAACAGTAAGATTTTCTTCCAATACTCTTCATGTTGGTTGGTCCAAAAAGGTCCATATGCAACAACTGAAGGGGTTTGGAATTTGAGTTTATCAGCTTGGACTTATAAGACGCTCTGTGTTGTTTCCCCTTTAAACATGCTGAGCATAAATCAGTTGTGGCAAACTTCTTCAATGGAAGGCCAATAACATGATTTCCTGCTACAAGCTTGTTCATATTCTTGAAATTTGAATGCCACAGACGTCTATGCCAAAGCTGGCTTTCATCATTTGATGCTTTAGCAAAGAGACAAGTTGTTTTTGTAGAAGAGTCCATTTGAGACACATCCAGTTTGTATACGTCTCGGTCTCTAACAGCTTTAACAACCACGCAATCCTTGCTTATCTGAAATCCTGACTTCAAGATATAACAGAAAGAATCATCAAAAAGTACAGAGTAGGATTTATCACAAATTTAGGATACGCTTAACAAATTAAAGTTTAACTGTGAACAGAAGTTGACTTTATGAAAGCTTATAATCCTATTCGATACTGTTCCTTCTCCGGTTATTTTTCCTCCCTCATCACCAACAAAGGCGACAAGCGTTCCATCTTTTAACTTAAAATCTTGTAATAAGGCCTGATTGCCTGTCATATGCCGGCTACACCCTCTATCCACATACCAAGTATTTATTGGTCTTCTCGGACGTACCTGCAAAACAAAACAATTTAAGTTGAATTATCTACCCAAGCTGAAATGTTCTTGAGTTTTCCAAACTTGTCAAAAATAGTAAATTGTTTAAAGTGAAGTTTGTTGATATCAATTTTATTCTTTATGAATTTACCAATTCTGTTATTTGTAACAAAATTATGCTTGTTTGGAAAATTCATGCTTTTTGACTGACCATTGTTTGAAAAGCTTTTATTTTCAAAACTTTTGTTATTAATTCTCACTGACCTTGGAATGAAATTGTCATTGAAGTATTGTTTAGGTCTCACTGAATTATTTCTTTTGAAAGTGTTCAAACCTAAGGAGGGTTGGTGTATTAATCTTTGAAAATCAACATTTTGGTTTCTTTTATATTGCAGATTAACATAACCTTTGCTCACTGTTGAAGTGGCAATACCTCTCCTCTGTGAATTCTCTCTAAAGTAACAATCTTTAGTGTTGTGAGTTTGCTCATCACAGTAGGTACAGTATTTGTTAAAATAACACTCTGAAGTTGAGTGATTTCTCATATCGCAAATGTGACAGTATTTGTTAAAAAACATTCAGACGTTTTGTGATTATACATGTCACATATGTTACAATACCTCTGTGGAGTATTGAATAATTGCTTACTAACCTTTGTCGTTGACGCAACATTAGAAACTTGTTTACTTTTAGGTGTCAACGAGTTAATTTGTTGTTTTTGGTTTAAAGAATTGTGCTTTTGATTTGAACCACTTTTCTTTTGCATAATTTGTTTTTTTTTGAACATGAATTTCATTCTTGTTTTCCTTAGATACAAATCTTTTAGCTACAGCGGAAGTCTTAGAATCTGAACCCGTTTTCAGATCAGAGGTTGATTTGTTCTTAGGATTTTCTTTAACATCTTGAATGGAGTTCACATTCAACAAACCAGCAGATATAAATTTAATTGGCTTTAATTTTGTTGCTTTATTTGTTTCTTTTGTCTGATTTTCCTGAATTTTTATTTGTTCGTTTTTAGCTTTATTTATCTTTCTTCTTCTTCTCTGGTTTCTTGATTTTGTAGTCAGTTTTCAGTTTAGATTGAACATCCTCAGTTGATGATTCTTTTTCACATTCTTTCTTTTTCTGGTCTTTTTTCCATTTAATGAATTCTGGGTTATTTAGACCAAATGAATTTGAATCTTCTGATGTTTCTTCATCATTTTTAGCTTTGTTTTGATTTTTTGAGTTTTGGTTATCAGTTATAATATTCACTTCCTCCAAAATTGACTCTTTAGGAACAAAAACTTTCTTTGTTTTAGGCTTTGGTTCATAAGATTCTACTTTAACAGGATGACCATTTTTTATCTTTTCGTTGTCTTTCTCTTCAAAAATTTCCACTTTTGTTTTCTCTTCTTCAACATCAGACATCTTGGTCTTGTTTTGAAAAGCTTTTAATTTTGCCTTGTTTTCTGGAGAGTGATCATGAGTGTTAAAGTTTTTTGGTAAAGTATTTGTTATTGATTCAGGCATCGTTTCATGAGTGAAACCCAATCCTGCCTTTTGTTTATCTTTTCTTTCGTTTACCAGTTTTTCCACAATACTTTTAGAACTTTTAACTTTTTCAAGATCCACTTGTGTAGCAGCATGTGCTATCTTCTCCAGTTCAAGATTTTTTGTCATCTCTTCAAGTTGTTTTGATACAATTTCAAGTTCTCTTAGAGTTTTGTTCCATGAATTTTAAAGAGATATAATCTTTTCATCAGATACTTTATGATCGTTTTTGAGTTTGTTATGTATTAGTTCTTCTTGCTTAAGTTTTTCAGAAATCTTATAAGAATAATTTCTGTAGTATTCAATATGTTAGAAGCAAGACTTTGTGCATAATTATTCTCTGACTTCTGATGGAATTTCAGAATATTTAGGAGGAGATGTTTCAGAGTTAGAGCTTTCAACCTTTGGTTGATCAGATTTTTCCATCAATGCAACTTCCTCTAAATCTTCCTTGGGATCAGACTTGTCACTCCAGTCATAATCCTCTTCCTTGTTCTCAAAGTTTCCATCAGCTTTTGGATCATTAAATTCAGACCAATCTTCTTTTTGTATTTCTGTAACAAGAGATAAATTGGAGGTTAAATCAGCAGTAAATTGCTCAGCGTATGCACTCTAAACATAACCATCTTTAATATTAACAACAAGAACTTTCTTGGGCTCCTCTGATGATTTAGAATCATCTTTCAATTCTGGCATTGGTAGGCTTTGATAAGGTTTCTAAAATCTTTGTGAAGATTGCATTGTAAACCTTTGATTCTTGAGCTGTGATTGCTGAAACCTTTGATTACTTGAGCTTGATTGGTCATTTCCTCCTTTATTCCTTGGAGCTTTGCACTCTCTAAAGAAATGTTCGTAGCTGTTACAGTTGAAACACCTAGATTTGGAGTTTTCAAATCCAACAGACTTGTTTGCACTCGGCTTAGTTTCTGTTGACATACGAGTGTTTCTGAGTCCTGTAAGCTATCATAACCATTTTCCAGTTGAGATCCATTTCTTCTACATCGTCTGGATCCATTTCAAACAAATCCTGCAAAACAAGATCAAGTTGAGTTAGATGACTACCTTGATAAGCTTGAAAGCTTGCCATAAATGCAGTGAAAGCAGTTTTAGACTCTTCATCCTGTAATAGGATGTTTATTACATCGTTAACTTTGCTAGTTTTAGCAGAGTTAGCAGATGGAGTCTCTGCTTGAGATTTAGAACTTTTAGGCATAGGAGGAGATTGAGGTTGATTCTGAGTTGTATAGGCAGGAGCACTTGTGTAAGTAGAATCAGTGAAGAACCTTGCGCCAACAAATAGATCACCCTCATCTTCTGGTGAAGTTTCATTCTTAGCCATGAATGCATTCTCCACAGTACTTGCTGGAGAAGCAACATATGTATATTGTGACATCGAAGCTGCTCTGTCATTGTTTCTAGAACTTTCATCAATTTCGACAGATTCTATTTTAGCAATCAAGAGATCAAGATCCATTGGGAATTTCTCAGTATGCTTTAACAGAGTGACTGTTTGCTTCCATGAAGATGGAAGAGCATTGAGAAGCCTAAAGTTAAGATCTTTTAAATCATTCTTGATGCCTGCAATTGACATCTCAGTAGTTAGTTGAACAAATCTGTTCATCATCTGATTTATTGTTTCACCTGATAAATGTTCAAAAAGTTCTAATTGTCTCTTTAACTTTTGCTTTTTCAGATCCTGGATCTCCTTTCAGCCTTCACATATTATTTTCAAGGCCTTATACATGGTGTATCCAGTCTGATAACCATCAAGCCTTGTAAGAACTTTAAGTGGCAGTCCTTTGCACATCAGAGAATAAGCTCTTATATCATTTTTCACCTTTTTTAGATCATCACCTTGCAGACCATCTTCAGGGTATGGTTCTGGAGAGTCTTTTGTGTAGATAAACCCTCTGTCAGGACCATCTGAAGTTATAGGAATATATGGCCCTTTTTCTATTGATTTCCAAAGATCAGTATCAATAGAGTTCAAATGATGTTTTAATCTCAGTGACCAATTCTTGAAATCTGCTCTATTCTTCAGCTTGGGAACTCTGTTCTCTGAGTCTTCTGATTTTACCATTTTTAATTTTGTTTTTGTTGTTTTTTGTGTTTTGAATTAAAACAATGAATTGAAAATATTTTTGGATTGTTTTTTTAAGTTTCTGAAAATATTTCTGAAAAATTTCTAAGTGTTGAAGCTGAAGCGTCCAAATAGTGGTAAAGCACCTAAACAGTTATGATACTTCCTTTGAGTTTGACTTTGAAACGTCTAAGGGATTGCCTTAGAAAAATTCCAAAACACCCAAGTTGAAAAACGCCCAAATAGTTATAATGCGCCTCAACAGTTGTAAAACGCCTGGAATTCCTTAGTTTCAGAAATAACGCCTAACTGAAAAACGTCCAAATAGTGGAAAAGCGCCTAAACAGTTGTTATGTGCCTAACACTTAGGCAATTTTCAGCAGTGTTTTTGACCTAATGCGCCACATTCATCAGTTTCATACGAACTTAAATTTTCTGAAATCCTTCAAAATTTGATTAATTGATCTGAAATCCTCAAATTATGTAGGAACTTGATCAATAATCAATCCTTCAACTTCAATTTCTTCAATTAACAACCAAAATTGATCTTTTGATTCAAGAACAGGTTTGACAAATGAAGAACAGGTTCGAAGAGCTTTTTTCTCAAATTCACTGATTTGAACGAATTGTACTGCTAATTGTGAATCAAATCATGTTCCTGATGATGAAACACAACTGAATTCAACAATTATATGACTGAATTGTTTATCAATCATAGATTCAAGTGATTTTGAGAGTTCGACAGTTGAAGAACTTCAATCACTGAACCGAAAGCTCTGATACCATTTGATGAGCTCAAAATGGATCGATCTGTGATGATATATGAACACAATTCAATCTAAAACACACAAGTATTCAATTCAACACAATCAAATCAACAAAAATTCATAGAGTTTTCATTGATTAGCATATAGAAGAATACAAAGTGTAGAAAACAGTTACAAGACGTCTAACTCTCAAAACTTACCTACACAAAACATATCTATGCTATTTATACTAATCAAGAAAACAAAGGAACATATTTATATAAAAAGTCCCTATACTATGACAAAAATACAAAAGACACACAAAGACTAATGTTAATCTTTTAAGAAGCATCTACAGTCTTGACCTTGTTATCACATTTATTCTCTATTTTCAGAATGAATCTTTTCAAGATCTCAGGGGTCTCATCCTTAGTTCTAAGAAAGAAGACCTAGGTATATATTGTGAAGTCATCTATGATCACCAAGCAGTAAGAGGTCCTTTCTAGACTTATTACATTGGTGGGGCCATAGAGATCCATATATAATAAGTGTAGGGGTGTAGTGACGGAGTTCATTTCCTTTGGCTTGTGAGATACCTTGTGTTGCTTCCCTTTCAGGCATGCAACACAATGATCATCACTTGTAAACTCTTTCTTTGGCATTCCAGTTACCAAATTATTCTTAATTAGTTTATTCATGTTCTTAAAGTTTACATGGCACATTCTTTTATACCAGAGGAAAGACTCATCACTATTGGCTTTAGATAGAAATCAAGAAACTTCTCCTGAAGGGGATGTTTCTTGCAGATCCATCTTGTACATGTTCCTTTTCATGGGGGCTCTGAGCAGGATATGCTCTTGAGAAATGACCACCCTGGGCTTGAGAACAATGCACTCATGCTTAGTAAAGAGCATGTTGTGTCTCTGATCACAAAATTGGAATACACTCAGAAGATTGTACCCAAGCTCCTTGGCAAAGTTTACCTTTTCAATGCTGAGCTTACCATTTGTCACCCTGCCCCTTCCAGTAATATAACCACCAGATTCTCCTCTAAAAGCAACTGGTCCTCCATCAATTTTCTCAAAGTTTTAAAGCAAAGAGTTATTGTCTGTCATGTGCCTGGAATAGCCACTTTCAATAATCCATACATTCCCTTTGGTCTTTAGTTGTTCCTACACATAAAGAGATGGTTAGTTACTTTTGGAAACCCAAGCCTCATTGGTCTTGGCTTGTCAAAGTGAATAGAAGATAATGTAACAGTAATTGATAATATATGCAAGTTTTGAGGATCATTTGCCATTGCTAATGAAGACTTTCAGTCACATGGCCTTCCTTCATCTTCTACATCATCTTTAGAAGACTAGACTTGGCCTTCAATACTTCAAAAGTTTTGAAGACTTTGGAAGTTTTGGAGACTAGACCTTCACAAGTGTTTGCATCCGCTATAGCAGACTTTAGTACTTGGGAAGCATTCCTTTCTTTCGAGACTAAAATTTCTTTCAATGGTAAGTTTTCACCTATCTTCTTTTTCACCTTGGAGCTTCCGAAAGGAAGAGATTTTCTTTCCAAACCTGTTTTCTTCTTCTTCTTCTCAGAAGTTTTCTTCTTGTTCATATGGATAGTACTTTTAGGATTATATATGCGATCCTTGGCAAAGCGAGAAGTACTACCACACATGATGCATTCAGTTGGCATGCTTTTAAGAATCTTCTTTTGAGTGGGAGGCTGAGCTTGATCACTTTCCACTTCTTTCTTTATCTCCTCAGATGACACAGCAGGCTTCTTGGGATGAGGCTTGCTCTTCGAACTGGATGGTTCAAGCTGTGTAGTAGTGGTGCATATTTTATCAACCTTCTTCTCTGGATCATGATGATTTGGACATAAGCTAGGACTCCTGGTACTAGAGTCCATAGTTGAGTCTTCAGTCTTTACCACTTCAAATCAAACAGAGATGAAAACCTGCTTTTGCTTGGAGTTGAAAGTAGCCTTGATCTCTTGGGCTTTCTTGGACTTTGTTTTGGCTGCCCTGATCAAGTTCTTCCTTGCAGACTTGGACATCCTTGATTCTTTCTTCTCCCTAAGAAAATAGTGTCCCTTCTTAGGATAACCCTTGTCACTCACCTCGGGTTCATCCTTCACTATCTCCTCTTCATCTTCATCCTTTTCTTGAATGGGATCTATGTAGGACAGCTCATCTTGTCAAGTTTCACACCTTGGAGGTCTTAGAGATAACAATGTGTGTAGAGGAGCTATCTCACTTGAACCCAATCCTTGCCTGTTCTGATAAAAAATCTTTGCATGCATGGATGAAAATATTTTGTTCTTGAAGGTTTCCTCTTCAAGAACACATTTTTTTCCTTAGCTTTGCTAATCACAAGCTTAGCTTGGCATTCGGTTAACTTGGTAAAGAGATCCTTAATTTGAGTCTTGTAATTTGTGTGTTCATGCTTAAGAATTGAAATAGTTTTCTCTAAAGCTTCTATTTTAAGTTTATAATCATTTTCAGCTCTTTTAAAATCATCTTTTAAAATGTTCAAGTACTCAAGATCGAATCTCATTTCCAAGTTGTAGGACCTATACATGTTAACTTTAGCAATGCATTTAGGAGTACAAAGATGTTCTAATACCTTAGCTTCTTCATGATCAGCCATCAGTGCTTGGTTTGGAGAAGCATCTTCTACCTGAAAGCTCCAGTCAAAGCCTCCTTCTTTAACAGCTACAACAGCATGTTGTTTTAGTTGGCTTGGTTTTTCAGTTCTTGGAGCTGCATTAGTGTAGTTTGGTCTAGATTATGCCTGGACACTATTTGTCCTTGGTGCCTTGCACTCTCTAGAAAAGTGTGTAACTTGGTTACAATTGTAACACTTCACCTTGCTTTTGTCCAGTCCTAACTTTCCACTGGCCACATTGCTGGGAAACTTTCATCTTGTCCTCTTACAGAACTTCTTGGCTCTATGAGTGAGAAGAGCCACCTGTTGAACTATCTCCATGTACTCCAGATCATCTGGAGGGATGCAGTCCAGGTCTTCAAGAGTGAAGAGAAAGTTGCCACAACTTTTAGCAGTAGACATAAAGGCTTGTGTAGAGCTTGTCTTTTGAAAATGGCTTCCTTAGATGTAGCTCTCCCTTGGTGTCTCAGGGAAGGTGATGAAAGGAACTTTTTATGAGTTTTCAAGGAAACATATGAGATGATGTTGTGGTTCTATGCTATCCCTTTCAACCATATGTAGGGCTGAACTATGTTGATTGTTGGAAGAGCTGCTTGATGGATTTTGCAAATTCATCTCCATCTGGTAACCACTAAGGATATCATACAACTCTGTAAGAGTAAGAGTAGAGAGGTTCTTAGTTCTCTTAATGGCCACACAGTAGTGAGTCCATTGTTTGGGAAGAGAGAACATGATTTTTTTCACTATGTCTCTATTCTCAAGTTTTACTCCAACATCCATTATAGTATCCACAATCTCAACGTACCTGAAGTATTGTTGAGTCATGGTTTCACCTATCTTGCAGGTGAAGTTTTCAAATTACTGCTTCATAATGTCTTTCTTGTTCTCCTTAGCTTCCTCAGACCCCTCATACATGAGCTTTAGTGCATCCCATAGTTGCTTAGCAGTTTTGCACTTCTTGAAGCCCCTGTATATAGAGTTAGGAAGAGCAGTTTGAAGAGCAGTCATGGCTTTCTGATTTACATCTATCTTCTTCTAGTCTTCTTTAGAGTAGTCAGCCATTTCCTTTGGTATTATCCCACCTCCAGCAATGGCTGAAGAGGTGTTTGGGATGTGAGGTCCTTCAATAACAGATTTCCACATCCTGTTGTCTTGAGACTTGATGAACCCTTCCATACGTTGGCACCAAGTATCAAAGTCATCAAGATTGATCAGTGGAGACTTTCTCATACTACTGGTTTCCATATCAGCCTTAGAAAAAGCTATCGTTTGAGTTGATAAGTGTTTTTGTGAAACTGAAGTGATGTAAGAGGGTGAGATCTTAAAATTAAGAGCCTGAAATGCACTAATACCAATTGCAGGACCGGGAAGGGCGGTCAATGTAATAGTTTCACTAGGTGGAGAGAGTTGGAACATTTAGCAGATAAAATAGGGAACCGGTTAGTGATGAGACAATGAACACTAGTAAAAGAACAAGAACAAGAACACTCAAATATGATTTTCAAGAATGATGTATATTGCTCTCAAGTTCTTACAAGTGTTACAAAGCATACATAAAGATAGAAGTACTTAAGACACTTTATACTACATCCTATAGCTGGCCATACTTTGAAGGCAGCTGGAAACACTAATCTAGACAACAAGATCAATGTAAGTTAAAAGGTAAATTGCCTTTTGACTAGTGACTATGACATGCTATAGCTCACATCCTAATATATTACAAAAAAGATAAACGTACATAGTTGGAAAGTTACAGAGAAAAGACTCTAATCTACAGTTGACAAAAGTATGGACTTTTCACCAACTCATATAAGTTGGTGAGTCATCAGAAGTGGCAACAGAAAGTGGTTCAGCTTTTTTCAAAAGGTGATTCAGAGAAAACATGTCTTTTCTGCCTTTGGAAGATATCAATCTTTGGCTTAGGAAGACTTTGTCCTTGAAGCTTCAGAAGACTTCATCTTTGGCTTTGAAAGATTTGGTATTTTGGCTTCGAAATATTTGATACTAGAATAATTCACTGAGTTATATCAAATCTTACAAAGTAACTTCCTTGTACTTTACTTGTGCATGCTAAGAGCTCTTTGGTTGTTCTTTGGTTGCATTAGCCTCTAAGTGTATTCCTTACAAAATCCTTGATTAATTTGATGATGAAAAGGGTATTTCAAGATAATATAGTGCTCCTAGAACTCCTAAACAAAGTGGTGTTGCTAAAAGGAAAAATAGGACACGTATTGAGGCTACAAGAACCATGCTTTCTGACTCTAATTGCCCATCACCTTCTGGGCAGAGGCAATCAACACTGCCTGCTATGTGCAGAACAAATTTTTAGTAGTCAAAACTCATGGTAAGACACCTTTTGTGTTGTGGCACAAAAGGAGACCATTCATTGGTTTCCTCAAGTCATTTGGATGTCCATGCACCATCTTGAATACCAAAGATAACATAGCCACATTTGTTGAGAATGTAGATTATGGACATTTCATTAGATACTCTTCTCAAGCTAAGGCTTATAAAGTATACAATCTCAAAACTAGAGTAGTTGAGGAGTAGCCAATGTGACCTTCCATGAACACACACCAAGTGTGAAAGGTTCTGGTCCTGATTGGTTGTTTGATCTTGATTTAGTTACCATATGTTTTAACAAATCTTGTGAAGATGTTTTAGGAACAACAGGTAATATATCTGCAGAAGATCCTAATCCAAGATTTGAGCTTAGAAGACCAAATGATAGAATCTCTTTAGCACCAGTGGTAACAAGCACTACATGTCGAAATCCTATCAGCACAAATATGACAACAAATTCTTCAGCTGATACATCTGAGGTGCTAATCAATTCTAGCAATGAGGCACAAAACTCAAATGAAGGGATCTCTAATGTAGGAGAAGATGGAGATGGTGAAAGTGATCAAGAATATCTTGATGCTGACAACAACTCCACTAAAGACAACATCAATGATGTTACACACTCTCTGGATCAAGTCACACTTGATGGGTGTGCTGATATGGTAGGTGATACTCAATCACCAAATCTAAATTTCTCTAATTTAAATCTATCAAACCAACTTGCTGTGATTCCTCATCTAAGAATCCACAAGTCATATCCTACCACAAACATCACTGGTGATGTTGAGACTGGGGTGAGAACAAGAGGACAAACCCATGATCAAGATATTTGTCTACACTCTTGCTTCTTATCCTAGATTGAGCCAAAGAAAGTAGATAAAGCTTTAAGAGGTGGAAACTGGATTGAAGCAATGCAAGAGGAACTGCTTCAGTTCAAAAGACAAGGTGTTTGGAACCTATATCCTCTTCCACCTAGGAAGATGCTAATAGGAACCAAATGGGTATTTAGGAACAAGCAAAATGATAGAGGACTTGTCATCAAGAACAAGGCAAGACTGGTAGTCCAAGGGTACACTCAAGAGTAAGAGATTGACTACACAGATGTCTTTGCTCCAATAGCAAGACTTGAAGCTGTAAGAATATTCCATGCTTTTGCTGCATCAAAATATTTCGAAGTCCACCAACTTGATGTCAAGTGTGCTTTTCTATATGGAGTGATAGATGAAGAAGTGTATGTTTGTCAACCACCTGGCTTTACAAATCCAGATCATCCTAATTATGTCTGCAAGCTTGACAAAGCTCTTTATAGGCTGCATCAAGCACCAAGGAAGTGGTATGAGACACAGTCACAGTACCTAGTTCCACATGGTGACAAAAGAGGTACTACTGACAGCACACTCTTCATCAAAAGAACAGGAAATGACTTGATGTTGGCTCAAGTTTATGTTGATGACATTATCTTTGGGTCAACTAATGAAAGACTTTACAAGGAATTTAAGAAGCTGATGAAGAATAGGTTTGAAATGAGTGCCATAGGGGAACTCAATTTCTTTCTAATAATTCACATGAAGCAAGTTGACAATGGCATCTTTATAAATCAGTCAAAGTATGTACAAAACATACAAACCAGATTTCATCTGATTAAATGTAAGGTTGCTAAGACTTCCATAGCTAGAAACCACTCCCTAGGACCTGATATTAAGGGGGAGTGTGTGGATGAATATCAATACAGGGCTATAATTGGGTCTCCTATGTACCTAACAGCTAGAAGGCCTGATGTCATGTTTGCTACATGCATATGTGCAAGATATCAAGCTAACCCCAAGATGTTACACCTAGTTGATGTCAAGAGGATTCTTATATATCTCAAAGGAGCTCCCAAACTAGGACTTTGGTATCAAAAGAATTCTAACTTCAATCTATATGCATATATAGATAGTGACTATGGTGGCTGTAATATGACAGGCAAGTCTACTTCTGGGGGATGTCAGTTCCTTGGTGGAAGGAGATTCTCATGGTACTGCAAGAAGCAATCCTGTGTATCTGCATCAACTGCTGAAGCTAAATACATTGCTTCTGCAAGTTGTTATGCTCAAGTGCTTTGGATTCAAAATCAGATGCTAGATTATGGATTCAACTTCAAGAAGACTTCTATCCATATAGACAACAATAGTGCTATCTCAATCATAGAGAATCCTGTGTAGCACTCAAAGACAAAGCATATCAACATAAGGTATCATTTGATCAGAGATAATTTTGAAAAAGGATTGATTAAACTGGTCAAAGTTAACATAAATAAATAATATGCTGCTCTGTTCACAAAAGCACTTGATGAACAAAGATTAAAATATATTATATCAGTTATTGAGATGATTAACTATGAATAGATTTTCTAAAATTAATTTCAAAATTGTTTTTTCAAAAGGTTTATGTCTTTTCTGTTGTCTAAATTATCACACATATAAGCCCTGTTTATCTTGGAAGATTTTTTTTTAAGTTTATATCTTTTTAGAATTTTAAGAAGTATGAATAGATTTTCTCAAGAAAGAAATCGATTTGACTTCGAAAGAAAATTATGTCTTCAAAACTAATAACTACTTACTAAGGGGTTTAACTTCGGAAGAAATTATAAATATCTTCTGAAGCTTAACTTTGCTTCTAAGTACTTATATGACTTTTAGGACAATTTTCTTCTGAAAGCAATTAAGTCTCGCAAGTTTTATTTTCTCCTTAAAAATAACTTCTAAAGCTTAATTTTTATTTTCTCCTTGAGAATAACTTCTGAAGCTTAATATCTTCCGAAACCAAATCTGTCTCGGAAACAAAATTACTCTAAGTATATTTTCTTCTGAAGCACTTCTTCTAAAACTAAGGAATATCTTCTGAAGTCAATTTAGTTTCAGAAGCTTTCTTTAAGCTTCCAAAGACAAATTACCTTTGAAAGATTTTAAACTTCCAAGATAACTACCTTTTGGGCACTTTTTCAGAGATGGGACCGACATCTAGATTTCAAAGCTTATCTTTTGCAATAACTTTGTCTCAAATCCAAGCATATAAATAGCCTTTCCAACGAATTTCCCTTTATCTTCTTCTTCTTCACCGGTAACTTTCAAGTCCTAAATTATCCACAAACACTCGTTTTTTTCTTCCAACCTCTCTTCCAAAAATCTTCATAAATGGCCAACCCTGAACCCCAAAACTAGCTAACCTTTATCATGCATCTACACAGGCAACACAACTAAGTTGCTCTGTTGTCTGCTGAAAAAGACCCTGGTTTTTCGGAGATCTGCTGCTTTCTTTCCAACTTTTCTTACCTCACAGCCCTTACCATTGACCCTCCTCTATATGAAGATCAACTTTAGGTGTTCTAGAGAACTTTCCAGGAGGTTATCATGGATGGTGAGATGGGCTATGAATTCACTACTCAATCAGAACCTTCAGGAATGGAAAGGTCTCTTTACAATGGAAATACCTACTCCATATGGTCATTCACTCTCTATCCAACAAGCATGAAGGATGAGATCAAGTTCCAGAAGATCTTTCCTACATGGTCCATAAAATAGTCTAAGGGATCAAGTTCAAGAATTCTCAATTTTTATATACAAATTTACTTGCAAACTTAGATTCCCTTGAATATCACATGTTCCCTAGATCTGATCAGCATATTCTCAACTGTGAACTGTGCTCATAGTTGAAGGGAACAAGTAATGTTCTAAAGCATGGACAAATAAAGCCCGACATTTTTAAAATAATAAGGAAAACCACTGTTGGTTTTTCCGGGGTAGAAATAGCCCTTGTCCCAAAAATGTTAGAGCAACCTGCTCAAGGTGAAGACTTGGCAATCATAGCCAATATTGAAACCACACCTTCTTCACCACCACCTACACAGCCACAAATCACTATCACCTACACAAGAAAATCCAAACAAACCCCTTCTTAATCTATTCAAATTGAGCAGGCCCCCACATACTCACCTATGTAGGAGCAAGTAAAACCAAGAGCTCCCACTTCTCTTGAGGAGCAGATCACTCACATTCCTTCTATGATCAGTGTTGAGGTTCCTCATACATAGCTTGATAAGACAACCCCAACCTTAAGCCATCGTCCTGAGTCTCAACACTCGGATGATTAACCTTTAGTGGAAAGCTACCGTCCCCATCCTTTAGATCTTAACCAACCAATTCCTAACCTTGAATTCTATGATGATGAAGACATGGGATTCAATGTGTACCATAAATCTCTCTACTCCTCCCCTATTCAAGGAGAGATGAGTGCTCCTAAAACTCCCATGTCTAGCCCACATCATCGACCCACTATTAAGGTGGACCTCTTTAAACATGTTTAAGAGGCCCATGTGAAACAGGCTCTCACTTTTGTAAGTGATTACATCATTCAAACCTCAACAAAGCAACCTAGCCTTTTGACATTTCTTATGAAGCTGTCACAGAGCAGGGGAAATCAAGAGACCAAGAACAAATATCTGGTGGTGAGAAGGATGACCTTTGTTTTGTACTCTCATCCCCCTATGATTCTTCTGATGAAGATGAGGGGAGCATGAAACAAAAGGTGCAACAATTGACGGATACATCCACATACCTTGTTTTAAAGGTTAGACACCTAGAATCTCAGGTGGCTACCTTACAAAGGCAGGTGCTTACTCAACAACTTGAGATCACTGGTCTCAAAGGCAAGCTAGCTGAGAGGCCTGCCAGGCATGCTCAACCATGACCACAAGAACCTATGAATGTAGTGGACCTAACCTTCAGCTTACTTGTACAAGTAAGCGATGCTACCAAAAAGGGGGAGAAAGTTATCATAATCATATAACATGGGAGCACTGCCTAAAGTATGGACATTAAGAATTCACCACCCTCACTTGCAACTGTCTAGGGTCAACAACCTCCTCTGGCCCATATTAATGTGGATGCCATCCTTCAAAGCATATGTAAGGAGGGTTTTATACCAAGGACCATGTCACCTCCATCTAATTATTGACAATCCAATCATAGGATTGGGGTATGACAGTGATAGAAGGACCTTGGTGCTTTCTAGATTCCATGGTCAATAAGAAGTTTCAACATCTATAACCTAGGATTCTATGAAAGATTCCCTCTACCAATCCTGCCATTTTTCAACCCAAGTCAAAACAGACATGCTGACGGGTTGGCAGGTAGGATTCAAAGAAGGGTATCTAAGGAGTTTAACAAAAGAACAAGCATGTACAGACAATGGCTAGCATGGAAAATAGTTGGTCATGGATACTGAGTTGGACCCTAAAATTAGCTTCAAAAGGGAACCTCAGTTGAAGGCCCAGTTGTGGACCCCGTGAACCTTGAGACTCCTACTCCTTCAGCACTAACCCCTCTAAGTGAGACACCAGCTGGTGAAGGTGTATCACAGCCTCTCCCTGGCCAGAGCTCAAGTAAAGAACAAGTTCAAGAAGGCCAAATCTCTTTCCTCCCTGATTGACAGAGGCCAGTGATTGAAAAAGGAAAAAAAGTTCTAACTTTAGAGGAGATTTAGGAGGACAAAAAGGAGAGGAAGAGGAAGGCAAGGGAAGAAAGACAGAGAGAGACTCCTAGTTTCATGCAGGCTGCAATCAGGGCTACCAATAGGCCAAACATTCAGGAAGATGAGTTAAGGGCAGCCAGATTGAACTATCTGGGAACTAGAAATTACAATATTGATGATCTACTCTCTCTTAACTTGGATGAATTGGATGAACTGGCAGATATAAAGGTGTCTAGAGAGAGGAAGAAGGCTGAGGATGCTGCTGTGCTCCTCAAAGTTAAAGAAGAAAGAAAGAAAAGAAAATCATATCAAGCCCCTATCCTCTCCCTAGTTCAAGAGATGCCTAAGGTAAAAATTGTAGCTGTACAAGAAGAAACTCAAGTAGATAAAGAAAAGGATAGAGGAACATGATCAACTACTTGAGTCCCATAGGTTTCTACCAGGCAGAAGCTTTACTCCATGTATCTTATGATTATATAGAGTTTGAGTATCTTAAGCAGCTGGAGCAAGAAGTCATTAAAGAAAGAAAAGCTTCTAAGAGAAAGATAAGGGAGCAAGCTACAAAATCAAAGGCCACTATTAAAGCCAATAAGAAGAAGTCTGAAGATAGACAAAAGATGGTGAGCTTCTTGAAGCTGTATGGGTTCTCCGAAAGGAGGCTTGGTTACATGTCTCTATCCATAATGGATAAGCACATCAGGGTGATCCAGCAAATGATCAAGAGGGGTGAGCTTCAAGACTTGCATTCTCCACCAAGTCAAGCTGCACCTAAATCTAAGGTAAAGGTTGAATCCAACCAGACAACAGAACTAAGCCTACTGCTAATCCACAGTCAGCTTCATCTTCTAACCCACAGCAATATCCTGAATCTTTTAATGGATATATAAAAGGAAGGAGCAAACTAAGAAGGAAAAGGAAAGAAACGGTGATCAAGACCAGCCTTCTTAGTTAAAGTATAGAAAGAGGAAAAGGATGGCCATTAGAAGAGACTTGAAGTCAAAGAAGAAAAAGAAGTCTAAGGCATCCACCTCTGCACCTTAGGATGAGTCAGAACATCCTGAGGGTGAACCAAAAGAGGTTGCTCAACCAACTCCCTTATCTGTAGAACCTCTAGCTGCTAAGAGACCCATCCTGTCTTGGGTGTATTCTCCAAACCCAGATAGATCGTATGTCATAAGAGATCAAAGAGGTCAATAACTATTCTTCTGGCAGAAGATACTTGACCTTCCTAAGCATGATCTCTTGGATATGAGAAGATACTATGAAAGCCTAAAGAATCCAAACTAGCTGATAAAGAGAGGAATGGCTCTAATTCTAATGATGGCTGTAAATGAGTGAAAGATCAGCATTTATAGTAATCTTTAAGTTTTGGTAGTATCAGCCTAGAGGGAGTTTGTAAGATCAAGAGGTTTATCTTAGAGGCTGATGCTAACCAAAGATCTCTCAGCATGATCTGAAGTACAAGAAAGTACTTCAAAAGATTTGACAACATACAAAGAAAAATAACTAAGTGTCAAATCTTCCGAAGCCAAAGGCATAAATCTTCCAAAGCCAAAATTGAAGCCTTCTGAAGATTAAAGACAAAGTCTTCCAAAGCTTAAAGATTGAACTCTTCCGAAGACAAAGAGGACACGTGTGTACTGACACACTTTTGACAAAAGCAGAAGACCTTTCCGCTGTCAGATCTGAAGACTCACCAACTTATATAAGTTGGTGATTACCTTTTTACTTTTGTCAACTATACAATATAGTCTTTTATCTGTAACTTCCTACTTTAGTACTTTTATCCTTATAAAAATACAATAGGATGTGAGCTATGGAATGTCATAGTCATATATTAAAAGGCAATCTACCTTTTGACTCTACATTGGCCTTGTTGTCTAGATTAGTGTCCAGTTGTCCTTCAAAGTATGGTCAGTTGTAAGATGTATTATAATGTATCTCATGTATCAGTCTTTAGTACTAAGCTTTATAACACTTCTAAATTACTTGAGAGCAATATACATCATCCTTGAAAACCAATCTTTGTGTCTTGAGTGTTCTTACTTGTTAGTTCATTGTTTCTTTGCTTGATTCCCTATTTGATCTAGTAAGTATGTTATTTACAACTGTGAAACTATTGTTGAACCATTAAACCGGTTCTGCAATGTTCAAATACAAAGTGCTCTAAATCTAAAAAGTGTAAGAAGTAATCTCAACCATTCATTTTCTTAATCAATAGTTGGCATCAATTTGTAAGAAAAAATTTGTTAGAGTGATATTTTAGAAATAACCACTTTTGTTGACTTTTTACAAGTTCTCTCATTTTTTAAATGTTCATAACTTTTATATACGATATTATTTTTTTATATAAGTAATAAAATCGAGTGTTTTTTAATCTTTAAAATGAGTATAGTATTGTTATATAACATTTTGATAAAAATTTTTTATGTTTTTAAGCTCACATCTCGTTATTGTGTCTTTTAGTGCAGCTCATTGTGTCTTTTTGTTTGTTTTTGTGTTTTTTAAATACTATTGTGTTTTTCTAAAATGAAGAATTTTTAAAAAAGTATAACGATGGAATAATATTTTTGTGTATCTATAATATGTAAAACAAATAATAAATTAACAACTAATTAATCTAATACATCAAAAACAATGAAAAATAGCATAATGTCTCATTGTGTTTTTTTATCGTTGTTGTGTAATCTTGAACACTGTGAGTTTTGAAAAATACATTGGTGAAATAAATTCGTTATGTACTTCTGATTGTAAACTATAATGATAAATAACAAGTTTATATAATGTATGAAAAATAATAACAAAAATAACACATTATGTTATTTTCAACACTATATATGAGTTTGATAAATACATTGATAAAAGTATATTATTGTATACTTTTATGCATTTAACACAATGACCAAAATACACTTCTATTTAAAACAATAGAAGGAGATGTGTCAAGACACAATCCTTCTTACTTTTTAGATTAAATATATTTTTTACTATAACCCTACCCCTAATTTATAAAGGATTTAAAATTGTAAATTCACAACTCAAACTAATAATTCGTATGAAATCTAAATTATAGATAATTTGAAATTTGAAAATTATCATAGTTGTAACTAAATCAATGTTACGAACAAAGGGTACCAAATTGTGCTAATTGATATGGAATGGTTTTGTCAAGCTTTTATATAAATAAACCTTTAAACTACATATATTCTTTTATTTTTCTCTACATTTCTCCTACATCATCAAATTTCCAGTTACATGAAGTACATCATGGCGTCCGGTTTGGTGAAAGAGTCTAGATATTGTTGGTCATTTACGTTGTTTTTATTTTCCATTATACTAACTTTAATGATACTAGACATATTTTTTTATACAAGTAAAGAACATGTTTTAACCATATATATTGTTTAAAGTTTATAATTTTTTCATAATATTTTTATAAATACACCTTTACATGTAACAACATAGCTATCTAATTGGCTTATATACATGTTATCATCAATATCAGAGGTCATTTTGTTAAAGTATGTTGACATATGACGTCAAGATTATACATCAAGGTCCGCATCATTATGTTGTGGGAGCAATCAATTTATAACAATTCAACTAGAGTTTTCTCTATTGAGTTAATAATAATTGATGAGGAGGTTTGTTTACATTATAGTTTTTACCTTCTTTATAAACACCTATTGTCTAAAAATATATTTTTGTTAAATTTTCATTGCAGGAAACCACAATGCAAGGAAACATTCTCAGAATATGGTTTTTTAAGTTTAAAAAGCTATTCATTGAGGAGGCTCTTCCTATTTTTTTCTTATTTCTTTTAACTTTTATATTATTTTAACAACGGAAGCACCTAAATCTAAAAAAAAAATTTACATATTGAAATGTATCACACATATGGTGTAATGATTATTTTCGGATTAAATTATAATTGTTCAAAATAAAATAAAATTTTATAAATACAATTTTGTTTTAAATAAACTTCATATACAACTGCTTTCCTAGTTACGTATGACTGTGTTCAATATCATCTACACGTGTACTAATTTTTACACACAGTATCACATATATTTGTCTTACAAAACTAAATTAAACACAAAACTTAAACTCAACTATATGTACCGTTTTTAGTATGAAACTGTACTAACCTTTTGTAAAAGTATTTTTAAATTTGTAAAAATACAGGTTGTTATTTCATTATCAAACCTACTTTTGGTTTCAATGAGTCTAATTACAAGTATGTTGATAATAAAAACAATATTGGCATCTGCTGTGACACCAAAGTCCTAACTTGCAATGATTTTTCGAGGACTAGAGTACGACTTTTCATTTGCATGTTTTGATCCTATTGTTGTACAATCCCTTCCAGTAAACAAACCTCTCGGGATCATCTCATCGTTTATAGTTTAATATTAGTTTAGCCTTTAATTATTATACTCTTCAATAATATTTTACATTATTTTTGTAGATGTCATTGGTTTTGTTGCTGAGAAGTAAAAACTTCACCGTGTAATACGTCAAATGTTATATACAAAAAAGTTCTAAGAGTTTTGTAAATATTCGTTTTGATTTTATATGTAAATTAACTTTGACAATGTAATGTGATTCGATCTATCCATATTTATTTTACTTTCACATGCTTATATCTTATATAGTTATTAATATTGACTAATTATTTCTAATTGTATTAATTTTAAAATTGCCTTTTTCAGCTCGTGTAACATACGGGTCGTTAAGCTAGTGGTAAATAAATATAAGGTTAATTTTACTTGCGTGTAATCATTTACGTTTACAATTTTTTTATGTGTATGTGTACATATAAATGTTATGTATCGACTCCATAACGAAGATATAAACGTTTAAGTATTAACGTAAAACTGTCATTTGCCAAACCATGACCCATGTGAAAGTGTATTTGAAAGTGTATATAAAATATAATAGGGCTTTGTGCATATTTTTGTTTTAAATATATAAAAACAATCTTTACTTCTGGTAACTCCACACATAATAGGCAAGTATACTTATCGGATTGTAATATAATATTGATAAGAACTGGATATTGACTCAAGAGACTGTATGGATACTAAAACTTTGCATTCGTTTAATCACTGAAAAATAAATATTGGTTAAGTACTTCGGAATGTAATTAAAGTAAATAAACTAGAACGTGAACTGCAAGTAAAATAAATAAACCAAAGAATTTTAAAGTAAGCGAATTTGCTAGTCATGAATAATAAAATAAACAGGTGTCACCTCGTATTTAAAATAATCTTACTTTGTATATGATGATTACAAAAAGACTGATAAGATCCCTTTAATGCCAAAATGTAATTAAGTATCGCGCTAGAGACTCGTAATTTTAAGAGTTCGCGATAACGGGTACACTAACATGACACCTTGACCACTTTGAACCATGTAAATACGACCTAGTGATACAGTTGTATTATTGGTTAGCAATGCTCATTATGTTCTTGTTAGGGTTACCAACTTGCACAGTATTTAAAAGATAGCATGAGTCAGCATACTAATCACTTCAAGTTGCTTAAAATAGGTGATAGTCAATTTTCTAACAACTTATGACCTTCAATATTACAATTATATAAAACCAGTTTGCGCTAACATAACATGACTAGTGAGGTGAACGATCATAACAAGTATCAACCACACAGAGAAATACATTAATAAATCTTTCATACGAATCAATGACTTCACTGATTTTTTTCTAACTCAATGTCATTATTGTTAATAAAATGTAAGCTTTTGTATGAGTTTCAAGACATAGTCTTTCAAAATGATATCGTTAAACATCCAAAAGTTCCATTCTTAGCCCAGATGCATAAACACAACATCATTGAAGAAATGAAGCAAAAATACCATGACAATTAATACAAACATGTCAAATCCATACAAATCATTAAAATATTGGATTCATCATAAGTCAAGCTGAAAAAAATAAGTGTAGCTCATAATGTAGTTTAATTTAACACAAATGCTCACGCTAAAGCCATGAAATTACAAAGAGGTTCAAGAACAAGAGCTAGTGTGTAGAAATGAGCTTCAGTCCTTAAATCTTTGATGTTATTGAAGATGGACATGAAAGGTTGTTTAAGATCCTTGAAAGTGCTTACAAATTAGCTTGTAATTGCCCAAATATGGTGCAAAGAATCCATCTCCCATATCCCTTCAACAACATACAAATTGTGTCCCTTTGAAATGAGAAATCCGATGATGTTTCTATATGCATCAAAGGGCGTGGGTTTGCCTTATGAACGCGCTTGGGTCTACTTTCTACAACAAGTTAGATTTGATCAGAAAAGGCAATCCATGGGTGAGAATCAAGTAGGCATGGTTGCCCTCTTGAAGGCGATCGCGTGATCTTACTAAGGCATAGGCATGCTCTTGAAGGCAATCCTTGCAATTCTTTCCGGTTGCATTTGATTTCTTCATAAAAGTTCATGAATCACCTTTTAGACCTAAGAAATCAAAAAATAAACAATTAAGCGCCTAATCACCTGTCAGTTCATACTTAAAATGTCAAAATTACGGATAAACATGTGGTAAATATGAATAGTTTTAAGCATATCAGTTTATTAAATCGAGTAGGGTTTTGATCAGAAAAGGCAATCCATGGGTGAGAATCAAGTAGGCATGGTTGCCCTCTTGAAGGCGATCGCGTGATCTTACTAAGGCATAGGCATGCTCTTGAAGGCAATCCTTGCAATTCTTTCCGGTTGCATTTGATTTCTTCATAAAAGTTCATGAATCACCTTTTAGACCTAAGAAATCAAAAAATAAACAATTAAGCGCCTAATCACCTGTCAGTTCATACTTAAAATGTCAAAATTATGGATAAACATGTGGTAAATATGCATAGTTTTAAGCATATCAGTTTATTAAATCGAGTAGGGTTTTGGTCTAGCAATGAACAAGTTAGGCCGGTAACAGGTGGGATGGTGGTGGTGGTACCTGTTAATGTATTAAAGACAGATGATTGTTTTCGATAGTGATTTGAGAGCCATGAGCAGGATTTGTGAAGAGACAGTTATTTTCAAATTTGAAGACTAGTTGACAATTTGAAAATTGAGGGTTGTTGAAATATAGGGGATGTCGATGGAAAACTAGAAAGAAACAGTGGTTGTAAGATCCATTCCCGTAATCAGAGTTATAAGGTGGCGAGGAGTGTTCAACATGGATGAAGATGGCTTGGTTTTGTCGTTGGTGCATGAGAAGGGGGCGATCAGTTATTTATATGTAAGTCATAGAGTCTGACGGAAAAACATGATGAATTAGATTGTTCTTATTATATTTGTGTAACTTACGTAGTCTCTAAAGTTAATGGCATAAACCATCCATGTGGTAAAATAATCCAAGGGTAAACAACGATTTCGCAAACTTAACAAAAATTTTAACAAATGTTAGCATTAGACCCCAAAAGTCTTACAAATTGACTACAAATCCCAAACTTGTTAAAGACCCCAAAGGTCTTATAAATCCTTAACTTGTAACTTTTTAGGGTGTGTTTGGGATTCCTTGTTTAAGTCTAAAAGGGCTTTTTGTTAAAAGTTCTTATTAACTTATAAATTTTCAAAAAGGGGTTTCTAAAAAAATATATGAATTAGCTTTAGGGGTGTGCACTTCGGGGGTCGACCCGGTTAAGACCCGCGAACTGACCCGTGAAAACTGAGACCGACCCGTGTATGGGTTAGCGGTTCCGGTCCACGGTTTGGCTTTTCTTTTGTAAATGGTTATGGGTCGGTTTCGGTCCAAACCCGCGGGTAAGAGCTCGGTTTCGGTCCGGTCAGATTACAATTAGGCAAGAAAAAAAAAGTTAGTTTTTGCTTTTTAGATGTTAAATGGGTTGCCTTTAAACACCAAAAATGTAAAATATTTTACTAGCATAAAATAGAAGTGTTCAGATCAATAAACTTTTAGTCGGTTATAGATGAATACTATTGCACGCTAAAGGGGCCATGACGACAGCTAATGTACGATTTGTATTTTAATATGGAACCAATTTGTCTATGTTACAATAACGAGTCTAAGAAACAAATTCGTTGATTGGTTTTGTTTATATTTTTAAGTTTTATTTTTCTCCCGGTAAAAAGCACGAGCCTAAGAAATATTTGCAGTCCGGACCAACATATTATGCTGAACCGACCCGTTTAACTCGGTTCAGTCCAGCCCAAACCGTATGTAAATGGTCCGGTTCTCGGTTCTTTATATAAACCACTTATCGGTTTCGGGTCAAGAGCAGGTTGGTCCGGTCCGGTTCGGTTCGGTTCCTAATTAGTTTATAAGTCAATAAGTTGTTATTTTAAAATAGTTTGGTTTAATTTATTCATGTAAAATAATTAAAAAGAACATTTTTACAAGTCAATAAATTATCAGGGTAGTTGTGTGAGGTGTAACGAGTATTGATCACAATAAGTTAATAAGAAGGTTGAAAAGTTTCACTTTCACAATTTATCAAAACCTCTTTTTTAACTTACTCGATAAGTTTAAACCCAAAAATCCTTTTAACTTTACTAAACATCAAAACCTTTTTATAAACCATTTGAGAAGAGTGAAATAAAAAATCCCAAACACACCTTTAAAATAAACATAACCATTTTATTTTCATCATACCAGAGCCAATATTTGTGTAATTTAATTACAATAGTTATTTAAGTAGTTGAAGCAGCCTGAATAATTGGTTTAACTGCTCCTGTAGCCTCTCTCTTTGTAAATTATTGAAATTCAAATCAGTTTATTAGCTTTGCTTGATTTATTTTACACTTAACATCAAGTCTCTTTTGTTCTTTTGAAATGTGATGAAGTTCAAGCAGTTTAACAATAACTGCTAGTTAAGAGTTTATATAGACGAATTTATAGATTTGAAGCTTAAAATACTTTACTAATCCATTCGCCACAAGCCACTAACATCTACCTGTGTGCCAAGCTCTAGTGATCTGTACATATTATATATTTAAAAGAAAAAACATCCAATAACTTTGACAGTTAACACTTGAATCAAGTTTTTATCAATACTTAAAAGAGATGCCCACAGACTCCTTTTCTACTCGAGCTTTATGTAAGAAAAAGGTTATGAATCAACACATGCTTTTAGACAGACATAAATTTGACTCAACAAACGCCCTGACACAATACAAAAGGGAAGAAACCAAAATTGAATTTAATGGCACCACCACTTCATGTTTCTTTCATGGGCTCTACCTCCGCCTCGCCTTCACCCTTTTCAACTCGCTTACCTGAAACATCACCAATAAATTGATTTTGTTCCTTTTGTACCTAAACTTTTTTACCCATTTGAATTGTAGAGTTAAAAACATAAGACAGCTGAAATTGCCACATCTAAGCAAAACTCATGCAAACTCACCTTTCTTCTTCTTTCCACCGCCTTTCTTTTTGGTCTTTACAGGAAGGGATAACCACCCTTTAATTTCAGGATGGTCATCAACCGTTTTAGTCGGCTGCAACTCCTGGAGTCCATGAGACGTTATCCGGTCAGACCCATTTGGCATCAAAAGAACCGTGAATTTGATATGTGCCACAAAATCACCTGTAAACCAAAAACAGTAATTGTTTAGTCGCTGTAGTTACAAAAGTATTGGGAACAAAATTAAAATGTCTTACCAGGCTTTTCATGAAGAACAGGGTATGGCTGCAAAAGCTCATGGTTAACACATTCCACCAATCCTAACCGAGCACGCTTCTCTTCCAAAGCCCTGTCACCAACGCATGCCGAACATACCATTTCCGTTTGGAACATTTATAAATAATAAATAAATAACAAACTGCAAATATTAGAGAATACCTAGCTGAAAATGGCATGATTGGAAAATTCTGACTGATCTCACTGAATATAAACCGAGATGCTTTCATTTTCAAGTGATAACTCTTGTCAACTGCTCGTTTATAGATCGTCGTCTGTTTTTCATCCAACAATTTTGGCTGCAAAACAATCAGAGAAATGTTTGGCTATAACTCATGGCCTACAAAAAAACTATAATAAAATAAAATGAGTTATCACCTTGCCCTCTCCTGTGCTGGTAACTATATCAATTGCATAAACTTCATTTTCCTCAAACTCAGCATCATCGACTCTTGTTTCAGGATTTGAGACGCTCAATACAACTTTGTTCCCATCAATCACAAATTGTTTCAATTGATGGCTAAGAACACCTTCCACAATTTTGCAGTCGTAAGCAGCAGCAACCTCTTGAATAGCTTTTGTCACATCTTGGTTCTGAAACAACAAAATGACCCGGAAAATAAATTAATGTACAAAAATTAATGTACAGTACTGTATTGAAATTAATCCCAAGGCTCAAAGAGAACAAAAGAATCAAATTTCAAATTTGCTATGAACACAAACAATCTACCAAGCAACTATGACAAAAAAAAACATTTCGAACGGTCTCTCATAGCCTTAGATAAGTATTTAATCATTTACAGACAGGTTGCACCAGTAAATATACTGGAACATGATTTTCTATCAGTGTAACTATGACTGTTAAGAGCATCATTGGAAAAACTCCATAGCACATAGATAACATCATCATTTAGACAGGTCATGTTTAAAGTCACCTGAAAAACACCATTAAAAATATATATATCTAGAAAAGGTAACTTTAAAAACAATAAAACCCATCAGAGTAACTATGACAAAAACAGCATTTGGAATGTTCTCCCATAGCTTTTGATAAGTATTCACCATTTAGAGACAGGTTGCACCAATCAAGATGCTTATAAAAATAATGAAACATGATTTTCTATCAGTGTAACTATGACTAATAAAGGCATCATTGGAGTAACTCCATAGCACATATATAGCATCATCATTTAGAAAGATCATGTTTAAATCATCCAGAAAAACCATCAAAGACCAATACAACACTAGTAAATGGTCAACAAAGAAGAACACAAACTGAAATTAATTTAATATGAAGTTTTAAAAGCTAATGATATAAACTAAAAGACACAAAAAGTATGGACAGAAACAAACTTAACAAATGTAGGCTCACAAGAAGCACACTCAACCAATTGAGTGGATAAGTGTAAAGAAACCCATGATCAAGCCAAAGTTGTTATAGGCAACAGGGAAAAAGAGGAAACCAAGAAGAATGTGATCACCTCGGCAAAGTTGCCCATATAAAAGAATCTCAACATAAAAACAAATCAACCAAATGAGTAGATAAATGTGGCCCTAACAGGTTATACAGGTAAAACACCCACTAAAAAGTTATAGGATTAAAGGGGCATGGTCACCCAATCAAGAAGAGGAAAGTTAAGAAAACCCAATAAGATCAAGCCAAAGTTGATTTTCGCAACAGGGAAAAGGAGGAAAGCAATAAGTTGCCTTGGCCAAGAACTCCAAAAAATATACGCATACCACAGATAATGCCTAATAAATCACAAAAACAAATAGATTTTACAAAAACATATACATGTTTTGCAAAACCAAAAGTGTAGGCTAACAAGGTTGGTGGTCAACTAACAGATCAATACACACAGAAACCTAATATAAGCAGGATCATTGTAGGCAACAAGGAAAAAGAGGAAACCAATACACAAGTGATCACCTCAGCAAAGATGCCTTGTCAGAAAAAAAAATACTAGTTTGCTTTTGTAAAGCAAAATATTGAAAGAAGAGAAACAAAACCATGATTTTATATTTCAGATACTTCTCAAAGCAAAGGTAGAATTTATGAATGTCAAACATAACCTCAGCAAAGTGGTCTCAACTAAAATCTCCATAGAACAAATGTACATAACAGACGACGACTTGTAGATCAAAAAACAAGCATGTTATAGAAGGTTTAGTCATTTTACCAAATATCTAACAAGTTAAGTTAGACCATCGTAAACAAACATATGTAGTCCACCTTTTTTAAAAGAAAGTAAAAGGAGAAAAACAAAATCATTTCATAATTCAAATACTTATCGGAGCAAAAATAGAATTAATATGCTATTTTATTTTGTAAAATCAGTAAACTAACTTACACTTTCATGGTAAAAAAGACACTATGAAACATCTAGAAAAACATCTCAATAATGTTGTAAGGAAATAAAAAAAAGAGGGAACTGCTCAACTAGTTTACCTTCTTTCCAGGCTTCACAAGTCTTAAAGCAACCTCAGCTGCAGTATTTGCAGCTGCAATGACATCAGCTGCTCGACCTGTTACAGGCCCTTGCTGAAGCACATGTGTGTGAGCCACCACAGCAATGAAACCATCAATATGGCACCCCATATCACTGGAAACACCCAAGCCAAAGATTTACTGATGCGCTCATCATTAAAATTGTAGCACAAAATTTGGTAGATCAAAACATGACATCACTTACATTTTCAGTATGTCACCTTCTTCCAATACTGTTTCATCACTGGCAAGGGGAGAGAAATGACAGACTGTGTTGTTCACTGACAAACATGTTGGAAACGCAACACCCCTTTCAATCTTCTTCTTAACATTCTTGTACATACTCCCAGTTTGCCTGAATTTGAAAACAAATATCACATACGACGATAACCACAACACTAGTCTTGCACATTTGCAATTTTAAAACAGAAACAAAAAAACATACTCTCTAATGTATGAATCTCCCTTCTCACATATATCAACAATCTTGGCTTTGGGTTTGCATTTGGACAAGACCAACTGCAAGGCCTCTGTATGGTTGAAAATTTATATGGCTACTATCAGTACACCGATGATTGAACTACAAAACTCAAACAAGTAAATGTAACTGTCGAAACCGTTCTGACCTCCCAAATTAAAGCAAGTCAGTCGGTTTGGCTGGTTTGAGATTTACACAGTTTGGCTCAAGTTTTACATAAAACTAAAAACCTTAAACTTGGAACAGGTTGTGCTAAAAATATCAACAAAAGCATTTGGTTTGTGTAGTCATAAGACTTTTTCTTTTTTAAGTATATATGAAATACATAGGTAAAGAAACTTTTTTCCCCTAAAATACATATGTAGCACGTTCAGATTACCAAAAAGTACGTCAATTTAGAGTTGCAAATTCTATTAGGTTTTGTTCACCCGATATAGTAAAGGAGCTTATCAGTTTGTTTGCACAATGGTTTCAAGGTTTCTATATATTTTTAACCAAACCCACTAAGAAACCTAATTCTCTCTGTCACATTCCAGATATTTCACAATTAAGAACGCATTAGAATAATGCAATCCGAGCAGAACTCTTTAAATTTCTAAAATTTGCGAGTCATTGATTTAAAACGAATGAAAACATAAAACCACTAGCCTATGAACACGCAAACAGTATATATCCTCAATGTGTAATAACAAACGCATACGCACAAACAACGCGATAGACGAAGAGTATTAACTGTTAACAATCTCAGCTGCCGATTTGTATTTGGTTACAACTTCCGGAGAGGAAAGATCGAGCTCCTTCTCTTCCCCTCGTTCGTCGTCCGACATGTTTCTTCAGACTAGAACAGAAATCAAGTAACAAATCAACAGAATACAGAAAGATAAAGCATCGAATCGATATGAATAACAGTACTTACAGCAAAAGGATAAAGGAATTAGAGGATTTTGAGAGGGTAATTAGGGTTTAATTAAATGAAAAAGGAGCAGAGTGTATGTAGAGTGCTAGGGTTTGGAGGTCGGCGGTGATTATATAAAGTTGGAAGGGTGCCGTGACGTAGTTATTAGGGTTTCCTCGTTGAATGACACGTAATGGCTCCTCCCTTGCAACAATGTAAATGGGGTTTTTCTCGTGAGTTTAAGAAAATGTTTTCTTAAAGTAGCGATTTATAGAAACGATTAATTACGGATGATTTCTTTTTTTAACTTTAATTATAGATTTGGTTTTAAGCTTTAAAAATTGTTTAATTGGTTTGTTTGTGAATTTCTAACATGTTTGGTCTCTCAAAAAGATAAATGTTATCTATATCTATATTCATATCTATACTTATTAATAAAACAATAATTTTAGTATAATGTAGCATTTTTTTAATTTTTTATTTTTTTTAACTCTCGTCTAAATATGTATATGTTCTTAATGTTAGTCTAGATTCATTTAGAGACATTTAGGGAAATTTTACAAATTTAACCCTAAATTAGATTGCATTTTTTTTTAAAATGAAATCAAATCCGATTATTTTTCTTTCTTCAAATAATTCATCTACAAAAACTGCAAATCACTTTCAAATCCATAAAATACTTGGTTTATATTCGAATCGTGATAAAAATTACGGGATTTCTTCATCGAACCTCTTCAATTCGAAGGAATTCATGGGTATATTTCTTTGGAAATGAAATCATACCAGATTTTATAACACACAAATTGAATAAATAAAATATCAAAGAGTTTGTACACAATTTTAGAAAATATAAAACAATATTTTTATATAAAATATGATTAAATTAAATATGTAAATATTTCAAGCAAAACAATAAAAATATCTTTTTAAACTTTCGTTGATGAAACTGTTTTTTTAACTGTTTCTTAAAAAATAATTTCATTTTGTTTAAAAAATCATCCTTAAAAATCTTTAAAAAATGGTATCTGTTTGGAACACTCGCAATTTGTCTTTATAAACTTTGATGATAGCGCATTCGACAGACTTCATCAACATTATCATTTTGGCTTCGGTTTCTTCAAGTTTTCTTCAAGAAAACGTATTTTTTTTTTTATATTTGAGTTTTCATCCTCTGCGATTGTGTTTTTGGTTTGATATTATTTTTCTTTCATTTTTTTGATTTGAAGGTGATCTGATTCGACAATTCATTTTTGAAGAGGTATTACATGCTTCTGATTTTTAAACTTCTTTATTTATTTTTATGTATATTGCCATATTATTATTATGTTTGATTGGAATTCTTTTGATATGTGAAAATTGTTTTGATGCATCTATAGTTGGGCAAATGATGGTGAATTTGTTTTGAAACTCTATCTTAGCTTTCTAGATAATCTATTCAATACGTTTTGAAACTCTATAACTTGAAATGATTATAAGATGTTGTTTTGTTCATCACTTAATATTTGATTATATGATATTAAGGTTTAAAAGAATTGAATGATTAGTGTCATTTGTTTACTCTGCTTAGGGTTAAAACATTATCTTATATGTTTCATAACTGTAGGAACCTCTGAAGTTAAGAGGCTGATGCAACCAAAAGATACCAAAACAACCAAGTCTTCCAACATGCACTTCGGAACAAAGGTGAACTAGCTTCGGAAGTTTTACACACTCAAGAAAAATGCTAAGTGTAAAATCTTCCGAAGCCAAAGTTCAGAAGAAACTGCTGCGGAAGCTTTACACTTAACTTAGAAAATACTCCAAGTATAAAGTCTTCCGAAGCCAAAGACTCAACTCTTCCAAAGGTAAAAGATGAAATCTTCCGAAGGTAAAAGATGAAATCTTCCGAAGCTCTCAAGACAAAGTCTTCCGAAGCTGTTTAAAGGCAAGACTGATTTTCTTCTGAAGAGAGAGAAAAGATACCTTTTCCATCAACTTTATCATAAAGCAACCTACTTTTCATTGCATGCTCTGGTAGTTCACCTGCTATCACTAGTTGATGAAACTTCCATACTTTATGATAAAGTAGATAAGGCCTTCGCCTGCAAGTTTTTGTTTTTGTTCCTTCTTGGCTTTTTGTAATAAGAAAGTCAGTGAACTATGGCATGTCATAATCACTAGTCAAAAGGCAGTCTGTCTTTTGACTTTAGGCTGATCTTGTTGTCAAGATTAGTCACTTCCAACTGTCTTTTTGCATATTGACGGTTGTAGGATGTAGTATAAGTAGTCTCCGGTTCTTGTATTCAACGATATACTTGTACAACACTTGTAATAGAACTAGAGAAGCAATATACAACTTTCTTGAAAATTTTATCTTGTGTTCTTGCTCTTGCTTTTACTTGTGTTTGTCTTGTATCTTCAATAAAAGTTCATAGTTCCCTATTTGAATTGTTAAGTGATCTTAAGATCCTCTTAAGTGTGTTATCTAAGTGCAAGCTTAAGTACCCTTTAACGGTCCTGAATTTGGTATCAGAGCATTCCAGGCTCTTGATTGTAAGATCTCACCATCTTTAAATCCTCTTAGTTACACACATCACTTAACTCTTCAAACCTCAGCTATCTCTAAAGCTGATATAGAAACTAGAACTATGACAAAGTCCCCACTGATCACTCCTAAGGATTTTGACACTTGGTGTCAAAGAATGGAAGGCTTTATCAAGTCTCAAGATTCCAGGATGTGGGAGTCTGTTGTCAATGGACCTCATGTACCATGCACCTATTCAGGTGCTGCTGGTGGTGGCATGATACCAAAGGAGAGGGCTGACTTTTCTGATGAAGACTGGAAAAGAATTGATGTTGATCAGAAAGCCATGACAGCCCTCCAAACTGCTCTTCCAAACTCCATCTACAGACGTTTCAAGAAGTGCAAGACCGCTAAACAGCTATGGGATGCACTGAAACTGATGTATGAGGGTTCAAATGAAGCCAAGGAGAACAAGAAGGATCTCCTGAAGCAGCAGTTTGAAAATTTCACCTTCAAGACAGGTGAAACCATGACTCAATAATACTTCAGGTATGTTGAGATTGTGGATACTCTGGCTGATGTTGGGGTAACTATTGAGAACAGGGATATTGTTAGAAAGTTCATGTCCTCTCTTCTAAGACAATGGACACACTACTGTGTGGTCATTAAGAGGACTGAAAACCTCAAGACCCTTACTCTTACTGAGTTGTATGGGATACTCAGTGGATATCAGATGGAGATGAACATGCAAAATTCAACTGGTAACTCCAACGCTCACCAGAGTTCAACCCTTCATATGGTTGAAAGGGATAGCAGAGAACCACAGCATCATCTCATCTGCTACCTTGAAACCTCACAAAAGCGTCCTTTCATCACCTTTCCAGAGACACCCAGAGAGAGCTACATCCAAGGAAGTCCCTTCCAAGAGACAAGTTTTTCTCAAGTTTTTGTCTCCACTGATGAAAGTTCAGGCAACTTTCTTTTCACTCTTGAAGACCTGGACTGTATCCATCCAGATGATCTGGAGTACATGGAGATAGTCCAGCAAATGGCTCTTCTCACTCACAGAGCCCAGAAGTTCTACAAGAGGACTAGGATAAGGTTTCCTAGCAATGCTGCCAGTGGCAAGTTTGGGCTGGACAAGAGCAAAGTCAAGTGTTACAACTGTAACCAGATGGGACACTTTGCTAGAGAATTCAAGGCACCTAAGTCAAATGGTGGCCAAGCTTCATCCAGGCCAAACTGCACTGAAGGATGGCACTAGAATGAGAAGCCAAGACAGCAAGCTGCAGTTGCTGTTGAAGAAGGAGGCTTTGACTGGAGCTTTCAAGCTGAAGATGCATCTCCAAACCAAGCACTCATGGCTGATCATGATGAAGTCAAGGTACTTGAACATCTTTGCTCTCCTGAATGTATTGCTAAAGTAAATAGATACAGGTCCTACAACTTGGAAATAAGATCTGATATTGAGTCTTTAAATATTTTAAAAGCTGATTTTAAAAGAGCTGAAAATGACTATAAACTTAAGATAGAAGATCTAGAGAAAACAGTTTCAACTCTTAAACATGAGCAGACAAACTACAGGACTCAAATTAAGGATCTCATTACCAAGTTGACTGAATGCTAGGCTAAGCTTGTGATCAGCAAAGCCAGGGCAGAAAAATGTGATCTTGAAGAAGAGACCTTCAAGAACATGATATCCTTATCTCTGCATGCAAAAGTGTGTTATCAGAATAAGCAGGGACTGGGATCTAGTGAGATAGCTCCTCTACACACTCTACTATCAGTCAGTTCTCCTAGGTGTGGAACTGGTCAAGATGAGCTGCCATCCATAGACCCCAGTGATGAAGAGGATGAAAAGGAGAAGGTAAGGGATGACTCTGAGATGAGTGAAGAGAGTCAATCCAAAAAGGGTCACCATGCTCCTAAGGAGGAAAAAGAAGCTGGTTTGAGCAAAACCAAAAGAAAGAACTTGATCAGAAGAGCAAAGAGAAGATCTAGAAAAGCTCAAGAGATCAAGACCACCTTTGATCCTAAATAGAAATAAGTATTTATCTCTACAGGGTTCAAGGTGATGAAAGCTGAAGATCTTGTCAAGAATTCTAGTACCAAGAGTTCTACTTCAGCTTCAACTCACTCCAGCAACAACAAGAAGACTGATCAGCTGTGTGTCACTGCTACACAGCCTGAACCATCCACTTCAAAGAGCAAGCTTCATCCTAAGAAGCCTGCTGCATCATCTAAAAAGGTGGAGAAAGAAAAGGAAAGTGTTCAAGCTCAGTCTCCTTTGGGAAAGAAGACTCTCAGAAGGAAAGATTTGGATTGTGTTATGTGTGGTAGTACTTCACATATGGCTAAGGATTGTCAATACAATCCCAAGAGTACTATCCACATGATTAAAAAGAAAACTTCTGAGAAGAAGAAGAAACAAATAGCTTTGGAAGGAAAATCTATTTCCTTCTGAAGCTCCAAAATGAAGAAGAAGGCAAGTAGGAAATTGCTTTTGGAAGAAAAGTTGGTCTCGAAAGAAAGGAATGCTTCCGAAGCACTGAAGTTTGCTGCAGTGAAAGCAAGATCTTTCGAAGGATCCGTCTCCAAAGCTTCCGAAGCTACAAAAGCTTCCGAAGTATTAAAGGTCAAGCCCAATCTTCCAAAGGTGGTGTAGAAGATGAAGGAAGACCTTGAGACTGCAAACTCCTCTTCAGCAACAGTAAATGATCCTCAAAGCCTGAACATAGGATCACTTACTGTTTCATTACCTTCATCTGAATTTTATAAGCCCAAGACCAATGAGGCTTGGGTTTCCAAATGTAACTAAATCATCTCTTTTGTGCAGGGACAGCCAAAGGCAAATAGAAATGTGTGGATCATTGATAGTGGCTGCTCCAGGCACATGACAAGCAATGAGTCCCTACTTCAAAACTTTGAAAGAATTGATGGAGGACCAGTTGCTTTTGGAGGAGATGCAGGAGGTTACATCACTGGTAGGGGCATGGTCTCAAATGGTAAGCTCAGCATTAAGAAGGTAAATTTTTTCAAGGAGCTTGGATACAATCTTTTGAGTATGTCCCAATTTTGTGACCAAAAACATTACATGCTCTTTACTGAGCATGAGTGCATTGTTCTCAAGCCTGGGGTTGACATTCCTCAAGAGCATATTCTGCTCAGAGCTCCCAGGAAAGGGAACATGTTCAAGATGGACTTACAGGAAACATCTCCCTCTGGAGAGATTTCTTTCTTTCTATCTAAAGCAAATAGTGATAAGTCTTTCCTTTGGCATAAAAGAATATGCCATGTAAACTTTGAGAATATGAATAAACTAATTAAGAATGATTTGGTAACTGGAATGCCAAAGAAAGAGTTTACAAGTGATGACCACTGTGTTGCATGCCTGAAGGGGAAGCAACACAAAGTGTCTCACAAGCCAAAGGAAATGAAATCTATCACTACTCCCCTACACTTGTTACATATGGATCTGTTTGGCCCCACCAGTGTAATGAGTTTAGGAAGGACCTCATACTGTTTGGTGATCACAGATGATTTCACAAGATTCACTTGGGTGTTTTTCCTTAGAACTAAGGATGAAACTCCTGAAGTCTTAAAGAATTTCATTTTGAAGATTGAGAATCAATCTGATCACAAGATCAAAATCATAAGATGTGATTAAGGAACCTAATTCAAAAACCAAATCCTTGATATATTTTGTGATGAAAAGGGTATTTCAAGACAATACAGTGCTCCCAAGACTCCTTAGCAAAATGGTGTTGCTGAGAGGAGAAACAGGACACTTATTGAAGCTGCAAGAACCATGTTGTCTGACTCTAAACTGCCCATCACCTTTTGGGCTGAGGCTGTCAACACAGCCTGCTATGTGCAAAACAGAGTTTTGGTAGTTAAGACACATGGTAAGACTTCTTATGAACTATGGCACAAAAGGAGACCATTTATTGGTTTTCTCAGAACCTTTGGATGTCCTTCCACCATCTTGAATACCAAAGATCAAATAGCCAAGTTTACTGAGAAATCAGATGATGGACACTTTGCTGGGTACTCTTCTCAAGCTAAGGCTTATAGAGTATACAATCTCAGAACTAGGATCATTGAAGAGTCAGCCAATGTGACTTTCAATGAACACACACCTTGTGTGAAAGGTTATGGTCTGGATTGACTGTTTGATCTTGACTTAGTTACAAACTATTTTAACAAATCTTATGAGAATGTTTTAGGATCTACAGATAACAGGTCAACAGAAGATCCTGATCCAAGATTTGAGCTGAGAAGACCAAACAAGAAGACAACTTCAGCTCCAGTGGTAACTAACCCTGCAATTGACGCTCCCATCTGCATTAGCATGATAACTACTGCTGAATCAAATGAATTTCCTTCAAATTCTAGCTCAAAGGCTCAGAATTCAAATGAAGGAACTTCAAATGTAGGAGGAGGAACTGGAGGTGGTGACAGTGATCAAGAATTTCTTGATGCTGATAACCACTCCATTGAAGACAACATAAATGATGTCACACACTCATTTCTCTTGATAAGTGTGCTGATGTGGTGGGAGACACCTTATTACCATATCAGAATTTCTCAAATTTAAATCTGTCTAATCAACTTGCTGTGATCCCTCAACTTCGGATCTACAAGTCACATCCCACCACAAACATCATTGGAAATGTTGACTCAGGGGTAAGAACAAGAGGACAGGCCCATGACAGCCATGTTTGTCTACATTCTTGTTTCTTATCCCAGATAGAGCCGAAGAAGGTTGATGAGGCTTTGAAGGATGGAAGCTGGATTAAAGCTATGCAAGATGAGCTGCTTCAAATCAGAAGACAGAAGGTTTGGAACTTATGCCCTCTTCCTCAAGGAAGAGTGTCATAGGAACCAAATGGGTATTCAGGAACAAGAAAGATGATAGAGGGATCATCATCAAGAACAAGGCTAGACTGGTTGTCCAAGGATACACTCAAGAAGAAGGGATTGATTACACTGATGTCTTTGCTCCAGTTGCAAGACTTGAAGCTGTAAGAATATTTCTGGCTTATGCTGCATCCAAGGATTTCAAGGTCTACCAGCTTGATGTGAAGTGTGCCTTTCTCTATGAGGTGATTGATGAAGAAGTTTATATTAAACAACCACCTGGCTTTGTAGACCCAGATCATTCTGATTATGTCTGCAAGCTTGATAAAGCACTTTATGGACTGCACAAGCTTGATAAAGCCCTTTATGGACGGCATCAAGCTCCAAGAAAGTGGTATGAGACACTATCAACATATCTCTGTCTACATGGATACAAAAGAGGTACTATTGATAGGACTCTCTTCATCAAAGAAACAGGAAATGACATATTGCTTGTTCAGATATATGTAGATGACATCATCTTTGGTTCAACTAATCCAAAGCTCTGCAAAGACTTTGAGATGCTGATGAAGAATAGATTTGAAATGAGTGCCATGGGGGAACTCAATTTCTTTCTAGGAATTCATGTAAAGCAGGTTGAAGATGGCATCTTCATCAGTCAGTCAAAGTATGTACAAGACATACTTACAAGATTCAAGATGACTGACTGTAAGGTTGTAAAGACACCCATAGCCAGAAACCACTCCCTTGGTCTTGATCTTGAGGGGGAGTGTGTTGATGAACATCTCTATAGGGCTATGATTGGGTCACTTATGTACCTTACTGCTAGCAGGCCTGATATTATGTTTGCCACATGTATATGTGCAAGATATCAAGCCAACCCCAAGATGTCACACCTAATCACTATCAAAAGGATTCTCAGGTACCTCAAAGGTGTTCCAAATCTAGGCTGTTGATATCCATAGAATTCAGACTTTAATCTGTATGCTTATACAGATAGTGATTATGGTGGCTGCAACATGACTACAAAGTTCACATCTAGTCTCTTGGCAATGCAAGAAGCAATCCAGTGTGTCTGCATCAACTGCTGAAGCTGAATACATTGCTGCTGCCAGCTGCTATGCTCAAGTGCTTTGGATTCAGAATCAGATGTTAGACTATGGGTTCAATTTCAAAGAGACTCCCATCCACATAGACAACAACAGTGTCATCTCTATTATAGAGAATCCTATTCAGCACTCAAGGACCAAACACATCAACATCAGGTATCATCTGATTAGGGATAATTTTGAAAAAGGATTGATAAAACTAATCAAAGTTAACACAAATGAACAATATGCTGATCTGTTCACAAAAGCTTTTGATGAATAGAGGTTTAAATATCTTGTATCAGCTATTAGGATGATTAACTTTGAATAGATTTTTCTTAATAACATAATCAACATTATTTCTTAAAACTGTGTGTCCTAGGTTGTCTGTTAGATCACTTCATAAGCCCAATTCTCTTTGGAAGAAAAACGAACTTTTAAAATGATATCTCTTAGAATGATGAAAATTTACCTTCGGAAGAAGCAAAAGTTGCATTCGGAAGAAATTTATGTCTAAATCATTTAAACAACTTATCTGAGATTTACCTTCGGAAGAAATTCTTGAAGTATCTTCCGAAGCTTAAATTTTGGTATAAGTACTTAAATGCATTTTAGGAACAAATTTCTTCCGAAAGCAATTTAGTCTCGGAAGACTCATTTATTTCTTTCGAAGCCAAAATTTTCAAAACTCGTTGAAATATCTTCCGAAGCAAAATTGCTTTCGGAAGCTTTGATTGCAAAGCTTCCGAAACCAAAATTGCCTTCGGAAGCTTTTACTACTTCCAAAAAAACTAACTTTTTGGGCGCCTTTTTCAGAAGTAGGACCCACTTGCGGATTTCAAAGTTTATCTTTTTGTCATAACTTTGTCTTAAATCCAGAGTATATCTTTCCAAACGGTTCTATTTCATCTCACTTCTCTCATTGTTCCTTAACCTAAAATTACCCTCAAATTTCATCATCTTCTTGTTTCCTTCACTACAAAGCTTCTTCAAATGGCCAATCTTGATCGTCTTAAAGACCCTGATTTCACCATGCACCTACACAGGCAACACAATTAAGTTGCTTTCTTAAACTCTAAGAAGGATCCAAGCTTCTCAGACGTGTGTAGGTATCTTTCTTTATCTCACTACTTCATCTCCCTTATAATCGATCCTCCTCTCTATGAGGATCAGTTGCTTGAGTTCTGGCGGACCTGTCAAGAGGTCACTATGGACGGGGAGAAGGCACTGTCTGCCACAGTGCAGGGGAGGATGGTTTTCATCACTCCAGCCATTATAAACACCCATTTTAGCTGGATGATGAAGCAGGTGAGCTGTCCTTTCCAAAAGCTATTGTCAACCAATCCTTTGCGCAGATGGGCTACGAAGTTGACTTTTCGGTCAAGACCTTCAGGAAGGGGAAGGTCTCATTCCAATGGAAATACCTCCTCCATGTCGTCATCCATAGCTTATCCAACAAACATAGAGGATGGGACCAGATTCCTGAAGACCTCTCCTTCATTGTCCATAGGATGGTTCAAAGGGTTAAATTCAGGTACTCTCAGTTTGTTTTTACAAATTTACTAGCGAATTTGGATTCCTTAAAATATTACATGTTCCCTCGGTATGTTCAACACATTCTCAACTATGAATTGGGACCACAGTTGAAGGGAACACGTAATGTTCTTAAACTTGCACACATGAGGCCCGGCATTTTCAAGATATTGAAAAAGCCAACTGTTGGGTTCTCAGGGGTAGAAACAACCCTTGTCCCGAAAATGTTTGAGCTCATTGCTCAGGGTGACATCCTAGCTGCACCATCTAGTGATGAACCAACACCCTCCACCTCTCAACCACCATCAAGGTAAACAATTACCCTCACCTACACTAGAAAATCCAAACGAACCCCTGCACTTGCTATTGAGCATATGCAGGCCCCCATATCATAACCCATATAGGAGGAAGTGGAATCTCGAACTCCCACTTCCCCTAAGGAGCAGACCACTCCCATCTTTCAAACAATTAGTGCTGAGGTTCCTCATGCTCAGCCTGATGAGCTCACAACTCCATAAACAGCCTTAAGCCATCACTCTGAGTCTCAACACTCTAGTGATCAACCTTCAGGGGAAAGCTACCATCCCCAGCCTCTTGATCTTAACCAACCCATACCCAACCTTGACTTCTACTCTGATGAAGATTTGGGTTTCAGTGAGTATCATGACTCTCCCCTCTCTACCTACACTCAAGGGGAGATGAGTACTCCTGCTTCACCCATGTCTAGCCCACATCAGACGCCCCAAACTAAGGTGGATCTTCCTGTGATTGTCCAGGAGACCCATGTAGAAGAGGCTCTCACTGTTGTCAGTGATTACATCTTTAAGACCTTAACCACGATAACCCAACCTCTTGACAATGTCATGGGGCAGGGGAAATCCAGCAGCCAAGAACCCCATGCTGGTGGTGAGGGAGCGGACCTCGGTTCACCTCCTTCACCCCCCAATGATTCTTCAACTGAAGATGAGGGGAGTCTGAAACTCAGGGTTCCCCAACTCGAAAACATCTGCACCCAACTGGTTTCATAGATAGCTCACCTTGACTCACAGGTGACTATCTTGCAAAGGAGGGTCCATGACCAGCAACTTGAGATCACTGATCTCAAGGGCCAGTTAGCTGAAAGACCTATAGGACAAACTCATCCAGGTCCACAAGAACCTGTGGATGTTATGGATCACTTCCCCAGCTCACCTATGCATGAGGGTGATGCTACCAAAAAAGGGGAGGAAGTTCTGACAGCCACAAAACCTGGGAGTTCTTCCTCAAGTATGGACATACAGGACTCACCATCCTATCTTGCAATTGTCCATGCTCATCAACCTCCTCTAGATAGTGATCTAGAACTGCTCATTCAATAACTGTCTAAGGAGGGAGTACCAAGAGCAATGTCTGCCCCATCTGAGAACCCAATCTGGGGTTGGGGGTATGACAGTGATAGGAAAGCTCTTGTGATCTCTAGAGCTCAGGGTCAACAAGAAATTCTCAACATCTCCACCCTGAGTTTCTATGAGAGTATAAACTTGGTAGATCTGGCACTTGTCAACCTAAGCAATAACAGACAAGCTGTCAGATTAGCCAATCAAATTCAAGACTGGGTGCTGGCAGAATTCAAAAGGAGAACCACATCATATAGACAGAGGCTAGCAATTGAAGCCTTTGGTCAACTGGATGTTGAGGTAGACCCTAAGATTAGCTTTGAAGGGAAAGCCTTGACTGAAGGCCCAGAGGCTGAGACTGTGAACCTTGAGACAAGATCTCCTGCAGCACCCCATACCCTCAGTGAGGCACCAGCTGGTGATGGTGCTTCACAACCTCTCTCTGGCCAGACCTTGACTGCTGAATCAAGCAATAAAGGCCAAAGCTCTCCTCAGGCTGAGTCATCAAGATCTACAATTGATAAAGGCAAAAGGAAGATGACTCCTGAAGAGATTGAAGAAGAAAAGAGAGAGAGGAAGAGGAAGCTGAGGGGAGAGAGTTCAAGTGGTTCCCCAGGATTCATGCAAGCTGTAATTCTAGCTGCCCTTATACCAAACACTTAAGAAGATGAATTAAGGGCAGCCAGGCTCAACTATCTGGGGACCAAGAACTACAATATAGATGAACTCATCTTTCTCCCCTTAGAGGAGTTAAATGAACTGGCTGATATTGAATTGTCAAAGGAGAGGAAGGAAGCAGAGGATGCAGCCTTGACCCTCTAACACAAGGAAGAAATGAGGAGAAAATGGCTTTACAAGAACATTCTTGTCCTCTTCCCAGTTCAAGAAAGTCCTGAGTCAGAGACTGTGGTTGCTGAACAACCTCAGGTAGTTGATGAAGAAGAAAGATTAAAAATAATCAACTACCTGAGTGCCACAGGTCTCTATCAGGCACCTGCACTCCTTCCCTTGCCTTATGATTATATATTATTTGAATACAAAAAGCAGCTGGAAGAGCAAGCCAAGAAAGAAAGGCAAGCTGCAAAGAAGAGGCAAAGGGAAAAAGCTAAAATATCAACAGCCATCATCCAGAAAAGTCAGAAAAAGTCTACAGATAGGCAGAGGATGATGAGCTTCTTGAAGCTGTATGGGTTCTCCGAAAGGAGGCTTGGTCCCATGTCTCTATCCACAATGGATGAGCACATAAGGGTGATCAAGCAGAAGATAAAAAGGGGAGAGCTTGTGGACCTTCATTCATCATCAAGTCAAGCTCAACCTGAAGTTGAGGTAAAGGTGGAACCTACAGAGACAACACCACCAGCACCTGAAGCTGCACAACAGCCAACTTCATCTTCTAAGCCACAGCAGGGTTCTCCTCCCTCTTCTTTCGAAACTGGGAGAGAGGAGATCCCAACTGAGAGGGAATCCACTGAAGAACCTGGTACTGAAGACCAACCCTCTCAGTTAAAATCATCAGGGAGGAAAAAGAGGATGGCCAAAAGAAGATCATCTTCAAAGAAGAAAAGAAGAAAGGCATCCTCCTCCCAACCTCAGGATGAGTCAGAACATCCTGAGGAAGTGCATGAACAGGACTCTCAACTAACTCCTATCATAGTAGAGCCTCTTTCTGTTGGAAGACAAATTCTATCCTGGACATTTGCTGAAGATCCAGACAGATGGTATGTCACTAGAGATCAGGAGAACAACATGTCTACTTCACAAGTGACATGCTTGAACTCCCTCTGCATGATGTCTATAACATGAGAAGGTACTTCATGAGTCTAAAGAATCCAGATCTGTTGATGAAGAAAGGAATTCTGAAGATCCTCATGTGGACTATCCCAGTCTGAAGAACCTCTCTGTTTTGGTAGCATCAGCCTAGGGGGAGTTTGTAGGAACCTCTGAAGTTAAGAGGATGAAGCAACCAAAAGATACCAAAACAACCAAGTCTTCTAACATGCACTTTGGAACAAAGGTGAACTAGCTTCGGAAGTTTTACACACTCAAGAAAAATGCTAAGTGTAAAATCTTCAGAAGCCAAAGTTCAGAAGAAACTGCTGCGGAAGCTTTACATTTAACTTAGAAAATACTCTAAGTATAAAGTCTTCCGAAGCCAAAGACTCAACTCTTCCAAAGGTAAAAGATGAAGTCTTTCGAAGCTCTCAAGACAAAGTCTTCCGAAGCTGTTTAAAGACAAGACTGATTTTCTTCTGAAGAGAGAGAAAAGATACCTTTTCCATCAACTTTATCATAAAGCAACATACTTTCTGCTACATGCTCTGGTAGTTCACTTGCTATCACTAGTTGGTGAAACTTCTATACTTTATGATAAAGTAGATAAGGTCTTCGCCTGCAAGTTTCTGTTTTTGTTCCTTCTTGGCTTTTTGTAATAGGAAAGTCAGTGAGCTATGGCATGTCATAGTCACTAGTCAAAAGGCAATCTATCTTTTGACTTTAGACTGATCTTGTTGTCTAGATTAGTCACTTCCAACTGTCTTTTTGCATATTGACGGTTGTAGGATGTAGTATAAGTAGTCTCCGGTTCTGTATTCAAAAATATACTTGTACAACACTTGTAATATAACTAAAAAAGCAATATACAACTTACTTGAAAATTTTATCTTGTGTTCTTGCTCTTGCTTTTACTTGTGTTTGTCTTGTATCTTCAGTAAAAGTTCACAGTTCCCTATTTGAATTGTTAAGTGATCTTAAGATCCTCCTAACTTGTTATCTAAGTGCAAGCTTAAGTATCCTTTAACGGTCCTGCACTAACATTTACTTTAAATTATTATGGTTTTTTATTATGTTTGTATCGTTTACATTACTATGATGTAACATTTAGTTTAAATTATTGTGGTTTTTGGTTGTGTTTGTATCATTTTACCTTACCATAAACATCAATGAAGCACCTTCTTTGACTTTTCACTTAATCATACACAATAGGATGCTTTAGATGCTTACTTTATCTGAGTTGTATTGTAATTGTTTAGTTATGTGAAAGTGTCAAGTTATCATGCCTTTAGCTATATATTACTTAAGATGGTTCAATCATATGAGCAAACTATTGTTTTAGATGCTTACTTTATCTAAGTTGTACTGTAATTGTTTAATGATATACAACTTTTATTGTTACTTTGTCTGTTATTTGATATTCTATCTGCAAGTTGAAAAAATCAGAACATATATACCTGCAAGTTTAAGCTTATTATATACATGTAAAGATTGTTTGATGCATACTACAAACTGCAACCTGTTTATGTACCGGCAAGCATTGTATATCAATTTAAATCTTTAATTACTTTGTTGTTTAATTGAATCAATACATTATTTTTTATAATAATTTTGTATCTAAATCTATCTGCTAATAATATTTTCATTATTGTTATTAACCCATCTGTTGACCATTTATACAGGTTGACTATATGCTGTCAATTTTGAACTTAATCATACACAATATATGCTTTAATGCTTATTTATCTGAGTTGTAATATTGTTTAGATGTACAAAGTGCAACCTGTTTATGTACCAGCAAGCATTGTATATCAATTTAAATCTTTAATTACTTTGTTGTTTAATTGAATCAATACATTATTTTTTATAATAATTTTGTATCTAAAACCATCTGCTAATAATATTTTTATTATTTTAATTAACCCATCTGTTGACCATATACCTACAGGTTGACTATATGCTGGTCAATTTTAATTATGCATGAAATTAGTTCATATATATATATATACATATATATATATATATACATATATATATATACATACATATATATATATATATATATATATACATACATACATATATATATATATATATGTATGTGTATATATATATATATATATATATATATATATATATATATAACAATAATTACAACTATATATACAATTCACACAACCTTTTGATGAGGTATGTATGAAATGTTATGCAGATTAACTAAAGAGTCAAATTTTATACTCTTTTTAACTCATTGTTGTATCTGTATACTATGATGTAATATTTAGTTTAAATTGTTATGTTTTTTTGTTGTGTTTGTATCATTTTACCTTACTATGAACATCATTGAAGCACCTTCTTTGAATTTCCACTTACTCATATACATTTGGGATGGAAATGGAAGAAAACATGGTGGATCTAGAGGTTTTCAAACCGAAATGAGTAGAGGTGGGTTATGTGATGATGAATCTCCCTTGAAAGTGCTCGATCTTCAATATTGGTCTTCAATCTTCAAAGATCTGTCCAAAATCACCTAAAAGACTTAAGAGAACTAGGGTTTTGTGTGAAAAAGCGGATCTATTCTAAATGGGGGGTAATTGGGTATAAAACCCGTAACTGGGCCAAGCACAATTGTATCTTCTGAACACGGTTGTGTTGGCTGTCAAATATCATACAGACCCATTAGACTAACACAGTTGTGTTCAAATTGAACACAATTATGATAGTAAGTTTTTTCTGACAGATATCATACAGACCCATTAGACTAACACATCTCTAAATATGTATATGTTCTCAATGTTAGTCTAGATTCATTTAGAGACATTTGGGGAAATTTTGAAAATTTAACCCTAAATTAGAGTGCATCTTTTTTTGGAAATGAAATCAAACCCGATGATTCTACTTTATTCAAATAATTCATATATAAAAATTGCAGATCACTTTTAAATCCATAAAATGCTCGGTTTATATTCGAATCGTGATAAAAATTACAGGATTTCTTCATCGATTCCTCTTCAATCCGAAGGAATTCATGGGTATCTTTATTTGGAAATGAAATCATACCCGATTTTGAAACACACAAATTAAATAAATAAAATATCAAATAGTTTGTATAAAATTTTAGAAAATATAAAACAATATTTTCATATAAAATGTGTTTAAATTAAATATGTAAATATTTCAAGTAAAACAAAAATAATATCTTTTTAAACTTTCGTTGATAAAATTGTTAATTATTAAATAACATAAAAATAAAAATAAAATCAAGTGTGTTATATATTAAATAAGACATAACAACTTTTTATTATAAGGTCATAAATGAGCAAAAACATCCTTGTAAACTACATGTGTAGTAACATTAGTAGGTTTACACTCATTATCTAAAGCTAAAAGGTTCAATTCATTTTTACTCTGAACTTGTGACAAGATACCATAAAGCTGATCATTTAAAAAAATAGACTCTTTCAAATATAAACCGACATTTGACAGAGATTGACCTTGACTTTTGTTTATTGTCATAGCAAAATATACAGTCAAAGAAAACTGTCTTCTTTTAGACATAAAAGAAATACTTTTGATGGGTTAAATCGTGAGCTAGATATTGAGTGGGTGTGAGGATATTAGTCTGAAAAATTAAGATTTAAATAATATACACTGAAAAGTTATCTGTAATAATTAGATCAATTACAAATTATTTTGACCCTGTAATCAAATATAGAGATATAGTATTGAATCGGGTTGGATTGGGCTATAAATGTTCATAATATCTCAGATTAGTTGTTGATTATTATTTATTTAATACTAAATTTAATAAACCCGTGTATTATACGGGTTGAAAAAATAAAATATTAAATATAATAAAATTTTATGAAGTATTAAATGATAATCTAAAATAAGATATGATTAAAATTACATATGAGTAATAACTATAAGTAATAAAATAACGATATCAATTTTTAAACTTTTGTTTTTAAAATTTCTTTCCAAAAAAAGTTAAACATTTTTCCAAAGCAAACCGTATTAAAAATGTTACTTTTTAAAATTTTTTATTATAACTCCTAATTTTAATTATTTTTAGTTTATAAAAAAAATACTTTTTAAAATACCAATTTTAAAATATTTTAAATTTTAAAAAAAGTTAGATGTTTTAGAATTTTTTTTGAGCCGTATAAAAAATTGTATTCTAAAAATAACATTAATAAAAAGACATATTTTTTAATTTATTAAAAAATTAATCCAAAAAGGAATTAAAATTATTTAATATTTATTAATTTAAGTAACTTTTTAAGAGGAGAGATAGATGGGAAAAATAAACTTAGGGGGACTAAAAATGTGTCAAGTGTCCTCTATAATGTTTTCATATTTTAATTGAATTAATACATTTAAATCCAACTGCTAATAATATTTTCCCAAAAATCTATATACAAAGTATTATCAACAATATTATAACTTACAAACCTTTTTAAACAACAACAATATTTTTGAATTGAACCCGTGTGTTATACGGGTCTTTAGCCTAGTTTATATATATAATAAAATAATAACTAGTATGCCACATGACACTTTTATGTTACTTCTCAAAAAAAAATCCAACTAAACTAATATATTATTTTAGTTAAGTTTTTTTATTTTAAGAAACTAAATTAATAGTAATAATTCATTTTTTTTAATTTAATTTTTTATATGCTCAACTTAGCTATAAATAATATCATTTTGAACTATACATATTTTTATAGCCAAATAATATTAAATTTAAAAAAAACTAAAAAGAAAAAAATATTTATTGATATATTTATATATTTTAGGTTAGTGTGATTTTAAGACAACTAGTTTTAATTTTTATATGGGTCAATTGTATGTTATTTTATTTAAAAAATATTTGAATATTTATAATTATAAATGTAACTTTTTATTTTTTATTTTTATTGTAATACGTATCTTAATCATACGAAATATTTATACAATTATGAATTATGTTGTTTTCATATTTTCAACCCGTGTATTATACGTTTTTACTAAAGCTGATGTTCTCTATTAACTTGTTAATAAATTATTAAAATGCTCCTTGTATTAAGAAACCAATAGAAATTCAAAACAAAAAAATTTTAACTTTAAAATTTAAAATTAAATATTAAATAGTGGATCCCATAACGAACCTAGCCAATCACATCCTTCATATATCCACACATATATATCCATCCACCACTAAATCTACCGCCACCACTAAGGTACATTTTTTATAGGTAAAATGTCTATAGTCTATAAACCACATCCGGAGAATTCTATAGAAATAAAAGTGGATCAAACCTCTTCAGTCTCCAAGAAGAATATAGTCTGTTTTTAACATTTGTAAACTGCTAAAATAAACTGGTGGTGGTGTACGGACGGTGGTAGTGGTGGACGACGACGCTGGATGGTGGTAGTGGTGGACGGCGACGCTGCACGGTGGTGGTGGTGGTGGACGGCGATGTTGGACGGTGGTGGTGGTCGAAGGTGGGTGGTGGTGGTGGACGGTGGTAGTAGACGGTGGGTGGTGGTGGACCGTGGGTGGTGGTGTTTAATCCTCTATAAACCATAGAAGTGACTTAGCCAAATCTGCACCAAGGAGAGCTTGTGCATATGTTTTTTAACGAAACGTATTCGAAAATACAAACAGTCTGCAGTTGGCAATGTCTGCGCGGCACAGATCTTTTTTAGAAAAACAAACACCACCTAAATCCATTGCCACCACATCTCCATATTTTAAATATTCTCTAAACTCCTACAGTTCCTTTTGTGAAAGAGGTCTGAATACTTATTAGGTGGTGGGGTGCCCACGACCACTAGATCTAGATAAAAGAGATGTACAGATAGTGTTGCAAGTGAGCTGTGGTGGTGGCTGTGGTACCGTTGTGGTGGTGGCTACGATAGAGCTACATTACACATCTACATCTCTCTAGCTTGTAGGTACAATAGGTGGTGACATGAGTCGTGTCGGTTTTTGTCCTGAAAATGAGTGGAGGTGGTGGTGGCGATAGCTACAATGGAGCTACTCTACACATCTACATCTCTCTCCGGCTTCTAGGTGCAATAGGTGGTGGCACGGGTCGAGTCGGTTTTTTGCCTAAAATGAGCGGAGATGGTGGTGGTGACAAGAAGGTGGTGGGCTTTTGGTTTCGAAGAAAACAAATGAAGGATGCATAGGTTATATATAATATAATTTTTTTCTTTTTATTTTAGATGATGTTAGTGTAACAACATAATACATTATTTTATTTTAGGTGTAAATTGTTATGCAAAGGGTACTTTGGTTATTTCACACCTACTTAACGCTCAAACTTAACGCCCATCCATTTTAGTGAGCAAGTGTGTTGCAAGTTGATAAACAGTTAAGACTAAATCCTTAATTTCTCAAAGTTTGAGATCAAATCTATAATTACCACAAGGACCATCCACGTAATAAATTCTATTGAAAAATAATGCAAATTAATAATTAAAAAATGGATGATTACAAATCCATATAGTGTTTATTCATCGTTTAAATAAATTTATTAGTGTTTTTTACTAGAAAGGCTTAGATTGTGTTAGGCTTTCATTAATGGTTTTAAACATATGAAAGGTTGTATATGAGCACTTATTGTAATGTGATACATGATGTGAACATGAAGACACACCTTCAAAATCTCATCTAAATCTTAGTTATGTAAGTAGAGAAAGATTACGGTACAAAGTGTTTTTTTCGTGTGAAGCGTACGAAGTTATCACGCAAGAATGGACGTTACGGGTGGAATTAGAACGCAAGAGTAATAATTAATCACGCAGAGATGGAATTATAACGCAAGAGTAATATTAATCACGCAGAGATGGAATTCTAAAGCAAAAGTAATAATTAATCACGCAGAGATGGAATTATCACTTAAAGGTGAAATTATTACGCAAGAAGGTATTCTTGCGTGATAATTCCATCTCTGCGTGATAATTCCACGCGAGTGTAATTTGTCTTGCGTAATCACTTTGTTCTTACGTGATTACTATTGTTCTTGCGTGATAATTCCACCCCAAAACTTCGTACGCTTCTCACGAAAAAGACACTTTGTATAGTAACCGGCCCCTATATAAGTAATAGGGTTCTAACCAAAGGGACTAATGATGTCATAAGAAGAAAGTTTCCCTAAATTCCTCTACAAAAAGAAAGGTGGCCACCCCCACCTTCCCCTTACATTCAACTTTAAGAAATCATAAAGAGAGAAAGAGTTATAGAGACAGTTCAAAATGACATAAAACGTAAGGCTTTTACGTTTAAAGCTTTCAAGCTTACTTGTATCTATCTTATGTGTAATATATCTAATTTATGGTTTTATGAGAAAAAAGGGTCAAAGTCTTGGCATGCCATGGTTCAAAGCTGACGAAGATCACTCTTTTTAGTGTTATTCGCATTTAAATTTAAAATGTGAGCTTTATAAGTTCTCCTTTTCATGCTTTCTATAATTTGACCTGGTGTAACACCCGGAAATTTACAAAAAAAAAGAGAAAAGAAAAGAAAAGAAAAGAGAAGTATAAAGAAAGAAATGTGAAATAACCCAAGTTAAGGGGTTAAAGTTGTGCAAGAGGCAAACTTTAATATAATTATGTTTAAAAGGTGAGCATTGCCGCCCACTCCCCTGCTCCACCCACTGCTTCGACTGCAAAAAGAAAAAAAAATAGAGTTTTCCTTCGGTTTTAGAGAGAAGAAGAAGAAGATCGACTTGAAGGTAAGTGTGTTTTGTTCAGTTTCAGCTGAATTTTCACCTTTTGGACCGAGTCTTATGTGATCCTTTGTGTTCGGTTGTGTGTTTTTGGTGTTTTTAGGTGTTTGAACTCCAAGTGCTCTCGAGTTTGGAGGAGTTTTACTCGAAGGCTGCTGTAGGTGAGTTCTAGATCCTCGATTTTTCTGTTTTAAAACTCGTTTTGGGGCTGAAATGCATATAAACTATCTTTATACAACTTTCAGTGTGTGGAACCATATGTGTTCCCCTGTTTTTCATAGGTGTGTGTGTTTGTGAATGTTTGGACTGAATAATGAGATGGTATGCTTATTCTAAGTGCTTATTATGTTAGATTTGGGCTAAGAATACGTTAAGATGATGAATGGGGACTGAAATTAGTATAAGTTAGAACTGGTAACTGCCCATGCGCCTAACATTTTTGCCTATGCGCCTAACACTTGCCCGTGCGCCTACATAGTACCCATGCGCTTAAGTTTTTGCCCATGCGCCTAAGTTTTTGCCCATGCGCCAAACTGCCCATGCGCCCAAGTACCCATGCGCCTGCATAGTACTCATGCGCCTACATAGTACCCATGCGCCTAAGTTTTCCCATTCGCCTAACTATCCGTGCGCCTGCATAGTGCCCATGCGCCCACATAGTGCTCATGTGCCTAAATTGACTTAGGATTTTTCTGAAATTTTGGGAAATAGAAATTAATGATTGAACTCTGGAATGTTTTGGTGGTTTATGTTTGTTCATGTTATGCATGTTTGTGGCCTGTTATTGATGTTTCTTATTACATATTATTACGTGACTTTACATGGTGTGTTAATGCTCTTATACGTAAAGTATTATCGTAAAAGAAGTGGAAGATTAAAGATAATTAAAAGTGAAACATAATGAATGAATGAAAATCTTGCAAGCAAATTTAAAGAGGTTCACAACTCATTAAAGAGTTGTTAGCTCAACTGTGTGCGATGTAGCGTGCGATCTTGGCTAACCCATGAGGGTATACACACAGGGGGGTCAGTCTTGGTGACTGATCCATACGTGCAAAACAGGATCCTTGTCGCTTAACCCCAAGACTGAGGTGGCTTCGTGCCTAATGATGGGGTATAGCTTATAACAGGATCTAGATAGAAGTGAAAGAAAATGAAAAAGTGCGAAATGAACGATTTTGAACGATGATAAAAGATAATAATGATATTATCAAGATGTATGTATGTTGTGATCATGAAAGAAAGTAAAGGAAAGGTTTTTACTAAAGGTAAAGTATTTTATTATTTAAAACTAGAACTCACTCAGCAACGCTGACTTTTTATGTATTTTCAGTTGGCTGATAGCTTGTTGCTTAGGATGGCACGAGGGTGAAACTACTTGGTGGGCAAAGACTGGCATCCATTTCATGCACGATAATGATGTTGTTTTGTAATACAACTAAGTGATATTTTATAATCTTTCAAACGACTATGTATTACTTGGCAAATGTATTTATTAAAGCATGAATTGGTTTTTGATGAATTATTTCGCTGCAATGTTTAATTTACTTAATAAATCTTAATATGTTTTGATATAAATGTGGTTGTGATTGACCAACTGTGGGGTTCCCGGGAACGGGGCCTTACACCTGGTATACATACTTTAGCTCATATGTTCTCCTTTACATGCTTTTTAATGATTTGGGCTCATATACTGCAGGACCGTGTGAAGGGTGGTCAATACAATCAGTCTCATAATAAGGAGAGTTTAAGAACACTTAACAGATCAAATGGGAAACCAGGTTTGTGTGAGATGACACTAAGAACACAAGTAAGTAATGAGACAGAACTAAGAACACAAACAGAAAAGTATGGTTTTCAAGGATGCTGTATATTGCTCTCAAGTTCTATTACAAGTGTTACAAAACATAAAAGAATTACAAGGACCTGAGATACTTTATACTACATCCTACAACCATCAATACTTAGAAAGATAGGTTGAAACACTAATCTAGACAACAAGATCAATGTCGATTCAAAAGGCAGATTGCCTTTTGACTAGTGACTATGACAAGACATAGCTCACATCCTTTTCTAATATAAAAAGGTTAACAGGTACAATAGTAGGAAGTTGGTGAGTCTTTGGAGTTGCAGCGGATGGTGTGTCAGCTTTATGAAAAAGTAGATCAGAGAAAGCATGTCTTCTCTATCTTCGGAAGAAATCAGTCTTCATAGCAAATTGGCTTTGGAAGACTTTGTCTCTGAAGCTTTGGAAGACTTCATCTTTGGCTTCGAAAGATTTTACACTTAGAGTATTTTCTGTGGAGAGTGTAAAACTTTCGAAGCAACTTTTACCTTGTATGTTTAGTGCATGCATGCAGGAAGATCCTTGGTTGTTTTGGCTTCTTTGGTTGCATCTGCCTTATAATCTTCTAATATAACCTTACAAACTTCCCCTAGGCTAATGCTACCAAAATAGAGAAGTTCTTTAGATGTTGACAGTCCTTATTAGGATCAAAAGCATACCTTTCTTCATCATCTGGTTAGGATCCCTCAGACTCTCATAATATCTTCTCATGTCATAGAGATCATTTAAAGGAAGATCAAACATGTCTTGCCAGAAATAGACATCTTGACCTCCTTGATCTCTGATGACATATCATCTATCTGGATTAGCAACAAAAGTCCAAGACAAGATGGGTCTTCTAATTACAAGAGGCTCTATTTGAATTGGAATTGGTTGAGCAGCCTCTTCATGCACTACCTCAGGATGCTTTGACTCATCTTGAGGTGTAGAGGTGGATGCCTTGGTCTTCTTCTTGGAAACACTTTTCTTGGCCATCCTTTTCCTCCTCTTTGAAGTCTTTAACAGAGAGGACTGGTCTTTAGCACCATGTTGTTCTACTATGTCTCTCTCAGTTGGATTCTCTTCTCTCACAGGTTCAGAAGGAGAGAGAAAAGGACCTTGCTGTGGATCAAAAGATGAAGTTGGCTAAGATACAGCTCTAGGTCCAGGTTGTGTTATCTTAGAGGGTTTAACCTTTACCTCAACTTCAGGTTGAGCTGGACTTGGTGGAGAATGCAAGTCAACAAGCTCTCCCTTCTTAATCTTCTGCTTGATCACTCTGATAAGCTCATCCATAATGGATAGAGACATAGGACCAAGCCTTCTTCCAGAGAATCCATACAGCTTCAAGAAGCTCATCATCCTTTTTCTGTTAGCAGACTTCTTTTGGCTTTTGTGGATGATGGCATTTGACTTTATAGCTTCTTCCCTTAGTTTTCTCTTAGCAGCTTTTCTTTCTTTGGTATCTTGTTCCTCCGACAGCTTGAGATATTCCAATTCAGCATACTCAAATGATAAGGGAAGAAGTGCAGATGCTTGATAGAGTCCTATGGCACTCAGGTAGTTGATCATGTTCAGTCTTTCTGCTTCCTTGTCTACCTGAGGTTGTGTCGTTCCCGCAGCCTCTTTCTCAGGACTTTCTTGAACTGGGGAGAGGATAGGAGCATGTTTGTAGAGCCTTTTCTATCTCCTTTCTTCCTTGATCTTGAGGAGCAATTCATTGTCAACCAGTTTATTCAATTCATCTAAGGAGAGAGATATGAGTTAATCAATGTTGTAGTTCTTGGTACCCAGGTAGTTTAGCCTGGCTGTCCTCAATTCATCATCTTCAGTGTTTGGCCTTGGGGCAGCCCTGATGGTAGCTTCCATGAAGCTTGGAGACCCTCTTGAACTCTCTTCCCTTAGCTTCCTCTTCCTCTCTCTCTTCTCCTTCTCGATCTCCTCAGAGTTCGTCTTCCTCTTCCCTTTGTCACGCATAGGCCTTGGTGACTCAGGGTGGAGAGAGCTTTGGCCTTCATTGCTTGGTTCAGCAGTCAAGCTCTGGCCAGAGAGAGGTTGTGAAGCACCTTCACCAGCTGGTGCCTCACTGAGGGTAATGGGTGCTAAAGAAGATCAGGTCTTAAGGTTCACAGGTTCAACTTCTAGGCCTTCAGTTAAGGCTTCCCCTTTGAAGCTAATCTTAGGGTCCACCTCAACATCCAGTTGATTAAAAATCTCACCTGCTAGCCTCTGTCTATATAATTTTGATCTCAGTTTGAATTCTTCTAGCACCCTTTCTTGAATCCTATCTGCTAATCTTACAGCTTGTTTGTTTTGACTTGGGTTGACAAGTGGAAGATCAATCAGATGGATGCACTCATAGAAACTCAGGTTTAAAAAGTTGAAGATTCCTGTTGACCCTGAGCTCTAGAGATGATGTAAGGCCCCGTTTCCGGAGACCTCATAGTTGGTCAATCATAGCATAAAACATTAAACATCACACATTTCATAAAATATTGCAGCGGAATTAAGTTAATAAAAACCATTCATTCTATTAATAATTAACGTTGTTAAGCAATACATCATTGTTTTCTTGAATTACAAAACACCCTGTTTCGTTGCATCACAAAACAACAATATCATTAAAGATGAATGGATGCCAATCTTGCCCTGTCGAGTAGCTTCCCCCGCGTGCCACCCTCAGCAACAATTACCTACCAACTGAAAATGCATAAAAGTCAGCGTCACTGAATGAGTTCTAGTTTTAAAACGTTTAAAATACCTTTTAGGATTTATATATGAAAATATCCTTTTCAATAAAATACTTCCTTTACTTTCACACGTGAGCATTCATCATACATACATCAAGGTATAGATTGAATTATCTTTCATTAACTCACGTATTCATTCATTATCTTTCACTATACTCTGGATCCTGTCTCATGCAATACCCGACTCATATCCGAAGATCGACAGTACCGGGGTACGTGACAAGGACTTGGGTCAATCTCATGGATTGAATCCCTTACGAGTCCTTTGTGACAACACAGTCACTCACCTCAATCTTTGCTTACGAGTCTTTTGTGCCAACACAGTAACTCACCCCAATTTTGGCATACAAGTCTTTTGTGACAACACAGTCACTCACCTCAACCTTTGCTTGCAAGACTTTTCATACTTTTCTTATGTTCCACTTCTTTATTAACATTAATCTTTCACTTTCTTTACAATAATACTTTACGCATACGAATATAAACACACCACGTAAAGTCACATTATACATAGTATAAAGCATCAACAACAGCCCACAACATGCATCACCACAACAGACATGAACCAGCAAAACATTCCAGAACTTACCCGCCACATTCTACTTCCCAAGCTTCAGAAAAATCCCAAGTGCTTAGACAAATGCGGATGAATAGTAACTAATGTGGATGAACAATACTAATGCGGATGAACAATACTAATACGGATGAATGCCTTCAGATTATTCCAAGTGTCCAACTAAATGCTGGTAGAACAAATGCGAATGACTGAAACAAATGCGCATGAACACTGTAGCAAATGCGCAAGAACAAAAAAGATGCGGAAGAACACTTAGGCGCATAACTTAAATGCGGATGAACAACAAATGCGGATGAACTAACCGACCTGTAAACACACTTATGCAATTATTCAGTCCCCAATCCTCGATCTAACACATCCTTATCATAGATCTAACATGCTAAATATCTAGAGCAGGCATACAACCACGAAAACACCAACTGTCCTAACCAATCATGCTTATCCATCTGCTCGAAGCTTAAACTCAACATCACAAGCATCAACAACACATAAACCACCATAAAGCACAAACACAAACACCCACATACATACGATAAAGCATAAAACAGCTGTAAAACCTTTTAAACATGCATTTTCAGCTCCAAAGAAGTTTAAAACACATAAAAACCGGGGTCTAGAACTCACCTAGTGCAGCAAACAAGCAAAACTCCTCCAAACTCGTGCGCACAAGAGTTCAAACGCCACAAGCGAGAATCAGCCTCTTCTTCCCCTTGAAACCGAGAGAAATCGAAGTCAGCTTCTTCTTCTTCTGATTCGGTTGAACACAGTAGCAGCAGGAGTGATATGGGCAGCCATGCCCATATAAAGTGAACTTTTGACTTTTGTGTACTTTTACACAAAACACCCCTCATCTTTGGTTTCTTTTTGCTTTCTTCTTGATACTTTCTTTTCTTTTATTTTGACAAGATTTCGGGTGTTACAAGTCTACCCCCCTTAAAGAGGTTTTGTCCCCGAAACCTGTCACTCTTTGAATAACAGTGGGTAATGCTGTCTTATTTCATCCTCCGTCTCCCACGTAGACTCGAAACCCTTCCGGTGTTTCCACTGCACACGTACGAGTGGAACCACTTTATTTCTCAATCTCTTCTCCTTCCTGTCTATGATGGCCACTGGTTGCTCCACATAATTGAGCCTTTCATCCACTTCGATATCCTCCAGTGGCACAATCTTATCTTCATCGGCCAAGCATTTTCTCAGATGAGATACATGGAACGTCGGGTGAATTCAACTTAGCTCATCAGGCAACTCTAGTCGATAGGCCACCTCCCCTACTCGTGCAACGATTCGGAAAGGCCCTATGTACCTCGGACTCAGCTTGCCCCTCTTCCGAAACCGGATGATTCCCTTCCAGGGCGAGACCTTTAACATGACTTTATCACCCACGTTGAACTCGATTGGTCTACGCCTCTTATCGGCATACGACTTCTGTCTATCCTTGGCTGCCTTCATAAAGGCTTTGATCTTTTCTAGCTTCTCAGTCGTAGCCTCGATCACCTCCATGCTTCCCAACTCTTTCTGCCCAATGTCTCCCCAACACACGGGCGTTCTACATCTCCTACCATATAGCATCTCGTATGGTGGCATGCCAATGCTGGCATGATAGCTGTTGTTGTATGAGAACTCTGCCAATGGTAGATGATCATCCAAACTTCCTCCGAAGTTGATCACACATGCTTGGAGCATGTCCTCGAGTGTTTGGATCGTCCTTTCAGACTGACCATCTGTCTGAGGATGGTAAGCCGTACTGATGTGTAGCCTCATCCCCATCGCATCATGGACTCTCTTCCAAAACTTCGATGTGAACCGAGTGTCACGGTCTGACACGATAGACACCGGCACACCATGATGAGCTACAATCTCTTTGATGAACAGATCCGCCAACCTCTCAGATGAATACGTCTCGCGGATTAGTAGGAAGTGAGCACTCTTTGTTAAACGATCAACTATTATCCAAATGGTATCGTACCTCCTCGCAGTATGGGGTAACTTCATGATGAAATCCATGGTGATGTGCTCCCACTTCCACTCGGGTACATCTAACGGTTGGATTTTCCCATATGGCTTTTGATGCTCTGCCTTCACTTGTAAGCAAGTAAGGCACTTACTCACATACTCCACTACATCGCGCTTCATATCCGGCCAACAATAATCTTTCTTCATATCTTGATACATTTTAGTGGCACCGGGATGAATAGAGTATCGAGTCTTATGAGCTTCATCCATAATTCGTCCCTGTAGATCACCGTAGCGGGGAATCCACATCCGCCCGAAACAGGTTTTAACTCCGTGGGTATTTTCTCCCAACTCCGTGACTAGACCACTCATCCTTTCAGAGTTAAGGCGATCTTCCTTTAATGCCTCATCCTGAAATTCTTTGACCTGTGTCATCACATCAGCGGTCATCACCAATTGGTAAGCCTTCACCCGGATTGGCATGGGTCTCTCTTTTCGGCAGAGGGCATCAACCACTATATTGGCTTTACCCGGATGGTAGTGGATTTCACAATCATAATCCTTAATCAGCTCTAACCACCTCCTCTGCCTCATTTTGAGATCTTTCTGCTCAAATAAATACTTTAGGCTCTTGTGGTCCGTGAAGATTGTGCATTTCACCCCGTACAGGTAATGCCGCCAAATCTTTAATGCAAAGACCACAGCTGCGAGCTCCAAATCATGCATAGGATGATTGACCTCGTGGGTTTTCAATTGTCAGGACGCGTAGGCTATTACTCTCCCACGTTGCATTAACACACAACCCAGTCTCGAATAGGAGGCATCCGAATAAACCACTAAATCCTCACTCCCTTTGGGCAATGTCAAGACAGGAGCCTAAGTTAATCTTGTCTTTAACTCCTCAAACGCATCCTCCTGTTCCCGTCCCTACACATACTTCACATCCTTGTGAGTCAATTTAGTCAAAGGTGAGGCTATCTTGGAAAAGTCTTGAATGAACCTCCAGTAGTAGCCCGCCAATCCCAAGAAACTTCGAATCTCGGATGGCGTCTTTGGAGACTTCCATTGCATCACCGCCTCAACCTTCGCCGGGTCCAACATAATTCCTTCAGAATTCACCACGTGACCCAAAAATTGAACTTCACGTAACCAAAAAGCACACTTAGATAACTTCGCATAAAGCTTCTCCCTTCTAAGTGTCTCCAACACTTCACGTATGTGACCGGCATGTTCTTCTTCGCTCTTTGAATAAATCAGGATATCATCAATAAATACAATCACTGATTTATCTAACATCAGCCGACACACTCGATTCATCAAATCCATAAAGGCAGCTGGCGCGTTAGTCAGACTGAAAGACATAACGAGAAACTCGTAGTGTCCATAACGCATGCAAAAAGCTGTCTTAGAAATGTCTTGCTCCTTAACCTTCAACTGATGGTAACCAGATTGGAGATCTATTCGTGAGAACCAGCTGGCACCTTGGAGTTGGTCAAATAAGTCATCCATTCTCGTTAAGGGACATCGATTCTTCACTGTTAACTTGTTTAGCTCCCGGTAGTCTATGCACATCCTCATACTACCGTCTTTCTTCTTAACACACAAAACCTGAGCACCCTAAGGAGAGATACTCGGTCGAATGAACCTTTGTCCAATAACTCCTGCAGTTGAACAATCATCTCCTTCATCTCGGTTGGAGCTAATCGATACGGTGCCTTGGCAACAGGTTGAGCACCGGGTATCAAATCAATCTGAAACTCGATCTCACGGTTCGGTGGCATGCCTGGTAAATCTTTTGAGAACACGTCTGGAAAATCACACACAACTGGTACGTCGGACAATTATGGTACTGACACGTCCATATCCTTCACATAAGCCAGGTAGGCACTACATCCGCGTTTCATGCACTTCTCGGCCACCACCATCGAAATCACCTTCGGAACTGTAGTAACTCGGTCACCGTAAACCGTTACCGAACTTCCATCGGGCGCTGTCAGTCGAATCATCTTTTTACGACACACGATGTTCGCCTCATAGGCTGCCAACCAATCCATCCCCAGAACTACATCAAATCTGCCTAGGGGCATCACAAATACTTTAGCAGAGAACCTATGGCCTTCTAGCTCTATGCCACAATCCTCAATCACATTGGAAATTCTGGTAGACTTACCAATAGCAGTTTCTACATCAAATGGCTCATCTTCTTCTACTACTAACAGGCAGCTTAGCACAGAAAGCAGCAGAAATGAAACTCCTACTAGAGCCAGAATCAAACAATACAGAGGCACAAGTTTGGTTTACTAGAAACATACCCGACATGACATCGGGATCCACCCTGGCCTCCTCCCGGGTCATTGTAAATGCTCTAGCACTTGTCCTCTGCCCTTCACTCTCTGTCCTTTTCTTCACCCCGGAACTCTCTGCCTTTTGCTTCTTGCAATCCCTGCTCATGTGTCCCCCTTCCCCACAGATATGACACCTCGACGCTCTATAATCCTTAGCGATGTGACCAGGCTTCCCGCATCTGAAGCAAACATTCAGTCCCAACCGGCATTCCCCGCTATGCTCCCTTCCACACTTACCACACTTCTTCGCTCCCAAGCTTGATGACCCCACTCTTCGGTCATCCATTTTCAGCCTCTTGTTATTTGGGGTGAAACCACCACGCCCAAACCTCTTCCCACTCTAGTTCTTGTCACCACCACCTGTCTTCTTCACCTCAACCACCGACACCTCTCTCTCATCGTAAAGCCTCCCAGCCAGATCCACTGCCGACCTAAAAGTGCTTGGTCGGGAAACAATCAAGTGCCTGCGGATATCAGCCGGCAATCCCTGCACATACCTCTTAATCTTCCTCGACACCGGCGTCACCTGATCTGGCACCAGCCTTGCCATTTCGTTAAACTTGGTGGTGTATTGCTGGTGGGTCATTGTTCCCGCCTCAAGCTGTAGGAACTCTCTCTCTATCTTGTCTAGTTACCTATGAGGATAGAATTCCTCAACAACCAACTTCTTCAAATCTCCCCATCTCATCCTCCCGATGGCCCTGCTGCCCTCGGCTTGGACAATATTGTCCCACCAACACAAAGACGAGTCAATGAATGAGTGAGTGGTGAATTTCACCTTCTGATCCTCCCTGCACTCACTAATATCCAACATGCCTCCATCTCTCTAACCCAGCGGTGGGCAGTAGCAGCGTTACCATTGCCATCAAAAGTAGGGGGTTTACACCGTTGGAATGCCCCATAACTGCATCCCCTCGTGGTGTCCCGCACCTCTACATCTTCTTCATCACTGGAGGCTCCCCTTTCAACATTCATCTCCTCCTCGTCATGATTCCCCGCATTACCCCTTCTTCCAGCAGGCGTCCTCCTCTCCTCCTCCTTCTCTTTCCTTTCGTCCTCCCTAACAGCTCAAATCACTTTAGTCATGACAGACGGTAGGATCGCCTGCATGACTTGGTGCACCTCCTCCACCACTGCCTCCTTCACTGAGGCTCTCAGATTCACACTCTCATCCACTCCCTCCGGGTGATGAAGCTCAGGCTCACCAGGAGCCGTCTCTGCAGTTCTCGTCTTGTTCTTTGTGGCCCGGGGTCTACCAGCATGACCACCCCATACTCCACTTCTAGAAGCCTTAGATGATCTACCTCCAGCCATCCTCTAACGTTATAAGATTCAAACACCAACACGGTCATTCAAGGTAATAGCTCAGTTTATGTCAAGTATAGTAAGTCCCTAATTACAGTGACCAGTTGTGATTAGCCACTTACTTTTTCTCTTCATCTCCCAAGCATTTCCTATCCTGACTACATCAGTATTCAAATCTACTAAAAGCACAAAAATCAAATAGCACACGCATATAGTACCAGTTATCATTAAGAAAAGAATTACTTGATGGCACGTAGCTACTCGGGCTGGCATCCCTCTTTTCGTCCAATTCTCAGTTTAAGTTTAGGTTTTGAAATTATTTACCTATTTCTCTTAAACTTTGGCTCTGATACCAACTTGTAAGGCCCCGTTCCCAGAGACCTCACAGTTGGTCAATCATAGCATAAAACATTAAACATCACACATTTTATATAATATTGCAGCGGAATTAAGTTAATAAAAACCATTCATTCTATTAATAATTAACGTTGTTAAGCAATACATCATTGTTTTCTTGAATTACAAAACACCCTGTTTCGTTGCATCACAAAACAACAATATCATTAAAGATAATTGGATGCCAATCTTGCCCTGCCGAGTAGCTTCCCCGGCGTGCCACCCTCAGCAACAATTATCTGCCAACTGAAAATGCATAAAAGTCAGCGTTGCTGAATGAGTTCTAGTTTTAAAACGTTTAAAATACCTTGTAGGATTTATATATGAGAATATCCTTTTCAATAAAATACTTCCTTTACTTTCACACGTGAGCATTCATCATACATACATCAAGGTATAGATTGATTTATCTTTCATTAACTCATGTATTCATTCATTATCTTTCACTATACTCTAGATCAGTCTCATGCAATACCGACTCATATCCGAAGATCGATAGTACCGGGGTACGCGACAAGGACTCGGGTCAATCTCATGGATTGAATCCCTTACGAGTTCTTTGTGACAACACAGTCACTCACCTCAATCTTTGCTTACGAGTCTTTTTGCAGTGGAGTCTTTTGTGACAACATAGTCACTCACCTCAATTTTGGCATACAAGTGACAACATACTCACCTCAACCTTTGCTTGCAAGACGTTTCATACTTTTCTTATGTTCTACTTCTTTATTAACATTAATCTTTCACTTTCTTTACAATAATACTTTACGCATACGAATATAAACAGACCACGTAAAGTCACATTATACATAGTATAAAGCACCAACAACAGCCCACAACATGCATCACCACAACGGACATGAACCAGCAAAACATTCCAGAACTTACCCGCCACATTCTACTTCCCAAGCTTCAGAAAAATCCTAAGTCATTAGACAAATACGGATGAACAGTAACTAATGAGGATGAACAATACTAATGCGGATGAACAATACTAATGCAGATGAACAATACTAATGCAGATGAATGCCTTCAGATTATTCCAAGTGTCCAACTAAATGCTGCTAGAACAAATGCGAATGACTGAAATAAATGCGCATGAACACTGTAGCAAATGCGCATGAACAAAAGAAATACGGAAGAACACTTAGGCGCATAAGCAAACAAATGCAGACGAACAAACAAATGCGCATGAGCAAGTACTTAAATGCAGATGAACAACTAATGCGGATGAACTAACCGACCTACAAACGCACTTATGCAATTATTCAGTCCCCAATCCTCGATCTAACACATCCTTATCATAGATCTAACATGCTAAATATCTAGAGCAGGCATACAACCACGAAAACCCCAACTGTCCTAACCAATCATGCTTATCCATCTGCTCGAAGCTTAAACTCAACATCACAAGCATCAACAGCACATAAACCACCATAAAGCACAAACACAAACACCCACATGCATATGGTAAAGCATAAAACAACTGTAAAACCTTTTAAACATGCATTTTCAGCCCCAAAGAAGTTTAAAACACATAAAAACCGGGGTCTAGAACTCACCAAGTGCAGCAAACAAGCAAAACTCCTCCAAATTTATGCGCACAAGAGTTCAAATGCCACAAGCAAGAATCAACCTCTTCTTCCCCTTGAAACCGAGAGAAATTGAATTCAGCTTCTTCTTCTTCTGATTCGGTTGAACACAGTAGTAACAGGAGTGATATGGGCAGCCATGCCCATATAAAGTGAACTTTTGACTTTTGTGTACTTTTACACAAAACACCCCTCATCTTTGGCTTCTTTTTGCTTTCTTCTTGATACTTTCTTTTCTTTTATTTTGACAAGATTTTGGGTGTTACAGATGACAAGAGCTCTTCTTTCTGTGTCGTACCTCCATCCCATGATTGGGTTCTCAGAGTGATGAGATGGGGTAGGCATGGCTCTGGGGATACCCTTCTCAAACAAGCTATGTATGAGTGAGTCCACATCCATGTGAACTTGGGCAAGTAAGTCCACATTCATGTAGACTTGAGAAGGTTGCTGAGTATGGACTATTGCAAGTGAGGGTGGTGAAGTCTCAAAGTCGATACTCTGTGAAGAACTCCCAGGTTTTATGATTGTTCGGACTTTCTCCCCCTTTTTGGTAGCATCACCTTCTTGCATTAGTGTGCTAGGGGTTGAGTCTGTCATATTCACAGGTTCTTGTGGACCTGGTTGAGTTCTCCTGAGTGGTCTCTCAGCTAACTTGCCCTTGAGATCGGTGATCTCAAGTTGCTAGTCATTAACCCTCCTTTGTAAGATAGTCACCTGAGATTCTAGGTGACATATCTTGAATATCTTGAAGACTAAATAGGTGCATGTTTTAGTCAGTTGTTGCACCTTTAGTTTCAGACTCTCCTCATCTTCATCAGAAGAATCATGGGGGGATGAGAGAATAGGACCAAGGTCTTCTTCCTTATCACTAACACATTGTTCTTGGCTATTGGATTTCCCCTACATCATGACAACTTCAAGAGAAGTGTTAAGAGGTTGGGTTGCCATGGTTGAGGTCTGAATGATGTAATCACTTGCTGAAGTGAGAGCATCTTCTATATGGATCTCCTGAACAGGTTCAAGAAGATCCACGTCAGTAGTGGGTAGATGATGTGGGCTAGACATGGGTGAGACAGGAGTACTCATATCTCCTTGAGTAGGGGTGGAGAAGAGAGACTCATGGTACTCACTAAGCTCATCAGGCTGAGCATGAGGAACCTCATCACTGATCATTTGAGAGATGGGAGTGGCTTGCTCCTCAGGAGAAGTAGGAACTCCAATGTCCACTTCCTCCTACATGGGTGATAATATAAGGGCCTGCACAAACTGAGTAGCATGAGGGGTTCGTTTGGTTTTTCTTTGGTAGGTGATGGTTATTTGTGGTTGTTTAGGTGGTTGGGAAGTAGAAGGTGTGGGTTCAACACTAGCTGGTCCTGCTACGTTGTCACCTTGAGCAATGAGCTCTAACATTTTTAGGACTAGGGCTGTTTCTACCCCTGAGAAGCCAACAGTTGGCTTTCTCATGGTCGTGAAGAAGTCGGGCTTCATCTGTCCCAATTTTAGAATAATACCTATTCCCCTCAACTATGAGCCCAGTTCACAGTTAAGAATGTGCTGGACATATCTAGGAAACATGTAATACTCTAAGGAGTCTAAGTTTGCAAGTAAATTGGTATAAACAAATTATGAATACCTGAACTTGACCCCCTGAACCATCCCATGGACTATAAAGGAAAGGTCTTCTGGAATTTGGTCCCAACCTCCATGCTTATTGGATAAGCTGTGAATAACGAGATGGAGGAGGTACTTCCACTGAGAGGAGACCTTCCCCTTTCTGATGATTCTGACTGAGAAGCCACCTTCATAGCCCATCTGCTCAAAGGAGTGGTTAACAACAGCTTTAGGAAAGGAAAAATCACCTTCTACATCATCCAGCTAAAAATGAGTGTTTATGGAGGCTGGAGTGATGAAGATTGTCCTCCGTTGCACTGTGGCAGACAGTGCCTTCTCCCCATCCATGGTGAGTTCTTGGCAGGTCCTCCAGAATTCCAACAACTAATCCTCATAAAGAGGAGGATCAATGGTGAGGGAGGTAAAGTAGTTTGTCAAAGAAAGGTAACGACAAACCTCTGAGAAACTGGGATCTTTCTCAGAGTCTAACAGAGCAACCTGATTATGTTGCCTGTGAAGATGCATGGAGAAATCGGGTTGGTTTTTGCGGTCAGGGTTGGTCATTTGAGTAGCTTTACTGAGAAGAAAGATAAGAACAAAGGTGGTTTGTGGGTGAATTAGGTTAGAGAAAAATACAGATGAAGAGGATAGTGAGAAGAGGGGGAACCGTTATGAGAATATATATATAAAATGGATTTGAGACAAAGTTAAAGAAAAAAAATAAACTTTGAAATCCGAATGTCAGTCCCACCTCTGAAAAAGTGCCCAAAAAGGTAGTTTTCTTGGAAGTTGAAAATCTTTCGAAGGTAATTTTGCTTCGGAAGTTTTAAGAAAAAGCTTCTGAAGCCAATTTGGCTTTGGAAGATATTCTTAAGATTTGTGAAAATTTGGCTTCGGAAGAAAAATACTTAGAGAATTTTTCTTCCGACACATATTTGGTTTCGGAAGATATTAAGACTTGGGAGTTTTATTCTAAAGAGAATAAATCATCCGAGACTTAATTGCTTTCGAAAGAAAATTATCCTTCAAATACATGTAAGTACTTAGAAGCCTATTTAAGCTTCGGAAAATATTCTCAAATTTTCTTCCGAATGTAAATTTCTTATAAGTAGTTATTTAATTTGAAGACAGAATTTTCTTCTGAAGGCAACTTGAAATCTTCCGAAAGAAAATATGTTTGAAAAAATTTTCAAAAATCTAAGGAATATCATTTTTAAAGATTTTCTTCCTAAGTAAGTTGGGCTTATGAAGGTGTTGAAATAGACAACTTAGGACACACAAGGTTTAGAAATAAAGTTGATTTAAGTGTAAGAAAATCTACTCAAGGTTAATCATCCCAATAGCTGATACAAAATATTTGAATCTCTGTTCATCAAAAGCTTTATTGAATAGATCAGCATATTGTTTATTTATGTTAACTTTGACTAGTTTGATTAATCCCTTTTCAAAGTTATCTCTAATCAAATGATACCTGATTTTGATATGTTTGGTCCTTGAGTGCTGCACAGGATTCTCTATAATAGAGATAGCACTGTTGTTGTCTATGTGGATGGGAGTCTCTTTGAATTTGAATCCATAGTCCAACATCTGATTCTGAATCCAAAGCACTTGAGCATAGCAGCTTGCAACAGTAATGTATTCAGCTTCAGCAGTTGATGCAGACACACATGATTGTTTCTTGCATTGCCATAAGACAATCCTTCTACCAAGGAATTGACATCCCCCATATGTAGACTTTGCAGTCATATTGCAACCACCATAGTCACTATCTATATAGGCATACAGATTGAAGTCAGAACTCTTTGGATACCAAAGGCCAAGCTTGGGAGCACCTTTGAGATATCTAAGAATCCTCTTGACAGCAACCAGGTGTGACATCTTGGGGTTGGCTTGATATCTTGCACAGATGCATGTGGCAAACATGATATCAGGCTTGCTAGCTATGAGATACATAAGAGACCCAGTCATAGCCCTGTAAAGATGTTCCTCCACATACTCCCCCTCAAGATCAGGTCCAAGGGAGTGGTTTCTGGCTATGGGTGCCTTAGTAACCTTGCATTTAGTCTGATGAAATCTGGTAAGTATGTCTTGTACATACTTTGACTAGTTTATGAATATGCCATTGTCAACCTGCTTCACTTGAATACCAAGAAAGAAATTAAGTTCTCCCATGGCACTCATTTCAAATCAATTCTTCATCAGCTTCTCAAAGTCTTTGTAGAGCTTCGAATTAGTTGACCAAAAAATAATGTCATCTACATAAACTTGAACCAGCATCAAGTCTTTTCCTATTCCTTTGATGAAGAGTGTTCCATCAATCGTACCCCTCTTGTATCCATGTTGACAGTGATACTGTGATAGTGTCTCATACCACTTCCTTAGAGCTTGATGCAGCCTATAAAGAGCTTTATCAAGCTTGTAGACATAATCAGGATGATCTGGGTCTATAAATCCAGGTAGTTGTTTAACATACACCACCTCATCAATCACCCTATATAAGAAGGCACACTTGACATCAAGTTGGTAGACCTTGAAATCTTTGGATGCAGCAAAAGCTAGGAATATCCTAACAGCTTTAAGTCTTGCTATAAGAGCAAAAACAACTGTGTAGTCAATCCCTTCTTCTTGTGTGTACCCTTGAACAACTAGTCTTGCCTTGTTCTTGATAACACGTCCTCTATCATCTTTCTTATTCCTAAATACCCACTTGGTTCCTATAGTAGTCTTCCCTTGAGAAAGAGGACATAAGTTCCAGAACTTTTGTCTCGTGAATTGAAGTAGCTCCTCTAGCATTGCTTCAACCCAACTTTCATCCTTCAGAGCGTCATCAATCTTCTTTGGCTCAATCTAGGATAAGAAATAAGAGTGAAGACAAACATTTTTGTTATGGGTTTGTCCTCTTGTTCTCACCCCTGTCTCAACATTTCCAATGATGTTTGTGGTGGGGTGTAACTTGTGGATTCTTAGTTGAGGAATCACAACAAGTTGGTTGGACAGATCTAAATTAGTGAAATTCAAATCTAGTGTTTGAATATCATCCATCACATTAACACACTTATCAATAGAAACTTGATCCAATGAGTGTGTCACATCATTAATGTTGTCTTCTATGGAGTGGTTATCAGCATCAAGAAATTCTTGATCATTATCACCACCTCCATCTCTCTCCTACATTAGAAATTCCTTCATTTGAGTTTTGTGCATCTGTGCTAGAATTTATAGGCATCTCAGATGTATCAGCTGGAGAATTTATCATGGTTGTGCTGACAGGATTTCCAACTGTAGTTTTAGTTACCACTGGAGCTGAAGTAGTTTGAACACTTGGTCTTCTCAGCTCAAATCTTGGATCAAAATCTCCTGTTGATAAGGTATCTGTAGATCCTGAAACATCTTCACAAGATTTGTTAAAACAGTTGGTGACTTAGTCAAGATCAAACAGCCAATTAGGACCAGAACCTTTCACACTGGGTGTGTGTTGGTCCTGATGATCGATTCAACAGTGCACTTGATGTATAACAAAGATTTCCCACTGATTTAACATAATAAACTCAATAACACAATGAACTATTTTGAATCTAAACAATAATAATCAACCAAAAGGCTCAATGATAATGATAATAAGCTTCCAGCCACACACACACAATTGCAACAATGATATTTCATATTAGGGTTTTTGCCAAAAGTTCCTTACAAAGATAGAAAAATTACAATATATAAGCAACCCTAGATTCGCTGGCAGTTTCGCTGACTGCCTAACTATCTACTTGATTCACCCGGCAGCGAACTACAGTTTCGCCGGGTGAACAGAAACAGCAGACTCCGAGCAAAATTGTAGTTTTGCCCGTAGTTTCGCTGGAACATAAAAGTACATCAAAAATACAAATTACAATAGAAAACTAACATTTAACCTATTACATAACAAAAAAAACCTATCAACTATAGTGAGTCCAACCTATACTAGATTATCAAGTCTCCCCCTAGGTTGGACCTCACTCTCAGTCTTCTGGCTCATCTCTTGCTTCCTCTTCAGCTTTATCAGATGTTTCTTGATCTGCTTCTGCTATACTCTCCTCTTCAGCCCTTGCACTTGCCCTTGCGAACTGTCATGTAAGATCCTGCATGTCCAACTTTAACTTGTCAGCCTTAGATACTTTCTCAGTTAGCTCCCCGACCTCTGCCTTGACTCCACGAGCTTTATTTGCCACGTTCATAAACAAACTGGCTTCTTTCCTTGTTTCAGCTCCAGCTCCCGCTTTGATGTGATTCTCACATAGAATCACTAGGTCCTCATCACAAAAAGAAAACACCTCCATTGGATCAAAAAGTTTAATCTCAGCTCCACCTTGCACTCTAATTACTGCTTCCCCAGTATTGTTGTCATAGAACCATTTCTCAAACTTTTGTAGTCTAGGGGAAGTGGATTGGGCACTCTTATCCTGTTCACAGTTTTAGCTGGCTTTAGTTTCAAAACAATCTTTCCTTTGCCAGTTGCCCAATCCAAGTCTTTCTTCGACCTTCTTCTTTCAGTCCTCATAAACCCAAAAGCTTCAAAATTATCATTCATTCCTGCCTTGATTTCCTTCTCCAACATCATAGCACGTTCACTCAAATGTGCATCCAAAAGTGGAATCTCAGATAATCTCCTCAAATCCCATCTAGGCAAGGTCTTGAACGCCTTCCTTTTATGCATATAAGAGATATCCCTACCCCTTCGTTTAATCATGAACATTTTTAATTTAGGGTTGTATATCCAACTTACAATTTTCTTATTAGATATCTTCTTGCTTGGTTCGCTGATGTTTTGGAACAGTGGTGTCAACTGTTCTGGTTCTTTCTCTTTCTCGAACAAGTCTTCTTTACTCAATTAAAAAACATCTCCTTCAAAAGAACCTCTTTGTGTCACATAAGTCATTGGACGCTCATCCACTTCATAATATTTGGGTTATGAATCATAGTCAACCAACTGTTCCTCGTATTCTTCTTCTTCATCAATAAGGCTCTTCCCTGTATCCTTCTTGTTTCCTTCAGTAGTATCTTCTCTAAGCACCTCAGCCCCAGTCAAGTCTATTTCTATATCAAACCCCAAATCAACAAACTCAGCTTTAACAATCATAGGCTCCTCTCTCAAATTACTTCCTTCACCAACTCTCTTCTCAGCCTCTGTTTCAATAACCTTTGGACCTCCATCACCACTACCACTTGCATCACCTCCTACTGTACTTGCTTCTCCCCCTATCCCAGATGACTTTCCTACTTTCAGGAATGAATACTTAGATGTGTCGGTCAGATCATCTAGCTCCTCTTGTGATAACTGGTTTGGCAGACCAACTTTGCCTTTGAGCTCATTAACCTCCTTCAGTAGTTTTTTAATCAATTCCTGCTGGTCAATCATCATTCTTTTCATGCTCTCCATTTGCTCATCTTTCTCTTTTTCTCTCAATTCTTGATTGACCAGCTTAGTCTTTATCATGCTCAATTCATTTGCCAACGATGCATTCATATTTCTAATGATATCTTGGTCCAATTCAGATCGGGAATCCCTCCTTTCTTCAAACATTGGCTGCTTATGCTTGGTTCTCCTTTCAGTTTCATGAGTCAGTTCCCCTTGATCAGACCACTTTTTGGACCTTCTCTCTCTTTGAGCCCGTAGCTCCTCTTCAACCTTATCAATCTCAGCTTCTAGATCATATTCCTTCTCCTTTGCATACCTCTTTCTCTTCTTTATTGCTTCAGCTTGTTTTTCCCGGTTTTCTTTAGCATTCTTGTTTTCATTTTCAATCACCCTTTTAATATAGTTCCACCTCTTAGCTGGGTACATGTTTTCCAGCAAATAAGTTATTTTCCCACTGAAGTCGTGCCTAACTGTTGAGCAATATGCAAATATTCTAGTATTCATCTGCATCAGCCTCTTAACCTCCCCATGTCTTGGCAAATTGAGTTTCTCATCATTAATGATCATCTGGATAAACCTTGGATATAACAGCCATTTTTCCTTCTTTAAAACCATAACATTCTCAGTCATACAGTCAAAGATTAATCTGACAATGTTTGCCTTTTTTCCTCTACAGAATACAATCATAGCCTTAGCCCAGTGTGCATTCAATCCAACTGATCCTCCCTTTCTGTGATCTAAGCACATTAGAAACACATGAGCAATGTATCTCCACTCCTTGGACAGAAAAGACTTTTTGATTTCCTTCTTGGATCCAAAAGAAGGTCCTTCATACACAATACTTCTGTAAGCATTAAGGACTTCAGCATCTGTCATGACAACCTTATCACCATAATATAATTCACTTTGCTTGAAATCTTAATTATTTCAACAATGATTCTTAATTTTAAGAATCGCTGTGTCATTATTTTAGGGACAGATGATAAGAACTTCAGGTCTATACTTACGTATAACAGAGGAGATGATCATTTTATCTCGCTGATGAGAGCTTCAGGTCTATACTTACGTATAATAGAGAAGATCATCAGAATGTGCTGATGAGAGCTCCAGGTCTATACTCATGTATAACAGAGAAGATCATCACTCCAGGTCAATGTTCACACATAACAGAGGAGATAAGCACAAGATATGTCACCCATTTTATAATAATATTTTGATTTTGCATCAAAGCAAAGATTTGAAACTCTCAACCTATTTTAGATGGCTTTAAGCTTGAACCAACACCTGTAGACCCCCCACTGGACATATTTGAAGCACCAAATCCTATAGAACCACCATAAGCTGAACCATACATAGACGAGTTTGCAGCGGATGACATTAATACAACATTTTGTGGATATACAGTGGCTGGCATCATGGATTGATTGTATTCTCTCCTCTTTAAATCCAAATCAAAAGATTTCAATTTGTTGATTACATCCATAAGTTTGTAATCAGCAAAGTTTCTTTCCTGCTTCAACATCCTAACTTGCAGGCTCCATTGAGATGGGAGTGAGTCCAAGAGTTTAGAGACTTGTTCATGATTTCCCAACTGCTCATCATATTTCTTTAAGGTTCTTGAGATGGACAAAAGTCGATTTGTTATATCAGTAAGGCTTTCATTTTTGTGTCCTACAAATGAATTAAACTCCTTTTCAGCTTGAGCTTTCCTGTCTTTCCTCAGATCCTCATTTCCATCATAGAATTCACACAAGGAGTCAGACAAAGATTTTGCATTCTTGTGTTTAGCAAAGCGGATATAGATATCTTAGGATAAGCAGATAGTTAAAGCTCCAAAAGCTTTCTGATCATGATCAATTAGCTTGAGATCTCTTTCAGTGAAGGTAGATGGATCGGTGTTTGGTGAAGTAACTTAACCGACAGTGACAGTTGAAGTGTGAGGACCATTTACAATTGATTCCCATTGATTATGATCAGTGTAGTAAAAGAAAGCTTTCAAACATCTTTTCCAATCCTCAAAGTTATCACCATTTATAAGCCTTGGTGGCCTATTAGGAACAACACTCTCCAAGTCAGATATGGTGATATTGATGGACGTCATTTGCTAAAAGGAGATAGTTTTGCTGAAAAAAGGCAGTTTCACTGGTAAATTCGCTTGTAGAATCGCTGATAACTTCACTAACAAATTCGCTCCTAGATTAGCTGGCAAACAAGCAACAGTTTCGCTTGAACCAATGATCGAAAACTCTAATTTCGGCGATACTTTCGCTGAGACTAGTAGAACTTTCGTTCTAAAATGAATTCGCTAGCACTTTTGCTTGTAATGACTAGCAGGAAGTTGAACTTTCATTTAAAAGCGGGCTACTTTTGCTGACAATAACACCTGAATTGAAAATCACCAAATCCTTAGATTCGCTGGTAAACTCGCTGGACGAATTGTAAATTCGCCTGATGAATCTGAAAAGCCTTTTCAGAACAAAATCAACCCTATCTTATTCAAAACATAATGAATTTGAAATCTGATAATTACAGTAGCTTCGTACATTCAAAACGTACAATCCTCAATCAATTTCCATAACAAAAACACCCAAATCAGTAGTCAAAATCGATTGAACAGTAACTAGTCTTTGATAGAGCATAAAAACCAACTAATCAAGAGCACAATGGCTCTGATACCATATTGTTGGTCCTGATGATCGATTCAACAGTGCACTTGATGTATAAAAAAGATTTCCCACTGATTTAACACAATAAACTCAATAACACAATGAACTATTTTGAATCTAAACAATAGTAATCAACCAAAAGGCTCAATGATAATGATAATAAGCTTCTAGCCACACACACACAATTTGAACAACGATATTTCGTATTAGGGTTTTTGCCAAAAGTTCCTTTCAAAGATAGAAAAATTACAATATATAAGCAACCCTAGATTCGCTGGTTAGCGAAACTACCTAACTATCTACTAGATTCACCCGGCAGCGAACTACAGTTTCGCCGGGTGATCAGAAACAACTTACTCCGGGCGAAACTATAGTTTCGCCCGTAGTTTTGCTGGAACACAAAAGTACATCAAAAATACAAAATACAAGAGAAAACTAACATTTATCCTATTATATAACAAAATAAACCTATCAACTATAGGGAGTCCAACCTATACTAGATTATTAGTGTGTGCTCATTGAAGGTCACATTGGCTGACTCCTCAACTACTCTAGTTCTGAGATTGTATACTCTATAAGCCTTAGCTTGGGAAGAGTATCCAATAAAATGTCCATCATCTGATTTCTCATCAAATTTGGCTATTTGATCCTTGGTATTCAAGATGGTGCAAGGACATCCAAATGATTTGAGGAAACTAATAAAAGGTCTCCTTTTGTGCCACAGTTCATAAGGAGTCTTACCATGATTCTGGACTACTAAAACTCTGTTATGCACATAACAGGCAGTGTTGAATGCCTTTGTCCAGAAGGTGATGGGTAGTTTAGAGTTAGATAACATGGTTCTTGCAGCTTCAATAAGTGTCTTGTTACTCCTCTCAGCAACACCGTTTTGCTGAGGAGTTCTGGGAGCAATATAATGTCTTGTAATACCCTTTTCATCACAAAATGCATCAAGGATTTGGTTCTTGAATTCAGTTCCTTGATCACATCTTATGATCTTGATCTTGTGATCATATTGGTTCTTAATTTTAGAATGAAGCTCTTCAAGATCTTAGGGGTCTCATCCTTAGTTCTAAGGAAGAAGACCCAAGTATATCTTATGAAGTCATCTATGATCACTAAACAATATGAGGTCCTTCCTAGACTTATTACTTTGGTAGGGCCAAAGAGATCCATATGTAATAAGTGTAGGAGAGTAGTGATGGAGTTCATTTCCTTTGGCTTGTGAGACACCTTGAGTTGCTTCCTATTCAGGCATGCAACACAATGGTCATTACTTGTAAACTCTTATTTTGGCATTCCAGTTACCAAATCATTCTTAATTAATTTATTCATGTTCTTAAAGTTTACATGGCACATTTGTTTATGCCAGAGAAAAGACTCATCGCTATTTGTTTTAGATAGAAAGCAAGAAACTTCTCTTGAAGGGGATGTTTCCTGCAAATCCATCTTGTACATGTTCCTTTTATTGAGGGCTTTGAGCAGAATGTGCTCTTGAGGAATGACCACCCCAGGCTTGAGAACAATGCACTCATGCTCTATAAAGAGCATGTTGTGTCTCTAATCACAAAATTAGGATACACTTAAGAGATTGTACCCAAGCTCCTTAGCAAAATTTACATTCTCAATGCTGAGCTTACCATTTATGACCCTGCCCTTTCTAGTAATATAACCACCTGATTCTCCTCCAAAAGCAACTGGCCCTCCATCAATTTTATCAAAGTTCTGAAGCAAAGAGCCATTGCTTGTCATGTGCCTGGAACAGCCACTATCAATGATCCATACATTCCCTTTGGTCTTTAGCTATTCCTGCGTATAAAGAGATAGTTATTTACATTTGGAAACACAAGCCTTATTGGTTTTGGGCTTGTCAGAGTGAACTGAAGATAATGCAATAGTAATTGATCCTATATGCAAGCTCTGAGGATCATTTGCTGTTGTTGATGAAGAACTTTTAGTCACATGGCCTTCTTTCATCTTCCCAACCATCTTTGGAAGACTAGACTTGGCCTTCAACACTTCAGAAGCTTTGATGACTTTGGAAGTTTTGGAGATTGGACCTTCGGAAGCTTTTGCATCCACTACAAAAGACTTTAGTACTTCGGAAGCATTCCTTTCTTCTGAGACCAAATTTTCTTTCAATGGTAAGATTCACTTATCTTCTTCTTTACTTTGGAGCTTCTAAAAGGAAGAGATTTTCCTTTTGAAGCTATCTTCTTCTTCTTTTTCTAAGAAGTTTTCTTCTTGGTCATGTGGATAGTACTTTTGAGATTATAGATGCAATCCTTGGCAAAGTGAGAAGTACTACCACACATGATGCATTCAGCTAGCATGCTTTTGAGAGTCTTCTTTTGAGTGGGAGACTGAGCTTGATCACTTTCCTCTTCCTTCTTCATCTTCTCAGATGATGCAGCAGACTTCTCAGGGTGAGGCTTGCTCTTAGAACTAGATAGTTCAGGCTATGCAGTAGTGGTGCACATTTTATCAGCCTTCTTCTCTTGACTAGGATGATTTGGACATGAACTAGGACTCCTGGTACTAGAGTCCATTGTTGAGTCTTCAGTCTTTACCACTTCAAATCCAACAGAAATGAAAACTTGCTTTTGCTTGGAGTTAAAGGTGGCCTTGATCTCTTGGCTTTCTTTGACTTTCTTTTGGCTGCACTTATCAAGTTCTTCCTTGCAGACTTGGTCATCCTTGGTTTTTTCTTCTCTCCTGGAGAATAGTGACCCTTCTTAGGATAACCCTTGTCACTCACCTTGGCTTTATCCTTTACTATCTCCATTATATTTTCATCCTTCTCTTGGATAGGATCAATAGGAGGCAGCTCATCTTAACAGGTTCTACATCTTGGAGATCTAATAGATAGAAGTGTGTGTGGAGGATCTATCTCACTTGATCCTAGTCCCTACCTGTTTTGGTAACAAACTTTTGCATGCAAGGATGAGGATATTATGTTCTTGAAGGTTTCCTCTTCAAGAGCATATTTTTCTGCCTTGGCTTTGCTGATCACAAGCTCAGCCTGGTATTCAGTTAATTTGGTTATGAGATCTTTGACTTAAGTCATGTAGTTTGTATGCTCATGCTTAAGAGTACATATGGTTTTCTCTAAATCTTCAATTTTAAGTTTATAATCATTTTCTACTCTTTTAAAATCAGCTTTTAAAATGTTTAAGGACTCAAGGTCAGATCTTACTTCCAAGTTGTAGGACCTCTACATATTAACTTTAGCAACACAATCAGGAGTACAAAGATATTCTAATACCATGGCTTCTTCATGATCAACCATCAGTGCTTGGTTTGGAGAAGCATCATCTACCTGAAAGCTCCAATCAAAGCCTCCTTCTTTAACAACAACAGCAGCATGTTGTTTATATTGGCTTGGCTTCTCAGTTCTGGGAGATGCATCAGTGTAGTTTGGTTTGGATTGTGCATGGCCACTGTTTGTCCTTGGTGCATTGCACTATCTAGCAAAGTGTCTTATTTGGTTACAGTTGTGGCACTTCACCTTGCTTTTATCCTGGCCAAACTTTCCACTGGCCACATTGCTTGGAAACTTCCTTCATGTTCTCTTGTAGAACTTCTTGGCTCTATGAGTGAGGAGAGCTATTTGCTGGACTATTTCCATGTAGTCCAGGTCATCTGGATGGATGCATTCTAAGTCTTCAAGAGTGAAGAGAAGGTTTCTACAATTTTCATCAGTAGACACAAAGGCTTGAGCAGAGCTTGTATCTTGGAATGGGCTTTCTTGGATTTAGCTCTCCATTGGTGTCTCAGGGAAGGTGATGAAAGGACCTTTTATGAGTTATCAGGGAAGTAGATGAGATGATGTTGTTGGTCTCTGCTATCTCTTTCCACCATATGAAGGGTTGAACTCTGTTGATTGTTGGAAGAGCTGGTTGATGGATTTTGCAAGTTCATCTCCATCTGGTAACCACTAAGGATACCATATAGCTTTGTGAGAGTAAGAGTAGAGAGGTTCTTAGTTCTCTTGATGGCCGCAGAGTAGTCCCTATTCTCAAGCTTGACTCCTACATCCATTAGAGTATCCACAATCTCAACATACCTGAAGTATTGTTAAGTCATGGTTTCACCTGTCTTGTAGGTGAAGTTCTCAAACTGCTGCTTTATAATGTCTTTCTTGTTTTCCTTGTGTAAGGAACAGTACAATACAATTAGATCAATCTCGTGATAAGAATGCAGAATGTAATCATCACGGAAGATAAGATTGAATATTGAAATGAAGAACACACGAGTAAATAAACTTCACAATCTATTGATCTCTGATTTGATTACAAGAACAGTAAGTACAAATCAAGAAAAGCAAAATCTCTCTATCAAAGTTCTACCTATTAAAAAGCTAAACTTCTATTTATAAACAAAAGAAGTTCTCATACGAAAACATCAGTTCTCGCGCGACAAGTAGTTGTCGCGCGAGAAGCAGTTTTCGTGCGGTAACTCTAGGTTCTCGCGTGACTTGATCTTGATCTTCATCTTGATTTGATTTCCCGAGCCTCTAGGTTCAACCTCTATAATCTCCCCCTAGGCTCGGTAAATCAATGCTTTTAGAAGTCCACGTCTGCAACCTGATAACTGCCCCCATATGCCTACATCTTGTTGTTTAGGGCCTTCGTAATCATCCAACCAAACTGCGCCGCTATGAAGTGTATAGATTCATCAGCTGCAATTGGATATGCCTGCAACTTCATCAAATCTTCTTTACCAAACTATAGGAGATCCATAGGGTCGATGATACGAAACTCATTGTCTTAACACTTGACTACTGCATGACCAGTGTCCTTTTCACAACTCCACCCCATTAGCTTAGAGAAGCTATTAACTGGCACCAGAGCATGAATTGGAAACTTCTTAGCATATCTTGGATGTCTATAAACCCCTTATCTTCATAGGCTTGTTCGTGTTCGGGTCCATCCGTGTCTCATCTTTAATAACTTTAGATTTGGCAGTCTTAAAGTCTTTGAAGTTGGCTCTACTCTGTCTATAAATCATATTTATTATCCAGTTCGCTTTGCTATAATTACTCAGGTTAAAGCATGGAACACGACACATAGCATATAAATCTGATGCTCTGAGTGTATGAAAGTCATGCCCGTCTTGGAAATACTCTATGGCTCCGCCCTTTCTCTTCACAACATACATCTTCTTCTCTTGATCGTACGCCTAACTAATAATAGGTTCCGAGTTTTCATACCTTGTGAAAGGTTTGGAATGCCTCAGTGTGTGAATATAAGTTGGTGGAGGAGGAGCATTAACTGTTAGGTTACCGACCTGACACACAACACTTTGGCCTGTAACATCTGCTGTCTCGTCAGTCGTCTGTGTGTTGCTTGACTCCCCCATGATCTCACCTTCTTCAACCAAAGTATTGGAAAAAAAGTCATTGAGACTATTTCCAAATATGTCAGTGTATTCTACTCCTTCTTCTAAATCATCAAACACACCCAACTCTTTTTCCGTCTCCTCAGCAATCATACTTTGCTAGAATGTATAAAACTTTCTCTCATAAGCAGCCTCTGTCTTAGGGTCTAGTGGTGGGTAATCAACTAAATCAACAGGACTTGGTTCAGAGACATTGTCAGTGCCCGATGTTCCAGCATTACCAGTAGCTGCAGAACCCATGTCACCACCCTGATCATCATCATCATTACCATCATTATCATCATCATCTCTCTCATTACCATCATCACCATCATCATCATCATCATCATCCTCATCATCATCACCATCCTCGAATGAATCATAATCTATCAAATCCAACCCTTCATCTTCATCTTCATCTTCAACTAGGTTTGAAATAGGCATCATGTGTTCAGGCTCAACAAATGCCTCTCTAGTTAAAACTACAGGTTGGTCTTTAGTAGTCATATGAACATCAGTAGAAGGTGACTCTTGACCAACTTCAGCAGTCTCTGTTTTCCTTTCTTGAACAACAGGATCAACAGGAAGCTCTGTAGACATTATCGGATCTGTAGTAGGTTCGGGATCAGCAGGTTGTTGTCCACTACTCTCTCCAACTTCAGTGGTCCCTTGTTGAAATGACCCACTTATAGTGAAACTCCTCAAGTTCTACTCGAGGGTCTGAACATAGCTGAATATAAAAAATTGTTGATGTTCTAGATTCCTGATCTGTTCATCTCTTTCTATTAACTGCCTTTGTAAATCATCAATCACTTGGGTTTTCTCAAACATTTCTCTCTCCAAATTCTGTACATGATCCTCAAGGGTAACACGTGTAGGTGAACTAGTTAATGCACTAGCACCTTGTCTCAGCGCAGGAGGTGTGTTTATGAAGTCGTCGATACCAATCATCTCATCCTCCACTTGTTCTCTTGGAGGTGTCCTCATAACATCAGCAGTAGAAGTGGGCAACTCAGATGATGTTACAGTAGGTGTTGCCTCACTTACTATGACAGGAGTCTCAGTAACAGTAACCTCTTCTACAATCGGCTCAGTGGTCATTGGGGTCCGACATTTCCTTAACACACCACGTCCTCTACCCCTACCACAAGGACTTTCTCCCATTCTCCATGCCATTCTCTTTCTTCTCCCCTAGACACGGGAGTCTCTTCAGGAACAAAATCAGAATCATGCTCCTCAACAGTGCGTTTGGCAGGTGTTTCGCGCACTCTGGGACGTTCCTGTAATACGTATGGTACGTTCCCGATCTGATCGCTGTCAGTCTTACTCTTATTGTTAGTGAACCAGGTGTTCACTTCATCCATGTCCAATTTGGTAGCACCCTGAGAATCTCAGGTGCTTCTGGTGCAGTACTCATGGATGGACATACAATATCAGCTTCAGCAGCTTGTGCAGTAGATGTAGATGTACCAGATGTAACATCTCTATGAACATAAGAAGTCTCTATCTCTTTGGGTCGATCTTCTGCTTGAAAAGCATCTACAAATCTTCCCAACTTTGCAAAATGAGAACCATCCCAAGCATTCCCTCGTGCACCCATAAGATAGGTGAATATGTCTTTCTTCATAGTCATAACCACATACTTGGGTGAATCAGACACTGCTAGCCCAGGGTGAGAAGCATTCACGGTCATCTGAATAAACCTGGGGTACATAATAAACTTCTTCCCCACCGCAACATCACATTCTTCTACATCTCTAAAAAAATTGCTTTGGATATGCTATAAGGAAGATCATCAACAAGTGATATAAGCAGGGATCCGAACACAACGCTCAAACTATCCATGCCCGCTTTGAGATTGCTAAGGTAATGTATCACCTCATGAAACAAGTACTTCAAGAAAGGTGGAAGGTACTTCTTCTCCAATGATGGGTAACAGTGATTGTAACCCATACGTACTAAACGATCCTTCACAGCATCGCCATCAATCTTCACTGGTGCATTAGGCACATCTTCAAGTAATAACATGCTGTTAATTACCTCAGTGGTAATCACAACTCTCTTTCCCTTGACAGTGGCAGTAATACAGGGTTCTCCATCCTCGTCTATCTCATTGGCAGCCGTGTGCCAGAACAGGTCTATGATATTAGAATAGATAGTAGGACTGGCTGTTATAGCATAGTGAATACGGGATGTCTTGAGTCCTTCAATAAGAGATCGGTATAACGCTTTGTCTTCAGAAACATCATCGAGGTATGCAATCGCATTATGGTTCTTGTTAAAAATCATAGGCCTTCCCATCTGAAACATTAAGCATTAATATCAATACACAAGAAAATTTCAGAAAAAATTTCAGAATTCGAAAAGAGAAATCAACACTTAGAAAAAAATTTGGAATTTTGAACTTCTCGCGAGAAAACTAAAAACCAAGTCTCATGCGACAAGTCAAGTTATCGCTTGATTTTGAATTTTACCAGAGAACAACTTCTCGCGCGAAAAGTCAAGTTTTAGCGTCTGTTCATGTTCAGAGTATTTTTCGTACGCGAAAAGTCTGTTGCTCTTCAAATTTTCAATCTGTCAATTTCAAGGTGTTTCATCCATTAAAACATGTCTCGTAGGTGTCGATTAAGTCATTATTAAGGTTTATTGTAATTAATTTGTTCAGTTTTAAGTTTTTTAAGTCTTTTAAGTTTCGAACATATTTCAAACACATTCAAATTAAAGTCATTAACGACTATATACCTTAATAAGTAATTAGGAATCAATGGGCGACCACAATGAACCAAGTTTTCTAGTTGGACAGAGTTTCAACACTTAGAATTTAAGAGTGAAAATTTCAGAGTATAGTTGTACGAATACTTGACTTTTCGCACACTGTGCTTTATATAGGACTTTGACTTCTTGCGTGAGAAGTCAGGGTTCTCGCATGATGAACTTTTCGCATGATGTGAACCTTTCGCGCGAAAAGTTCAATTTTTTTGGAAAATTGATTTTTCATTATTTTTAACTTTTTAACTTTTTATTGAATTTTAATGATCTTATTGAGCCTTTTGATATGTTATGAAAAATATTATATTTAACTAAGTATTTACAATTATTCTAACACCCTTAATTTTGAAAAAGATATAGAAATGAAACAAGTAGAAAAACATATGTAAACAAAAAATATTGACTAATTATTTACTTAACTATGTTTGATAAAATTCAAGTACAAGATCATATTTCTTAGAAATCGATCATTACCATCATCCAGCTTTATTATAAATAGAACTGGTTATGTTGATTGTCAATATATTGTGTCCAATTTAAACTTAGACTTCAAGTTTACTTGGAAACATAAGCTGTAATCTTATCATGTTTTGATTAGATTATATGTCTTCAGTGTGTCCCACAATCAAAAATCTTATAGAACCTTATCCAACTTCAAGACACTTTTGAGATTTCAAGTCACCCCAATTTGACTTAAACCTTTCACTTCTGATCAGCATTTTTTCAGAAAAAATTTTCTAATATAATATCTATTATGAGCATAACTAGCCTGAGAAATATTTCTGAACATAGAATATTAACAAGTTTTAGAACTTATTTAACAGCCAGTCGAACTTATGTTTTTGCCCTCGCAAGACGTTTAGGACTTACATGCAAAGTCGTACTTACATGCCTGTAAGATCATCTGAAGATTATGAGGCTGATGCAACCAACAAGCCAGAATAACCAAGTCTTCCATACATGCACTAAGGAACAAAGATGAACTAGCTTTGGAAGTCTTACACTCTTAAATGTGTCAAAGTGTAAGATCTTCTGAAGCTAACAGTTTAGAATGAGTTACTTCAGAAGTTTCACACTCAAACAGAAAAATATTCTAGGTGTGAAATCTTCCGAAGCCAAAGACCAGCATCTTCCGAAGCCAAAGATGAAATCTTCCCAAGCTTCAGAGACAAAGTCTTCCGAAGGTGTGAAGATTGATTTCTTCAAAGGACAAAGAAAATATGTTTTCTCTGAATCAACTTTTGATAAAGCTGACACACTTTCCGCTGCCTGCTCTGGTGGTTCACCTACTTTACATAAGTTGGTGAAACTTCCATGCTTTATCAAAAAGTAGGAATGGTCTTTGTCTGTAACTTACCTTACTTGTTCCTGTAGACTTTTTGTATTAGGAAAAGTCAGTGAGCTATGACATGTCATAGTCACTAGTCAAAAGGCAATCTTCCTTTTGACTGTAGATTGATCTTGTTGTCTAGATTAGTCAAATCCTAACTGTCTTTACATGTAAGTGACGGTTGTAGGTTGTAGTATAAAAGTGTCTCTGGTCCTTGAAATTTCTTTATGCTTTGTAACACTTGCCAAAGAACTTGAGATCAATATACAACATCCTTAAAAACCAATCTTGTGTTCTTGTGTTGTTCTTAGTTCTGTCTTTTTAATTTACTTGTGTTCTTAGTATCATCTATTTTTTTAGTTACCAGTTCCCTATTTGAATTGTTAAGTGATCTAAGATCTCTCCTCAGTGTGAAACTAAGTGTTAAGCACCCTTACCCGGTCCTGTAATTGGTATCAGAGCTTTCTAGGCTCTTGATTGTAAGATCTCACCATCTTTAATCCTCTTAGCTTCACACATCACTTAACTCTTCAAATGGCAGCTATCTCTAAGGCTGATATGGAAATTGGAACTATGACAAAGTCCCCACTGATCACTCCTGAGGATTTTGACACTTTGTGCCAAAGAATGGAAGGCTTCATCAAGTCTTAAGATTCCAGGATGTGGGAGTTTGTTGTCAATGGACCTCATGTATGATGCACCTCTTCAGCTGCTGCTGGTGGTGGCATGATACCAAAGGAGAGGGTTGACTTTTTTGATGAAGACTGGAAAAGGATTGATATTGATCAGAAAGCCATGATAGCCCTCCAAACTGCTCTTCCAAACTCCATCTACAGATGTTTCAAGAAGTGCAAGACCACTAAACAGCTATGGGATGCACTGAAACTGATGTATGAGGGGTCCAATGAAGCCAAGGAAAACAAGAAGGGCCTTCTGAAGCAGCAGTTTGAAAACTTCACCTTCAAGACAGGTGAAACCATGACTCAACAATACTTCAGGTATGTTGAGATTGCGGATACTCTGGCTGATGTTGGAGTAACTATTGAGAACAGGAATATTGTTAGGAAGTTCATGTCCTCTCTTCCTAGACAATGGACACACTACTGTGTGGTCATTAAAAGGACTGAAAACCTCAAGACCCTTACTCTCACTGAGTTGTATGGGATACTCAGTGGATACCAGATGGAGATGAACATGCAAAATTCATCTGGTAACTCCAATACTCACCATAGTTCAGCCCTTCATGTGGGTGAAAGGGATAGCAGAGAACCACAGCATCATCTTATCTGCTACCCTGAAACTTCACAAAAGGGTCCTTTCATCACCTTCCCAGAGACACCCAAAGAGAGCTATATCCAAGGAAGTCCATTCCAAGAGACAAGATCCTCTCAAGCCTTTGTCTCTACTGATGAAAGTTCAGGAAACTTTCTCTTCACTCTTGAAGACCTGGACTGTATCCATCCAAATGATCTGGAATATATGGAGATAGTTTAGCAGATGGCTCTTCTCACTCATTGAGCCCAGAAGTTTTACAAGAGGATTAGGAGAAGGTTTCCTAGCAATGCAGCCAGTGGCAAGTTTGGGCTAGACAAAAGCAAAGTAAAGTGTTACAACTGTAACCAGATGGGACACTTTGCCAGAGAATGCAAGGCGCCTAAGTCAAATGGTAGCCAAGCATCATCCAGGCCAAACTACACTAAAGGAGGGCACCAGAATGAGAAGCCAAGACAACAAGCTACAGTTCCTATTGAAGAAGGAGGCTTTGACTAGAGCTTCCAAGCTGAAGATGCTTCTCCAAATCAAGCACTCATGGCTGACCATGATGAAGCCAAGGTATTAGAACATCTTTTCTCTCCAGAATGTATTGTTAAAGTAAACAGATACAGGTCCTACAACTTAGAAATGAGATCTAATATTAAGTCTTTAAACATTTTAAAAGCTGATTTTAAGAGAGCTGAAAATGATTATAAGCTTAAAATAGAAGATCTAGAGAAAACAATTTCAACTCTTAAACATGAGCAAACAAACTACAAGACTTAAATAAAAGATCTTGTTACTAAGTTGATAGAATGCCAGGCTGAGCTTGTGATCAGCAAAGCCAGGGCAGAAAAATATGTTCTTGAAGAAGAGACCTTCAAGGACATAATATCCTCATCTCTGCATGCAAAAGTTTGTTATCAGAATAAGTAGGGACTGAGATCTTGTAAGATAGCTCCTCCACACACTCTATTATCTATAAGATCTCTAAGGTGTGGAACTGGTGAAGATGAGCTTCCCCTCATAGACCCTAGTGTTGAAGAGGATGAAGAGGAGATGGTGAGGGATGATTCTGAAATAAGTGAAAAGAGTCAATCCAAAAAGGGTCACCAAGCTCCTGAGGAGAGTAAGGCTGGTATGACATAGACAAGGTGGAAAAACTTGATCAGAAGAGCAAAGAGAAGATCAAAGAAGGCTCAAGAGATCAAGGCCATTTTTAACTCCAAGCAGAAACAAGTGTTCATCTCTTCAGGGTTTGAAATGGTAAAGGCTGAGGAATCAACTACAAAATCTAGTACCGGGAGTTTTAGTACAGTTCCAACTCATTCCAGCAAAGAGAAGGCTATTGCTGTGTACCACTGCTACACAGTCTGAACCATCCTCCTCCAAGAGCAATTCTCTCCCTAAGAAAATTGTTGCATCATCTGTGAAGAAGAAGCTGGAGAAAGAAAGTGTTCAAGTTCAGTTTTGCTCTTAGAAGAAGACTCCTAGAAGGAAGCAAATGGACTGCATCATATGTGGTAGTACTTCTCATCTGGCTAAGGATTGCATCTACAATCCTAAAAGTACTATCCATATGGTCAAAGAAATGGCTTCTGGGAAGAAGAAGGAAAAGAAAGCTTCGGAAGGAAAATCTGTTTCCTTCGAAAGCTCCAAAATGAATAAGAAGGCAAGTGAAAAATTGCCTTTGGAAGAAAATTTGGTCTCGGAAGAAAGGAATGCTTCCGAAGTACTGAGGCTTGCTACAGTGAAAGCAAGATCTTTCGAAGGTCCAGTCTCCAAATCTTCCGTAGCTGCAAATGCTTCCGAAGCTTTGAAGGTCAAGCCAAATTTTCCAAAGGTGGTGTGGAAGATAAAGGAAGACCGTGTGACTAAATATTCTTCATCAGCAACAGCAAATGATCCTCAGAGCCTGAACATAGGATCATTTACTGTTTCATTACCTTCAACTCATTTTAACAAGCCTAAGACCAATGAGGCTTGGGTTTCCAAATATAACTAAATCATCTCTTTTTGTGCAGGGACAGCCAAAGGCAAACAGAAATGTGTGGATCATTGATAGTGGCTGCTCCAGGCACATGACAGGCAATGAGTCCTTACTTCAAAACTTTGAAAGATTTGATGGAGGACCAGTTTCTTTTGGAGGAGATGCAGGAGGTTACATTACTGGCAGGAGCAAGGTTACAAATGGTAAGCTCAGCATTGAGAAGGTAAACTTTGTCAAGGAGCTTGGATACAATCTTCTAAGTGTGTCCCAATTTTGTGACCAAAAACATCACATGCTCTTTACTAAGCATGAGTGCATTGTTCTCAAGCCTGACATTCCTCAAGAGCATATTCTGCTCAGAGCCCCTAGGAGAGGGGACATGTACAAGATGGATCTACAGGAAACATCTCCCTCTGGAGAAGTTTCTTGCTTTCTGTCAAAAACAAATAGTGATGAGTCTTTCCTTTGGAATAAAAGAATGTGCCATGTAAACTTTAAAAACATGAATAAATTGATTAAGAATGGTTTGGTAACTGGAATGCCAAAGAAAGAGTTTACAAGTGATGACCACTGTGTTGCATGCCTGAAAGGGAAGTGCAGGACTGTTAAAGGGTACTTAAGCTTGCACTTAGTTAACACACTTAGGAGGATCTTAAGTTCACTTAACAATTCAAATAGGGAACTATGAACCTTTACTGAAGATACAAGATAAACACAAGTAAAACAAGAACAAGAGCACAAGATAAAGTTTTCAAGGAAGTTGTATATTGCTTCTCTAGTTCTATTACAAGTGTTGTACAAGTATATTTTAAATACAAGAATCGAAGACTACTTATACTACATCCTACAACCATCAATATGCAAAAAGACAGTTGCAAGTGACTAATCTAGACAACAAGATTAACCTAAAGTCAAAAGGTAGATTGCCTTTTGACTAGTGACTATGACAAGCCATAGCTCACTGACTTTCCTATTACAAAAAGCCAAGAAGGAACAAAAACAGAAACTTGCAGGCAAAGACCTTATCTACTTTATCATAAAGTATGGAAGTTTCACCAACTAGTGATAGCAGGTGAACTACCAGAGCATGCAGCGGAAAGTAGGTTGCTTTATGATAAAGTTGATGGAAAAGGTATCTTTTCTCTCTCTTCAGAGGAAAATTAGTCTTGTCTTTAAACAGCTTCAGAAGACTTTGTCTTGAGAGCTTCGAAAGACTTCATCTTTTACCTTCGGAAGAGTTGAGTCTTTGGCTTCTAAAGATTTTACACTTAGAATATTTTCCAAGTTCAGTGTAAAGCTTCCGCAACAGTTTCTTCTGAACTTTGGCTTCGGAAGATTTTACACCTAGCATTTTTCTTGAGTGTGTAAAACTTCCAAAGCTAGTTCACCTTTTTTTCAAAGTATATGTTAGAAGACTTGGTTGTTTTGGTATCTTTTGGTTGCATCAGCCTCTTAACTTCAGAGGTTCCTACAAACTCCCCTTAGGCTGATGCTACCAAAACAAAAAGGTTCTTCAGACTGGGATAGTCCACATGAGGATCTTTAGAATTCCTTTCTTCATCAGTAGATCTGGATTCTTCAAACTCATGAAGTACCTTCTCATGTCATAGAGATCATGCAGAGGGAGTTCAAGCATGTCACTTGTGAAGTAGGCATGTTGTTCTCCCTGATCTCTAGTGACATACCATCTGTCTGGATCTTCAGCAAAAGTCCAGGATAGAATTTGTCTTCCAATAAAGAGAGGCTCTACTATGATAGGAGTTGGTTGAGAGTCCTCTTCATGCACTTCCTCAGGATGTTCTGACTCATCTTGAGGTTGGGAGGAGGATGCCTTTCTTCTTTTCTTCTTTGAAGATGATCTTCTTTTGGCCATCCTCTTTTTCCTCCCTGATGATTTTAACTGAGAGGGTTGGTCTTCAGTACCACGTTCTTCAATGGATTCCCTCTCAGTTGGGATCTCCTCTCTCCCACTTTCAGAAGGAGAGGAAGGAGAACCCTGTTATGGGTTAGAAGATGAAGTTGGCTATTGTGCAGCTTCAGGTGCAGGTGGTGTTGTCTCTATAGGTTCCACCTTTACCTCAACTTCAGGTTGAGCTTGACTTGATGATGAATGAAGGTCCACAAGCTCTCCCCTTTTTATATTCTGCTTGATCACCCTTATGTGCTCATCCATTATGGATAGAGACATGGGACCAAGCCTCCTTTCGGAGAACCCATATAGCTTTAAGAAGCTCATCATCCTCTGCCTATCTGCAGACTTTTTCTAACTTTTCTGGATGATGGCTCTTGATTTTGCAGCTTCTTCCCTTTGCCTCTTCTTTGCAACTTGCCTTTCTTTCTTGGCTTGCTTTTCCAGCTGCTTATTATATTCAAATAATATATAATCATAAGGCAAGGGAAGGAGTGCAGGTGCCTGATAGAGACCTGTGGCACTCAGGTAGTTGATCATTTTTAATCTTTCTTCTTCATCAACTACCTGAGGTTGTTTAGCAGCCACAGTCTCTGACTCACGACTTTCTTGAACTGGGGAGAGGACAAGAATGTTCTTGTAAAGCCTTTTTCTACTCATTTCTTCCTTGTGTTTGAGGGTCAAGGCTACATCCTCTGCTTCCTTCCTCTCCTTTGATAATTCAATGTCAGCCAGTTCATTTAACTCCTCTAAGGGGAGAGAGACGAGTTCATCTATGTTGTAGTTCCTGGTCCCTAGATAATTGAGCCTGGCTACCCTTAATTCATCTTCTTGAGTGTTTGGTACAGGGGTAGCCAGAATTGCAGCTTACATGAATCCTGGGGAACCACTTGAACTCTCTCCCCTCAGCTTCCTCTTCCTCTCTCTCTTTTCTTCTTCAATCTCTTTAGGGGTCATCTTCCATTTGCCTTTGTCAATTTCAGATCTTGATGACTCAGTCTGAGGAGAGCTTTGGCCTTCGTTGCTTAATTCAGCAGTCAAGCTCTGGCCAGAGAGAGGTTGTGAAGTACCATCACCAGCTGGTGCCTCACTGAGGGTATGGGGTGCTGGAGGAGATCTTGTCTCAAGGTTCACAGTCTCAGCCTCTGGGCCTTCAGTCAAGGCTTTCCCTTCGAAGCTAATCTTGGGGTTTACCTCAACATCCAGTTGACCAAAGGCTTCAACTGCTAGCCTCTGTCTATATGATGCAGTTCTCCTTTTGAATTCTACCAGCACCCAGTCTTGAACTTGATTGGCTAATCTGACAGCTTGGCTATTATTGCTTGGGTTGATAAGTGCCAGATCTACCAAGTTTATACTCTTATAGAAACTCAAAGTGGAGATGTTGAGAATTTCTTGTTGACTCTGAGCTCTAGAGATCACAAGAGCATTCCTATCACTGTCATACCCCCAACCCTAGATTGGGTTCTCAGATGGGGTAGACATTGCTCTTGGTACTCCCTCCTCAAACAGCTGTTGAATGAGCAGTTCCAGATCACAGTTTAGAGGAGGTTGCTGAGCATGGACTACTACAAGATAGGATGGTGAGTCTTGTATGTCCACACTTGAGGAAGAACTCCTAGGTTTTGTGGCTGTCAGAACTTCCTCCCCCTTTTTGGTAGCATCACCCTCATGCATAGGTGAGCTGGGGAAGTGATCCATAACATCCATAGGTTCTTGTTGACCTGGATGAGTTTGTCCTATAGGTTTCTCAGCTAACTGGCCCTTGAGATCGGTGATCTCAAGTTGCTGGTCATGGACCCTCCTTTGCAAGACAGTCACCTGTGATTCAAGGTGAGCTATCTGTGAAACAAGTTGGGTGCAGATGTCTTCGAGTTGGTGCACCCTGAGTTTTAGACTCCCCTCATCTTCAGTTGAAGAATCATTGAGGAATGAAGGAGGTGAACCGAGGTCTGTTCCTTCACCACCAGCATGGGGTTCTTGGCTGCTAAATTTCCCCTGCCTAATGACAGTGTCAAGAGGTTGGGTTGCCATGGTTGAGGTCTTAAAGATGTAATCACTGGCAACAGTGAGAGCCTCTTCGAAATGGATCTCCTGGACAATCATAGGAAGATCCACCTCAGTTTGGGGTGTCTAATGTGGGCTAGACAGGGGTGAAGTAGGAGTGCTCATCTCCCCTTAAGTGTGGGTAGAGAGGGGAGAGTCATGATACTCACTGAAACCCAAATCTTCATCAGAGTAGAAGTCAAGGCTGGGTATGGGGTGGTTGAGATCAAGAGGCTGGGGATGGTAGCTTTCCCCTGAAGGTTGATCACTAGAGTGTTGAAACTCAGAGTCATGGCTTAAGGCTGTTTGTGGAGTTGTGAGCTCATCAGGCTGAGCATGAGGAACCTCAGTACTGATTGTTTGAAGGATGGGAGTGGTCTGCTCCTCATGGGAAGTGGGAGCTCGAGATTCCACTTCCTCCTGTATGGGTTGTGATATGGGGGCATGCACATGCTCAGTAGCAAGTGTAGGGGGTCGTTTGGATTTTCTTTGGTAGGTGATTTTGATAGTAGGTTGTATTTGAGGTGGGTGAGAAGTAGAGGGTGTTGGTTTACTTGGGGTTGGCTTGATATCTTGCACAAATGCATATAGCAAACATGATATCAGGCATGCTACTATGAGGTACATAACAGACCCAATCATAGCCCTGTGGAGATGCTCATCAACACACTCCCCCTCAAGATCGATCCTAGAGAGTGGTTTCTAGCTATGGGTGTCTTGTCAACCTTACACTCAGTCAGATGAAATCTGGTAAGTATGTCTTGCACATACTTTGACTAGTTTATGAAGATGCCATTTTCAACCTGCTTCACTTGAATTCCTAGAAAGAAATTAAGTTCCCCTATGGCACTCATTTCAAATCTATTCTTCATCAGCTTCTCAAAGTCTTTACAGAGCTTCGGATTAGTTGACCCAAAGATGATGTCATCTACATAAACTTGAACCAGCATCAAGTCATTTCCTATTCCTTTAATGAAGAGTGTTCCATCAATAGTGCCCCTCTTTGTGCCATGCTGACAAAGATACTATGATAGTGACTCGTACCACTTCCTTGGAGCTTGGTGCAGCCCATAGACAGCTTTATCAAGCTTGCAGACATAACTAGGATGATCTGGTTCTGCAAAGCCAGGTGGTTGTTTGACATACACTTCCACATCAATCACCCCATATAAGAAGGCACACTTGACATCAAGTTGGTATACCTTGAAATCCTTGGATGTAGCAAAAGCAAGGAAAATCCTAACAACTTCAAGACTTGCTACAGGAACAAAAACATCTGTGTAGTCAATCCTCTCTTCTTATGTATATCCTTGAATAACTAGTCTTGTCTTATTCTTGATGACAAGTCCTCTATCATCTTTCTTATTCCTAAAAACCCATTTGGTACCTATGGTGGTCTTCCCTTGTGGAAGAGGACATAGGTTCCAGAACTTTGGCCTTTTGAATTGAAGCAGCTCCTTCTGCATTGCTTCAACCCAACTTCCATCCTTTAGAACTTCATCAATCTTCTTAGGTTCAATCTGGGACAAAAATAAAAGTGAAGACAAACATTTTTGCCATGGGTTTGTCCTCTTGTTATCACCCCTATTTCAACATTTCCAATTATGTTTATGGTGGGATGGGACTTATGGATTCTTAGTTGAGGAATCACAACAAGTTGGTTAGATAGATCTAAATTAGTAAGATTCAGATCTGGTGATTGAGTATCACCCATCACATCAGCACACTTATCAAGAGAAACTTGATCCTTTGAGTGTATGACATCATTGATGTTGTCTTCTATGGAGTGGTTATCAGCATCAAGGATTTCTTGATCACCATCACCACCACCATCTCCTCCTACATTGGAAATTCCTTCATTTGAGTTTTGTGCCTCTGTACAAGAATTTGTAGGCACCTTAGATGTGTCAGCTGAAGAGTTTGTCACTATTGTGATGATAGGATTTCCAACTACAGGGTTTGTTACCACTGGAGCTAAAGTAGTTTTCTGACTTGGTCTTGTCAACTCAAATCTTAGAGCAGGATCTCCTATTGATAAGTTGCACGTAGATCCTGAAACATCTTCACAAGATTTGTTAAAACAGTTGGTAACTAAATCAAGATCAAACAGCCAATCAGGACCAGAATCTTTCACACTGGGTGTGAGCTCGTTGAAGGTCACATTGGCTGACTCCTCAAATACTCTAGTTCTGAGATTGTATACTCTATAAGCCTTAGCTTGGGAAGAGTAATTTCCATCATCTGATTTCTCAGTAAATTTGGCTATCTGATCTTTGGTATTCAAGATGGTGTAAGTACATCCAAATGATATGAGGAAACCAATAAAAGGTCTCCTTTTATGCCACAGCTCATAAAGAGTCTTACTATGAGTCTTGACTACTAAAACTCTATTCTGCACATAGCAGGCAGTGTTGACTGCCTTTGCCCAGAAGGTGATGGTAGTTTAGAGTCAGATAACATGGTTCTTGTAGCTTCAATAAGTGTCATGTTTCTCCTCTTAGCAACACCATTTTGCTGAGGAGTCTTGGGAGCACTGTATTGTCTTGTAATTCCTTTCTCATCATAAAATGCATCAACGATTTAGTTCTTGAATTCAATTCCATGATCATACCTTATGATTTTGACCTAGTGATCACATTGATTCTCAATTTTCAAAATAAAGTTCTTCAAGATCTCAGGGGACTCATCCTTAGTTCTAAGGAAGAAGACCCAAGTCTATCTTGTGAATTCATCTATGATACTAAACAATATGAGGTCCTTCCTAGACTTATTACACTGGTGGGGCCAAATAGATCCATATGTAATAAGTGTAGGTGAGTAGTGATGGAGTTTCTTTCCTTTGGCATGTGAGACACTGTGTGTTGCTTCCCTTTCAAGCATGCAACACAATGGTCATCACTTGTAAACTCTTTCTTTGGCATTCCAAATACCAAATCATTCTTAATTAGTTTATTCATGTTTTTAAAGTTTACATGGCATATTCTTTTATGCGAGAAGAAAGACTCATCACTATTGGCTTTTGATAGAAAGCAAGAAACTTCTCCTGATAGGGATGTTTCTTGGAAGTCCATCTTGTACATGTTCCCTTTCTTGGGAGCTCTGAGCAAGATATGCTCTTAAGGAATAACCACCCCGGGCTTGAGAACAATGCACTTATGCTCAGTGAAGAGCATGTTATGTCTCTGGTCATAAAATTAGGATACACTTAAGATATTGTACCCAAGCTTTTTAAGCTAAGCTTACCATTTATGACTCTGCCCCTTCCAGTGATGTAACCACCTGATTCTCTTCCAAAAGCAACTGGCCCTCCATCAAATCTTTCAAGGTTTTGATGCAAAGATCCATTGCCTGTCATGTGCCTGGAACAGCCACTATCAATAATCAATACATTTCCTTTGGTCTTTAGCTATTCCAGCATAAAAAGAGATGGTTAGTTACATTTGGAAACTGAAGCCTTGTTGGTCTTGGGCTTGTCAAAGTGAACTAAAGATAATACAATAGTAATTGATCCTATATTCAAGCTCTGAGGATCATTTGCTGTTATTGATAAAGAACTTTCAGTCATATGGCCTTCCTTTATCTTCCACACCATCTTTGGAAGACTAGACTTGGCCTTCAATACTTTGGAAGTTTTGATGATTTTGAAAGTTTTGGAGACTAGACCTGCGGAAGTTTTTGCATCCAGTACAGCAAAATTCAATACTTCGGAAGCATTCCTTTCTTCCGAGACCAAATTTTCTTCTGTAGGTAAGTTTTCACTTAACTTCTTCTTCACTTTGGAGCTTCCAAAAGGAAAAGATTTTCCTGTCGAATCTATCTTCTTCTTTTTTTTAGAATTTTTCTTATCGATCATGTGGACAGTGCTTTTGGGATTGTAGATGCAATCCTTAGCAAAGTGAGAAGTACTACCACATATGACACATTTAGTTTGCATACTTCTGAGACTTTTCTTTTGAGTAGGAGGCTGAGCTTGATCTCTTTCCACTTCCATCTTCATCTTCACATATGATACAACAGGCTTCTTAGGGTGAGGCTTACTCTTTGAACTGATGGTTCAGGCTATGCAGTAGTGGTGCACCTTTGACCAGCCTTCTCTTCACTAGGATGAGTTGGACATGAACTAGGACTCCTGGTACTAGAGTTCATAGTTGAGTCTTCAGTCTTTACCACCTTAAATCTAGTAGAGATAAAGACTTGTTTCTGCTTGGAGTTAAAGGTGGCCTTGATCTCTTGGGCTTTCTTTGACTTTCTCTTGGCTGCCCTGGTTAATTTCTTCCTTGTAAACTTGGTCGTCCTTGGTTCTATCTTCTCTCTAAGAGAATAATGACCTTTCTTAGGATGATCTTCTTCACTCACTTCAAGATCCTTGTATATATTACTTCTCAACTCAGTATTACAAGACTCTTACAAGCATAGTTACTAAGTTACATGGAGAAACTATATATACTACTATCTACAGCCGGTTGTACTTGGAAAACAAGCTGAAACTTACAACTAGACAAATACTACATCGTTTAGAAGTAAGGTATCTAAGATAAAATAACAATATCTTAGATAAGGTAGTCATGACATATCCATGACTTACCTTTTGTCACCAACTAAAAGTGGCAACTGTACTAAGCTGAGAATGGTTGTACACTGGATTAAAGTAAGGTCAACTACATGGGCGTGGGAAAGCGCCATGCAGTCTATCAGAGTGGCAACGTGCTGTTAGACAGACCATACTTATGTCCACTAGTTCATAGATAGTTCATCCGAAGCTAAATGTCTTCGGAAGAATAAATTTTTCCGAGGCTATGTATACTTCGAAAGAATCAACTTCTTCCGAGTCTCTACAAGTCTTCAGGACTTTATTCTTTGGAAGACTTTGTCTTTTGGATCTTCTAAGTTGTATACTTTGGAAGAATAAGAACTTAGTCTTGGAAGACTTAGTTCATCCTTCAAAAGTTCTTCATACTGGAGCTTCGGAATATCTTTGACTTAGCTTCGGAAGAGCAGCTTGTTCCTTCAGAAGACCATTTGTTTAGCACATCAAAATATATCTAAGTGTGGTTTTTGTTACCCCAGCCTCATTAGATCCAACAGTACTCCCCCTAGGCTGATGCTACCAAAACTTTACTTGTTTCTTCTCCTCAAAGTCTTCAGCACCATGGAAAGAAGGTATTTGTCTATCTTTGAGTTCCTTCCTGATGCAGTGGATAGGATGTTATACAAGTCATCAATGGATAGTAGATTCAATTGGTCACTTTGGATGACATGTCTCCTCTATTGTGTACCTCAGATTAGAGTTAGTTGATGAGAAACATAGTCATATTCCCATTTGACTATAGGTTCTAAAGTTGGTCCCTCAACCATTTGCAGGAATGTTCTTCCCTTGATGGTTGCTCTTTGCACTTCATCCTGTTCTTTTAGTTTCATTTTGTTGACATGAATGCTACTCAAATGATTTCTTATACGAGTAGCAATTTGAGAGCTGGAGGGACTGGAGAATGGTCTCTCTACTAACTTAGCAATATCAAATCTGCTTGAGTGTAGTAGAGTGGATGCGTCAAGTCTGGTTACTTGACCATTCTCCCTCTGAATTATGAAGCTTTGAGTAGATTCATCGAACCTCCATTGTACAATTGAGCTTCTGGGAGCGAAGGGGATGGTTGGCAGCATATTCCCTTTTTTGGTGTCCAGTAGAGTCACCAACCTTCTCTTTAACTTCTTCTCCTTTTCTTCAAGAGTATCATTGTTGGCGGCTAGAAGTTGGAGAGCTTGGTCCAATGTTTCTCTAGGAAGATAAAGGAATGCATCTCTTGTGAAGGAACAGGAAGAGCCATCAATGTATTTTAGTTTAATTGACTCTTCCTCATAAGAGATATTGCTCAGGTTGTGCAGTTAATGAGCTTCCTTTTGATCTCCTTAAATTCTTCTAAGGACAGGGGCTTGGAAGGTTCAGAAGATGGTTTGGGTTGAGATTGGGTTTTGGGTTGTGTTTTGGGTTTAATGATAGGTGGAGGTAGAGGTTCTTTAGAGATAGGGGATGAAGGTGTGGGAATGGCTGATGGTGTGGGTTTGGAAGTTGAGGGTTCAGAGGTTGGTTCTACTTTGATAGGGAAGGGTGAAGGTGTGGGAAGTGGCTTTGTTTGCTGATATCCTCAGTTTCTTTGTAGAAAAGATACATGATCATATAATGATCATGAGGGGCCAACTCCTCCTTTGTATAGCCTCTCTTGCAGAGAAAGGCTATCTTTTCCTTCCTATCCTCGGCCTTTGCTTCTTCCTCCTTTTTTCTTTTCTCCTCCCCTTTGGCTAACCTTGTTGCCTATTCTCTTTCTTTTTGCAACAAGGTTTCCTTCTCAAGCTTCACAAGCTCATCAAATAGGAAAAGAAGCATTTGTTCATCTTCTACTCCTAGGCTGATGAGCCTGTTAATGAACTCCACCCACTTCTGATTGTTGATACTTTCATGAGATGTTGTTGCTACTTTGGTGCTTGTTGCAAGCAACTTCTCAGTATCAACTCTTTCTTTCTTTCTTAGCTTTTCCAACCTTTCCTCCTCTAGAAGTTCTTCAGCAGTGAGCTTTCTCTTCCCTTTAGGATCAAAGGAAGATTCAGCCTTTGGAAATTCTGGTTTTGAGGGTTCAAGTTGGGGTGGTGGAGATTGAGCTTGTGGTGCTGGCTTGAGAGGAAAGTCCTCACTGTTGACTTCAAAAACTAGATTAAGAATAGCTTATGTAACCAGCAGTTCATCAGAAGGAGAGGACAACTCTATAATTCCTTTCGCATCTTGGACTTCAGCTTCAGAAGTAATTTCCAGAGCTTCAGAAGTGAATAGAAGTGCTTCTGAAGCTTGAGATTCCACTTCAAAAGTTGTTCTCACAGCCTCGAAAGTAACAGGAATTGCATTATCTGTCCCTCTTCAGTCAGTTGCTGGGCCATCAGTCTGTGTATTCCCTTTGAAGTCAATCTTGGGTTCAACAGAGACCTTAGGTTGACGAACTTCCTCCTCAGAGGTAGATGATACAGTCAACCTTTGAAGCTCTTCAGCCCTAAAGTAGGCAATGGCAAGATCAGGTGAGGGTTGTTCAAGTGAGGAGCTTATCAGAAACTGGGTTAAGAATCTGTTAAGGTCGATAAGCATCCGTGGGTCCACTTGAATTGAAATAGAAGGTGGTTGAGGAAAGATGGCTGCAAGTTGTTGTTGTTTGGTGTAGAAAGAAGAAATGGCAGTATGGGGTTCCACTTGAGTTGATATCTCCTCATGAGTTTGAGCAGATATCTCCTCATCATGTCTTTGTTTCTATAACTTCTCCCCTTTTTTGGTAGCATCATCTTAAGAAATAGATGATCTAGAGGAAGAACTCAAAGAAACCTAAGTATGTACATGCCTGAGAGACTTCTCAATCTGTATCTCAGCTAGTTGAGCCTTGAAATTTTCAATCTCAAGTTGCTGAGTGGTGGACCTATTTCTAAAGTCTCAACCTTTGATTCAAGATTGGTGACTTTGGATACCCTTGCATGTTCTTCCTCATCACCACTCGTGGTTTCTTGGCGCCCCGGATACCCTTGCATATTGATGTCTCTTTCAAAGGCATCAATAGGTAAGGTTACCGTAGATACAGTCTGACTGATGTTACCACTATCCTGAGAGGCTACTGAAATACTCTCAGTAGTGGCAGCTGAATCTATATGAGTCACCTCCACTCCGATTGGACTCACCTCAATTTGGTCTAGCTGATGTGGGCTAGATATCAGAGGTTCCCTAGGACTTAGTTGATCTGGAGAGGGGTAAGGTAGATCAACATCATAACCCTAATGAAACATGATATCCTCATCAGGTCAGGTTAAAAGGCCAAGAAAGGATAGAGAGGTTATATCTATTGACCCGGGATCTTGGTCAACACCTAATGGCTTGGCTGCAATAGCAGTTGAGCCAATGATGTGGTTATCCCTTTTTGGCTACTCAGGAGAGTGTTAAGACTCACCCTAAGGGCTTATGTCTTGGGTAATGGGCTCATCATGTTGAGACTGAGGAGACTCAACACTGATGTTGAGGTTAATTATGGAGGATGGTCAGACCTCTGACTGAGTGGGAGCCTGGATTCCACTCTTGCCTTTTTGGTTTGAACAGAGGGGACTTGACCAATCAGAGTAGATTGATCAAGGGTTTGTTTGGGTCATCTTTGGTATGTGATTTTGATTGGGTGAGAAGATGTGGATGGTAGTGTAGTGGTAGTGTTTGGTGGGGGTTCATCACCTGTTAGGCTTGCAGGGATGTCACCATGAGCCATTGGCTCAAGCATACCTGGAAGGAGATCGATGAATCTTCTAGTAAAGTTGGTGGAAACCTTCTTTAAAGTCTTGAAGATGCCAGGCTTCATGTGAGGGACCAGTAAAACATGAGTAAATTGAAGTTTATCCTGGTCCAACTCACAATTGATAATGTGTTGAATGAACCGAGGATACATATAGAATGGATCCCTGGTGAGATTGCTACTCAAATTATTTAGCACAAACCTTGAGCAATTGAATCTGAGGCCTTTTACCAACCTATTGACTAGGTAGCCCAGATCATTGGGAATTTGATCTATGCAGGACAATGTGAAGCAGGTACTTCCAATTGTAGGAGAAGTTGAACTTGTAGACTATAGATCTGCTCACATCTCCTCCATATCCCATTTGAGTGTAGGTTTCCTCCAAATTATACTTTAGGAATTCTATAGAGGTGCCTTCATCATGGAGTTCCAGATGCTCCCTGATGGTTGTTTCACTGATGATGATCTCCTGTCCACATATCCTTGATAGATGACCCTTTCATCATTGATCTTTTCACTTCAACCATTGGCCCAGAATTCAGCCATGTGGTTTGAGTAGATGGTGGGGTTAACAGTAAGGGTAGTAAAGTATGTTGATCTAGAAAGAAATTGGACAATAGGGGCAAAATCAGCATCTCTTAAAGAGTCAAGGATGGAAACTTGGCTGTGTTGGGGATTCAAGGCCATTGTTCAGATGGAAACTGTTTGATTGAAGTCGGACAATAGCAAAAACAGGATAAAGAAGATGGTTAGTTAAATCTTGGGGTTTCGATGAACTGTAAAGAAAAGTAAGAAAGAGAAACAACCTGTAATTAGATGAAAAGATGGTTTAAGATCTAAGTGGATGTAGGCGGCAAATAATATGATAAAAGAGATTTAAAATTCCGGCTAATTACTATTTTTCCGACAATATCTCTAAAGTAAAATCATGTGGGGCCCAAAGATTTCCGTTGCATAGTAAAATTTCTTCCGAGAGTTAAAATTCTTCCAAAGAAAAACAAGTTTGTTTCCGAAGATTTTCTTCTGAAGGCATTTTATTTCCGAAGGCAAACATTGGTTTACAACCAGATTTGCTTCCGAGAACAATAAATGCTTCCGAGAATAAAAGTTAATAAGCTTCGGAAAATATTTTGACTGATAGTCAAAATTTCTTCCGAAGCTAAAAACTCTTCGGAAGAAAATATTCTTGAATGAATTTTACTCTTCGGAAGAGTTATGTAAAACTCTTCCGAGGATAAAATTCTCTTCGAAAGATTTCTTACTTAGAAATTTTTTTACAATTTTGAAAAATTTTCTGGCAACAGGGCTTAGATTGTATTTAGACAATATAGACAAGACACATTTTAAAAGGTTTTCAAATTAAAAAGACTAGTCAATGTTAATCATCCCAATAGTTGTGATTAAATATTTAAATATTTGTTAATCAAATGCTTTTGTGAACAAGTCAGCATATTATTCATTTGTATTGACTTTGACTAGCTTGATTAGATTTTTCTCATGAATATCTCGAATGAAATTATTGGGTGTTGAATCCAGCAAATAAATAATAAAAATGTGAACCTAATGTACACACATTAAAAATAGTATGAGCGGAAGTAGGTTCGTGTCCTCAGAGATACGTGTCAATTATTTTATACCAAAAACATTTTAGCACAGTTAATATAGTTGGTTATGGGTTAAGGAAGGTGGGGGTTTTAATTAAAAACTAAAATAGAAGTAAATTGAAAAAGGTAAAAAAAAGATTCCAGCAAGCAAACAAGGCCATGTCAAAATTATAAAGGAAATTCCACGCGGCCGTGTTAAGATTCTGCTAGAAAAACAGAAATTGACATTTTTTGTATTTTTTTAATTGTAAATAATTAATTTATGAAATAAATTCAAAAATGAAAAATAATTCCAACACTAAGGTAATTTCTTGATTCGATTCGGCTTACGATCATTAACGATTACGGTACAATGACTTTTTTTGTATTAATGATTTGTATCGATACTAGACATCACGCTATTCAGATGTCCACTCTATCTAATCTCTAATCAAGCTCAGTTCGTTGATTAGAGCCAACCCGCTACTCTAAGCTCATGTCGTTCGGATCTTAGCGTGCGGGTTACAACGATAGAAATATCAATTATAATTAAACACACAAGCCGTTGGATATGTTTAACTATATTGTATGATTCTATAAGGAGAATAAATTCATAGACAAACTCAAACTGTTAATTGTTCCTTATGTCAAAAATCAAAACTTGATTACGGTTTTAAATCTTGAAGAACCTTATTAGAAAAATTAATAAAGCGGCCAATTTTATTAACAATCTAATATATACAGGATCAGATCTGGGTTTAAGATCAAGAATCATGCAAACAAACTATTCAAATAAACAATCACATAAACGTTTCACATTATGAATCAGAATCAAGAGACAAACCCAAGTGTCAAAACCTGAAATAGATTAGCCTGACATGGTGGTTAAATCAATTAAAAAAATAAATAAAGAAATATAAAAAACTTACGAATGATAACAATGAATATTGTTATTTAAAATACAAAACCTTTTGAAGATCTAAAGTCTCAATTCTTCTTTTTCTCTCCGTCGTAGACTTTCAGAATGGCCAAAAAAATCATCCCCTTTCTTCTTAATTTGTTTTCAATAAAAAGATGTGATTTGAAATTTAAATCCCAAAGATTTTGATGAATTTGTTAAAATCAAAGCTCATATGATCTTCAAGAGTTATCTCTAACTTCTTTTGATTCAAATAATTAATATAATACCCTTCATCTTTCCACATCTTTCCAAATCACCCCTAGTCTTTAGTATTCTTCCAAAGCCTCCATTGATTTTAGTTTTCAATCTGCGCAACCGTCTTCTACCTACAAAATAATAAAATCGATCCAAAGTAGACTGTATTCTACCAAAATGAACATTACTCAAAATAAATAAAAGTATGTCTAATAAATGCATGATATAGAATAAAAACATATGCTAAAACAATGATAAATAATACTTAAAAATACTATTAACAGAAATGATACCTGATGTCAATGTGTTTTGTCTTGGAGTGCTTGACTGGATTTTCTGTGATAGAAATGGCACTCTTGTTGTCTATGTGGATAGGAGTCTCCATGAAGTTAAAACCATAATCCAGCATCTGATTCGGAATCCAAAGCAGTAGAGCATAGCAGCTTGCAGTAGCAATATACTCAGCTTTAGCAGTTGATGTGGATACACATGATTGCTTCTTACATTTCCAAGAGATAATCCTTCCACCAAGAAATTAACATCCTCCTGATGTTGATTTCTTGTTGATATTGCAGCCACCATAATCACTATTAGTGTAACCATAGAGGTTGAAATCCCTATTCTTAGGATACCAATGACCCAATTTAAGAGCTCATTTGAGGTATCTAAAAATTATTTTGGTAGCAATTAAGTGAGACACCTTTGGAGAAGCCTGATATCTTGCACAGATGCATGTCGCAAATATGATATCAGGTCTACTTATAGTGAGATACATCAAAGATCCAATAATTGCCCTGTACTGATGCTGATCAGTATCCTCCCCTTCGAAATCAGGACTAAGATTGTGATTTCTCTATAGGTGTCTTGGCTGGCTTACAATCTGTCATCTCAAATCTCTCTAAGATATCTTTGACATACTTAGATTGATTGATGAGGAACCCTTCTTCCATTTGCTTCACCTGAATTCCTAAGAAGAAATTCATCTTTCCCGTGGAACTCATTTCAAACTTCTTCCTCATGATGCTTTCAAAGTCTTTGCACATTTGGTCGTTTGAGGAACCAAAAATAATGTCATCAACATAGACTTTTACAAGCAACATATCCTTCCCAGACTTTCTTATGAACAAGGTTTTGTCTATTTTGACTCTGGTATAGCCATTTTTGAGAAGGAACTGAGACAGTGTCTTATACCACAGCCTAGGTGCCTGATGCAACCTATAGAGAGCTTTATCAAGTTTACACATATAGTTGGGATGCTGTGGGTCTTCAAATCCAGGTGGCTGGCATGCATAGACTTCTCTATCGATATCCCCATATATAAATGCACATTTCATATCAAGTTGATAGATTATGAAGTTCTTGGAGGCAGCAAAAGCAAAAAAGATTCGCACAGCCTCAAGTCTTGCAACAGGTGCAAAGACATCTGTGTAATCTATGCCTTCCTCCTATGTGTATCCTTGAACAATAAGTCTAGCTTTATTCTTGATGATCAAACCTCTATCATCTCTTTTGTTTCTGTATAGCCACTTAGTGCCAATAGGAACGTGACCAGGTGGCAATGGACATAAGTTCCATACCTTTTGCCTCTTGAATTGAAGCAACTCCTCTTGCATTGCTTCTATCCAATTGTTGTCTTTGAGGGCTTATTCCACCTTCTTTGGTTATATTTGAGAGAGAAAGCATGAGTACAAGCAGACATTCCCATTGTAGGTCTGACTTCTTGTTTTCACACCTTTTGAGACATCCCTAATGATATTCTTAGCTGGATGAGTGTTGTGTATCCTGACCTTAGGAATCACATCTAGTTGCGTAGATAAATCCAAGTTTGAAAAGTTTTGCTCAGGATTTTGAACACCATCACCAGCTGATGTCTCACATTCATTCAATGAGGACTGATTCGATGAATTTGTGACAGCATCAATAGTATTTTGCTGAGAAGCAGCATCAACAGTTGCATGTTTCTCCTGATCACTGTCTTTATTAGCTTGGTGTTGAATACTAGAGTTGTCAACTGTTGAGTTATGAGGCTTAATTGGCTAACAACTTGATGAAGCTCCATTGTTTCTTGAGATATTCAAGCTTTCAGGATTTTCAGTTGAAGGAGCTTGATCTTCATTTATTCTTGGAGATATTGAAATAGGTCTTGGTAAGTCAAACATGCAGTGCTGTCTGCTTCTGCCCAAAAGGTGAAGGGCAAGTTTGAGTCGGCTAACATAGTTCTAGCAGCCTCAATTAGTTTCTTGTTCCTCCTCTCAGCAACACCATTTTGTTGAGGAGTTCTAGGAGCACTATATTGTCTGGCAATCCCTTTTGAGTTACAGAATGAGTCAAGAACTGGATTCTTAAACTCAATCCTTTGATCACTTCTAATTATCTTTACCTTGTGATCTATTTGATTTCACTTTTAAGAATAAAAGATTTTAAAGTTTTAGCAGTTTCATCTTTAGTTCTTAAAAAGAAAACCCATGTAAATCTTGTGAAATCATCAACAATCACAAGGCAATATGATTTCCTTCCAATGCTCATTATACTTGTAGGACCAAACAGATCCATGTATAATAAGTGTAATGGAGTGGGGATAGAGTTAACCTCTTTGGATTTATGTGAGACTTTATATTGCTTCCCTTTTAGGCAGGCAACACAGTTGTCCTTACAGAAAAATTCCTTTTTAGGCACACCATGTACCAAATTATTTTTAACCAATTTATTCATGATTTTAAAATTAACATGGCACATTCTTTTATGCCAAAGAGTTGACTCATCACCATTTGCTTTGGGAAGAAAGCATGATACTTCACCCAGTGGGGAAGCTTTGTTCATATCCAGGTTGTACATATCCCCTCTCCTGGGAGATCTAAGAAGCACCAATTCCTAAGGAATTGTCATCCTGGATTTGAGGATGATGCACTCATGTTCTGTGAAAAGCATTTGGTGCTTTTGATCACAGAACTAAGAAACACTAAGCAGATTGTGTTCAAGCTGTTTGAGAAAGTTTGCTTTGTCAAATTTTAACTTACCATTGGATACACTACCTCTACCGGATATGTATCCTCCGGCTTCACCTCCAAACTGAACAGGACCTCCATCAAACTATTCAAACTATTGTAGGAGAGAACTGTTCCCTGTCATGTGCCTGGAGCATCCACTGTCTACAATCCAGATATTTTTATTTTTATCATGTAGATGTCCCTCCATATAAGGTGAAATGGTTAGTTACTTTTGGAGACCCAAGCCTTTTCTGGTCTTGAGCTCTTTTAATTCAGATGATATAATTGAACCAAAATGTATGCATGGGGTTCAATTATGGTTTGTGAAGAAGAGGATTGGGTTGCAACATCTTTTCTGATCTTCCATTCCATCCTATGGTTGATCAAGCTTGATGAGCTTGAAGAGGCTTGTGCAGCATAACTTGCTTCCGAGGCTTCTTTCTTCTCAAAAAAATTTGTCACCACCTTTTCTTCTGAAGCAGTCTTCTTTTCGGAAGGTTTTGAAGGATTCTTTTTGTTCTTTTGTTTTCCTTGCGAAGCTAGTTTGCTTTTAGAAATACTAGCTTCCGAAGCCACTCTAGCTTCAAGGGAAAACTTAGGAAGCTTTTGTTTGTTCTTTTGTTTGTCTTCCAAAGTTAGTTTCTGTTGGTCCTGTTGATCGATTCAACAGTGCACTTGATGCTTGAAAATGATTTCCCACCAAATAAACACTTACAAACTCAATAACATAATGAATTAGATTGAATCTAAACAATAATAAACAATAACAAAGGCTCAATGATGTTGAAAATGAATTTTTAGCCACACACATAATTGCAACAACAATATTCTATTTTAGGGTTTTGCAAAAGGTTACTTACAAAGAAAGAAAAATTACAATATATAAGCAACCTTAGATTCGCTAGCAGACTAGCGAAACTGCCTGTCTAACTACTAGATTCACCAGGCAGCGATACAGATTCACCGGGTGATCAGAAGCAGCTGACTCCGGGCGAAACAATAGTTTCGCTCGTAGTTTCGCCAAAATACAAAAATACGTAAGAAATACAAATTACAAGATAAAACTAACATTTAGCCTATTACATAACAAAGTAAACCTATCAACTATAGTGAGTCCAACCTATGTAAGATTATCAATTCTCCCCCTAGGTTGGACCTCACTCTCGGTCTTCTGGCTCTTCTCTTGCTCCATCTTCAGCTTTATCAGATGTTTCTTGTTCTGCTCCTACTGTACTCTCCTCTTCAGCCCTTGCACTTGCCCTTGTGAATTGTCGTGTAAGATCCTGCATGTCCAACCTTAACTCGTCAGCCTTGGATACTTTCTCAGCTAGCTCCCTGACCTCTGCCCTTACTCCACGAGCTTTATTCGCCAATTTCATAAACAAACTGGCTTCTTTCCTCGTTTCAGCTCCAGCTCCCGCTTTGATGTGATTTTCACATAGAATCACTAAGTCTTTATCACAAAAATAGAACACCTCCATTGGATCAAAAAGTTTAATCTCAGCTTCATCTTTCACTCTAATTACTGCTTCCCCAGTATTGTTGTCATAGAACCATTTCTCGAACTTTTATAGTCTAGGGGGAAGTGGATTGGGCACTCTTATCATGTTCACAGTTTTAGCTGGCTTTAGCTTTAAAACAATCTTTCCTTTGCCAGTAGCCCAATCCAAGTCTTTCTTCAACCTTCTTCTTTCTGTCCTCATAAACCCAAAAGCTTCAAAATTATCATTCATGCATGCCTTGATTTCCTTCTCCAGCATCATGGCACGTTCACTCAAATGGGCATCCAACAGTGGAATTTCAGTTAATCTCCTCAAGTCCCACCTAGGCAAGGTCTTGAATGCCTTCCTTTTATGCATGTATGATATTTCCCCGCCCCTTCATTTAATCATAAACATTTTCATTTCAGAATTATATTTCCAACTCACAATTTTCTTACTAGATTTCTTCTTGCTTGGTTCATTGATGTTTTGGAACAGTGGTGTTAACTGTTCTGGTTCTTTCTCTTTCACGAACCAGTCTTCTTTGCTTAATTCAATTACATCTCCTTCTTCAGAACCCCTTTGTGCCACATAAGTCATTGGATGCTCCTCCACTTCATAATATTCCAGTTCTGAGTCATAGTCAACCAGCTGTTCCTTGTATTCTTCCTCTTCATCAATAAGGCTCTTCCCTGTATCCTTCTTGTTACCTTCAGTAGTTTCTTCTCTAAGCACCTTAGCCCCCGTCAAGTTTGTTTCTATATCAAATCCCAGATCAACAAATTCAGCCTCAACAATCACAGGCTCCTCTTTCTCATATCACTTCCTTCATCAACTCTCTTCTCAGCTTCTGTCTCAACAACCTTTGGACCTCCATCACCACTGCCACTTGCACCACCTCCAGCTGTACTTGCTTCTCCCGCTATCCCAAATGACTTTCCTACTTTCAGGAATGAATAATTAGATGTGTCAGTCAGATCATCTAGCTCCTCTTGTGATAGCTGGTTTGGCAGACCAACTTTGGTCTTGAGCTCATTCACCTCCTTCAATAGTCTTTTCATTAATTCCTGCTGGTCAATCATCATTACTTTCATACTCTCTATTTGCTCGTCTTTCTCCTTTTCTCTTAACTCTTGATTGACCAACTTAGTTTTTATCATGCTCGGTTCATTGGCCAACGAAGCATTCACATTTCTGATGACATCTTGGTCCAATTCAGATCGGGAATCCTTCCTTTCTTCAAACACTGGCTGTTTATGCTTGGTTCTCCTTTCAGTTTCATGAGCCGGTTCCCCTTAATCAGACTTCCTTTTGGACCTTCTCTCTCTTTGAGCCCGTAGCTCCTCTTCAACCTCATCAATCTCAGCTTCTAAATCGTATTCCTTCTCCTTTGCATACCTCTTTCTCTTCTTTATTGCTTCAGCTTGTTTATCTCGATTTTCTTCAGCATTCTTGTTTTCATTTTCAATCAGCCTTTTTATGTAGTTCCATCTTTCAGCTGGGTACATATTTTCCAGTAACTAAGTTATTTTACCACTGAAGTCGTGTCTAACTGCTGAGCAATCTACAAATATTCTTGTATTCATCTGCATCAGCCTCTTAACTTCCCCATGTCTTGGAAAATTGGGTTTCTCATTATTAATGATCATCTGGACAAACCTTGGATATAACAGCCATTTGTCCTTCTTTAGAGCCATAACATTCTCAGTCATACAGTCAAATATTAATCTAGCAATATTGGCCTTTTGTCCTTTACAGAATACAATCATGGCCTTAGCCCATTGTGCATTTAACCCATCTGATCCTCCCTTTCGATGATCCAAACACATAATAAACATGCGAGCAATGTATCTCCATTCCTTGGACAAAAATGACCTTTTGATTTCCTTCTTGGATCCAAAAGATGGTCCTTCATACCCAATACTTCGATAAGCGTTAAGAACTTCAGCATCAGTCATAGCAACCTCATCTCCACAGTCTTCTTCTAACCTCAACACCCTCGCAATCGTCTCAGCACTAACAACTATATTCTCCCCAAGAACTCTGGAAGTAATTTTGTGTGGAGTAGATCCCAAATCACATTTTGCATTTACCCAGAAATCTCTTATGCGAATGTCATAGATCGTGGGTAAATAAGATATGGCATAGAGAATGGGAGGCTGCTTCAGCCATCTAAGACAATCTCTGAATCCAACAGTCTTTGGATTACTGTCGTCTAATAATGCCACTAGATTTGTCTTCTCGTCGAACTTTAAGTTTGCCATGAACTGCAAAATATAGACATAGGTAAGTTAGACATAGGCAGTTTCGCTGGTAAATTCGCTAATAAATTCACTTGTAGAATCACTGGTAACTTCGCTAACAAATTCGCTCCTAGATTCGTTGGCAAACAAGCAGCAGTTTCGCCTGAACCAATGATCGAAAACTCTAGTTTCGGCGATACTTTCGCTGAGACTAGTAGAACTTTCATTCTAAAATGAATTCGCCAGCACTTTCACTTGTAATGACTAGCAGGAAGTTGAACTTTCGTTCAAAAGTGGACTACTTTCACTGACAATAACACCTGAATTGAAAATCACCAAGTCCTTAGATTCGCTGGTAAATTCGCTGAACGAATTGTAAATTCGCCCGATGAATCTGAAAAGCCTTTTCAGAACAAAATCAACCCTATCTCATTCAAAACACAACGAATTTGAAATCTGATGATTACAGTGGTTTTGCACATTCAAAATGTACAATTCTCAATCAATTTCCATAACAAAAACACCCAAATCAGTAGTCAAAATCGATTGAACAGTAACTAGTCTTCTATAGAGCATAAAAACCAACTAATCAAGAGCACAATGGCTCTGATACTATATTGTTGGTCCTGTTGATCGATTCAACAGTGCACTTGATGCTTGGCAATGATTTCCCATTGAATAAACACTTACAAACTCAATAACATAATGAATTAGATTGAATCTAAACAATAACAAAGGCTCAATGATGTTGAAAATGAACTTTCAGCCACACACACAATTGCAACAACAATATTCTATTTTAGGGTTTTGCAAAAGGTTACTTACAAAGAAATAAAAATTACAATATATAAGCAACCTTAGATTCGTTGGCAGTTTCGCTGACTAGCGAAACTGCCTGTCTAACTACTAGATTCACCCGGCAGCGAACTACAGATTCGCCAGGTGATCAGAAGCAGCTGACTCCAGGCGAAACTATAGTTTCGCCCGTAGTTTCGCTGAAATACAAAAATGCATAAGAAATACAAATTACAAGATAAAACTAACATTTAGCCTATTACATAAAAAAGTAAACCTATCAACTATAGTGAGTCCAACCTATGTAAGATTATCAGTTTCCCTTCGGAAGAGTAAGCTTCTTCCGAAGGCAACTTGGCTTTGGAGACAAACTTTCCTTTTTCTTAACACTTGGGCCATATGGTAAGGTCCAAATGTGAAACCCTCCTTGACTCATTCTTTCTTAACATTAGATGCATAATGTGTGCTTGCTGGATTGTAGTAACAATCTTTACCCATATGATTATGCAGGCCACAGATTATACATTCAATGTTAATTTTGATGGGGCAAGTTGATGGTTGCTTCTAGAGCTTCTTTTCTTCATTATCATCCTTCTCGTTCAAGTTTGATCCTTCTTCATAACAAAAATACTTGTACTACATTCCTTTAACTGAATTAGGATTTCCAACCACTTGAAATCCATCTGATATAAATACACCTTTTTGCTTTGGGTCTATCTTTAACTTTTAGTCAGCCACCTTCTTGGCAGTTTTTCTTATTGCTCTAATTTTGTTTCCTCTAGATTTGTTGGTTAAGGGCTGATCATCAGCTGTGGGGATGAGGTTTTCTACCTTATCCTTTCCTGTGGTGGTTTCTATTATTGCATCATTCTTCTGCTCTTTGGGTAATGGGTCAGCAGTTGGAACCTCTTGCTCCTCTACTCCACATCTAGGCTGTCTAATAGACACAGAGTGTGGTGAAGCAATTTTATTGGTTCCCAACCCACTTTTGTTTTGATAACACACTTTTGAGTGGGAGGATGATGTAATGATGGTATTGAAGTTATGCTCTTCAATGGCATACTTCTTAGCTTTAGCCTCAGCTATCACTAGTTAGGCTTGAGCCTCAGTCAACTTGGAGATTAAATCTTTTATTTGATCCCTGTAATTTGAATGTTCATGTTTTAAAGAGGACATAGTTTTCTCTAACTCTTCTATTTTGAGTTTGTAGTCAGATTCTGCTCTCTTAAAATCAGATTTTAGTATATTTAAAGACTCAATATCAGATTTAATTTCTATGTTGTAGTCCTGAGACAATTTAACCTTAGCAATACAGGCTAGAGTACAGAGATGTTCATATACCTTAGTGTCTTCAGTTCTAGCCATGAGAGCTTGAGCAGGAGTGACATCTTGCACCATGAAGCTCCAATCAGCTTCTTGAGCAACAACTGCAGTTTGTTGCTCAGTGGATTTAGTTGCAGCTTTAGGGGTAGCAGGATGTTGGGAGGCTTGAGTTGCTTCAGGATTACATCTAGGAGCTTTGCATTCCCTTGCAAAGTTACCAAGCTGGTTACAGTTGTAGCACTTGGCCTTTATTTTGTCAAACCCAAATTTATTGTTGGTTAAGTTTTGAGGGAACTGCCTTCTAGTTCTTTTAAAGAACTTCTTTGCTCTGTAGGTCAGGAGAGCCATCTGTTGGACAACGTTCATATATTCTACATCATCTAAGCTGAAACACTCTAGATCATCAAAATAGAATTAAAAATCTCTAGAGTGCTCACTCCCTAAAACAAAGGCACAGCTATCCTGGAAAGGATTTTGATGAGCCTGTTAAGACTTGGGTGTCTCAAGGAATGTGATGTAAGGCCCAGAAGAAGAGGATGAATGTTGGGGGTAGTTCAGGTACAACTAGGGCTGGGGAGTTCTTGAACCTTCAACAACATGTAGATCATTGCTGACTGTAGAACTGGAGATGTTGTTCATCTGATGGTTTTTCTTAGATTCCATCTCCATACGTTATCCATCAAGGATTCCATATAGTTTAGTCATGGTGAGAGTGTTGAGATTCTCAGTTCTCTTGATTGAGACACAATAGAAAGTCCATTCATGAGGCAGTGCACTCATGAATTTTCTTACTATGTCTCTTTTCTCAAAAGTCACTCCCATAGACTGAAGAGAGGTGATCAAGTCCATGTATCTAAAGTATTGTTGGCTCAAGTCTCACCAAACATATATGTGAAGTTCTCAAACTTTTTCTTTAGTGTATCTTTCTTTGACTCCTTTGATTCAGTAGAACCAGAGTACATCAGTTTCAAAGCCTCAAAACGTTCTTTGGCAGACTCGCATTGCTTAAAGCCTACCATTATAGAGTTTGGTATAGCAGTAAGCTGAACAGTCATGGCTTTAGAATCAATGTCCATTTTCTTATAGTCTTCATCTGAGTAGTCTTCAATATCCTTCTCAATCATGGCACCATTTCCTGTTGGAGATGCTACTTTTGGCTTGTATGGACCATGGGTAACAGACGTCCACATTTGGTTATCTTGATACTTGATGAAGCCTTTAATGCGGATGCACCAGGTCTTAAAATCATTAGGAGTGATGGTAGGAGCTTTGGTCATAGTACCCATCTCAGACTCGGAGGACTTCTGGTTGAGAGCCATTAGAGTGAAGTGAGTGAGTATGAAGAAAAATAGGTGATTTTGGGATGGTAAGATCTCATAATCAGGAGCCTAAAAAGCTCTGATACCAATTGCAGGATCGGTGTTTATCTTACAACACAAGATAATCACACAAACTCACTTAATGTCACTCGGGTTGATGAAGTAGAGTCTTAGCCAAGTTCACAAGTAATATAATAAGTTCAAACAGAAAACATAAAACACAAGAGTGGTTTTCAAGATACTTGTATATATTACTTCTCAACTCAGTATTACAAGACTTATAAGCATAGTTACTAAGTTACATGGAGAAATTATATATACTACTATCTACAGCCGGTTATACTTGGAAAACCAGCTGGAACTTACAACTAGACAAATACTACATCGTTTAGAAGTAAGGTATCTAAGCTAAAATAATAATATCTTAGATTAGGTAGTCATGACATGTCCATGACTTACCTTTTGTCACCAACTAAAAGTGGCAACTGTACTAAGCTAAGAATGGTTGTACAGTGGATTAAAGTAAGGTCAATTATACGGGCGTGGGAAAGCGCCATGCAGTCTATTAGAGTGGCAGCGGGCTGTTAGATAGACCATACTTATGTCCACTAGTTCATAGATAGTTCTTCTGAAGCTAAATGGCTTCGAAAGAATTTCTGAGGCCATTTATACTTTGGAAGAATCAACTTCTTCTGAGTCTCTACAATTCTTCAGGACTTTATTTCAGAAGATTTTGTCTTTTGGATCTTCTAAGTTGTATACTTTGGAAGAATAAGAACTTAGTCTCGGAAGACTTAGTTCTTCATTTGAAAGTTCTTCATACTTGAGCTTCGAAAGATCTTTGACTTAGCTTCAGAAGAGCAACTTGTTCCTTCGGAAGACTATTTGTCTAGCACATCAAAATATATCTAAGTGTGGTTTTGGTTGCACCAGCCTCATTAGATCCAACATGTCCCATTTGGTTACAGTTGTAACACTTCACTTTGCTTTTATCCAACCCAAACTTTCCATTGGATACATTGCTGGGAAACTTCCTTCCTGTTCTTTTGTAGAACTTCTTAGCTCTGTGAGTGAGAAGAGCCATTTGCTAGACTATCTCCATGTACTCTAGATCATCTGGATGGATACAATCCAAGCCTTCAAGAGTGAAGAGAAAGTTGCCATAACTTTCATCAGCAGACACAAAGGCTTGAGCAGAGCTTGTCTCTTGGAATGGGCTTCCTTGGATGTAGCTCTCCTTGGTGTCTCAAGGAAGGTAATGAAAGGACCTTTTTGTGAATTGTTAGGGTAGCAGATAAGATGATGCTATGGTTCTCTACTATCCCTTTCAACTATATGAAGGGCTGAACTCTGCTAATTGTTGGAAGAGCTGGTTGATGGATTTTGCATGTTCATCTCCATCTGGTAGCCACTAAGGAACCATACAGCTTTGTGAGAGTAAGAGTAGTGAGATTTTCAGTTCTTTTAATGGACACACAGTAATGAGTCTATTGTCTAGGAAGAGAGAACATGAACTTCCTCATAATATCCCTATTCTCAAGTTTTACTCCAACATCCATTAGAGTATCAACAATCTCAACATACCTGAAGTATTATTGAGTCATGGTTTCACCTGTCTTGTAGGTGAAGTTCTCAAACTGCTACTTCATGAGATCTTTCTTGTTTTCCTTGGCTTCCTCAGACCCCTCATACACAAGCTTAAGTGCATCCCAGAGCTGCTTAGCAGTTTTGCACTTCTTGAAGCCTCTGTAGATAGATTTTGGAAGAGCAGTTTGGAGAGTGATCATGGCTTTCTGATCTACATCAATTTTCTTCCAATCTTCTTCAGAATAATCAGCCATTTCCTTTGGTATCATCCCACCTCCGGCAATGACTGAAGAGGTGCTTGGGATGTGAGGTCCTTCAATGATAGATCTCCACATCTTGCTGTCTTGAGACTTGATGAACCCTTTCATATGTCGGCACCAAGTATCAAAATCATCAAGAGTGATTAGTGGAGACTTTGTGATGGTATCGGTTTCCATATCAGCCATTGAGATAGCTGCCATTTGAGCTGATAAGTGTTTGGTGAAACTAAAAAGATCTAAGATAGTGAGATCTTACAATCAAGAGCCTGAAATGCTCTGATACCAATTGCAGGACCGGTGAAGGAGGTAAATGCAACAGTTTCATAAGGTGGAGAGACTTAGAACACTTAGCAGATCAAATAGGGAAATGGCTTAAATGAAACAAAGAACACTGGTAAAAGAACAATAACAAGAACAAGATAATATGGTTTTCAAGAATGATATATGTTTCTCTCAAGTTCTTACAAGTGTTACAAAGCTTAAAAAATAAATACAAGTACTTGAGGTACTTTATACTACATCCTACAACCGGCCATACTTTAAATGACAACTAGAAACATTAATCTCGACAACAAGATTAATGTAGAGTCAAAAGGTAGATTGCCTTTTGACTAGTGACTATGACATGCCATAGCTCACATCCTTATCTATTACAAAAAGGATAAAAGTACATAGTTGGAAAGTTACAGACTCAACACCTTAATCTACAGTTGACAAAAGCATGGACTTTTTACTAACTCATGCAAGTTGGTGAGTCTTCAGAGGTGGCAGTGGAAAGGTGTTTTAGCTTTTGTCAAAAGCATGTCAGAGAAGACATGCCCTTTCTATATTCGAAAGAAATCAGTCTTTGGATTCGGAAGACTTTGTCTTTGAAGCTTCAGAAGACTTCATCTTTGTCTTCGGAAGAATTGGTCTTTTGGCTTCGAAAGAATTGGTCTTTTGGTTTCGGAAGATTTAATACTTAGTATAATTTACTGAGTTATATCAAATCTTCCGAAGTACATTCCCAGTACTTTACATGTGCATGCTGAGAGCTCTTTGGGTTGCTCTTTGGTTACATCAGTCTCTAACTGTAATCCTTACGGTAACCATTAAATTCATTTAATCAACGGCTTAAATCGTTGTTGATACATACTAGGCGAAATCCACTTTCAATTTTGGTAATCCTTATACAAATCTTATCTTATCTTACTTCTTATCTTATCTTATCTTATTTTACTACTCTAATAAAAGAGTAACATAGCATGACACGTGGTAGCATTAAAATTCTTCTCGCCAAAATGTTCCCTCCTCTCTATCCTATTAAATAATTACCTTAATTACTAATAATATTATTTAACATTTTTTTAGATTAAAAATAGTTTTTATTAAATTAAAAAAGAAATATTATTATTAATGTTATTTTTAAATAAATAAATTTTTATAAAATAATAATTTTTTCTAAAACATCAAACTTTTTCAAAAATAAGAAATATTTTAAAATTGGTTTTTTTAAAAAGTATTTTTTTTTAAAACCAAAAATAATTATATTTAGGAATTATGATAAGGGAACTTTTAAATTTGACATTTTATACAGTTTATTTAAGAACAAAACATTTATTTTTTTGGAAAAAAAGTTCAAAACAAAATTTAAAAAGTTGATATCATTATTTTATTACTTATAGTAATTACACATACGTAATCTCGATCATATCATATATTATAATATCATTTTATAATTAATAAATTTCATAATATTAGTATTTTATCTATTCGACCTGTGTAATACACGGGTTTACTAAAGCTAATATATATAGATATTTACATATACACATATATAGATATACCTATAGGAAAATGTTCAAACTAAAACCTTGTGTAATAGTGAGAATTTGCAAAAAAAAAAAAAAAAAAAAAAACCTGTCAAGATCAACGTGTACAATGTGTTGATTCATAAGAAAAGGTTTCAAAAACAAATTTAGGTTTTTAGCTAAAAAGGAAGAAAGATAAACCTTCGGTTTAGCTTGAAAGGATTGTACAATGTGTTTTAACACTTGTAATTATTTAAAGTCTTAAATTTTATATCAATTTACTTTCGTGCCCTTTTAATACGTGTTATAATCATTGTTTTGAAAACCGGACCGGCAAGCCGGTTCAACATGTTGGACCAGGAATCGGACTCCAACCCGGTCCAGTTTGGTAACTAAAAACCGTTTTGACATTAAACCAGTGATAGGACTAGTTGAACCGACGGTCGGACAAGGACCCAGACCGGTTGAACCGTGGGTAGTTGAACTGACGGTCAAACTAGGAACCAGAAACCAGGATTCAGACTGGTTGAACCGGTTTTTATATATATATTTAAATTTTTCAGTATTTTTTACATTTCGGTCCGACCAGTCAAACTGGTCCGACCAGCGGACCGATAAGGCGTCAGGTTCACTATCCGGTTTGGTTCTAAATAATATAGTATAGATACAGTATAGCATTAAAGTAAAATTGCTCCTTAGTCTAGAAAGCCTAAAAAGAAATTTTAGCCACTCATAAAGTGGGTCAAACTAACTTCAATTGATTTCATTCTAGCAGCATTGGAATCGGCTCATCAATCTCTACGATTTTAGTTTTTAGGGTTAGCTTTGGGTATGTAGCTTGTAGGCTTTAGATTTTTATGTTTCCAACTAATTGTGTTTTTCCATCTCGACCTTGTGTCTTTTCTACTCCTCATTGTGTCTTTATTGCTTATCATGTCTTGTTGCTCATAACTACTTGTCATTTTGTCTTTGTCATGCAACATTATGTCTTTTTACCATTATAAAAATAAGTGTTTTTTTTACTATAACCTCACCACATGTGTGCGTGTATCTGTATGTGTGTGTAATAGTTCCACCAAACTTTTGACTTTTCTTATTATATAATTGTTTCCCCGATTTTTTAAAATTAAAATAAGTTTTACATACACTATTAAAACTGGATTTTCAAGTATCTTAAAGGTCAGCAAAAACTCAGTCTTTGGTGTCCTCGAAATCATGAATTAAATTTGTATATTTATACTAATAGTGATTATGCATGATGTAATCTTGACAGGATATCCATATTAGGAGGATATTGATTTCTAGGTAACAAGTTGATTTCTGGGTAATGCAAGAAAAAGAACATGATGTCGACATCGATGCAGAATACATAAGCGAATCAAGTTGTTGTTCTCAAATAGTTTGGATTTAATAACAATTAGTTGATTACGATTTGAATTTTTATAATATGCCCATATCATATGTGACAACGAAGCAGCCATAGGTTTCATTAGGAATCGTATTCAGCACTCCAAGACCAAACACATCGGCATCTGTGTCCATTTTATTCGTGATTGTCTTGATCATACACTTATCCTTTTAAAACAAGTTCTTCGGGTACTAATATTTCTAATCTTTTCACTAAAGCATTTTATCATTGATTAATTTTGAATGATCTATTAGAAAATTTTCCTAAAAAGATTTTATCTTTTTGTTTTTAAAATTTTTAATTTTAGGAAAATCATAATTTTATGGTGAGAAATTTCTAAAGAAACAACCAAAAATATTTTGATTTTAGAGAGTTAAATTTATAAAAAGAATATATGAAAACTATGATTTGAGTGGGGAACACATTAGAGTTTTGTGGTTAATATTGATTACATGTGAAAAACAGACTAAGGGTTACAGTATTGTCGTACTCAAGCTAGCTATTTTCTAATCTAGGGATTTTCATTTATATTAGTAATATATGAAAAAAATAAAAGGAAAAGAATCAAATATAATCAAAAGATTAAAATAAAATAAAATTAAAAGCAAAAAGATGTCAAAAAAACCAAATAGGAATAAAAGATGCTAATGTTGCATAAATCCTAAAAGTTATGCCAATGTTGCATACATACGATATGGTAAATATATTTCCTTTTGAATGTGTTTTTGATACAAGAGGTAAATTCAAAAGATGGGGTATGTAGGTCTGAATTGTGTGGCACGTAAGTCTCAAACGCCTTACGAGTGCATGTAAGTTCTGATGGTTTGTAAGTCCTAGAAACATACTAAATTATGTGTTCGGATACATTAGCTAGTCATGCTCAATGGATATATTTTAGGAAAATTAATAAACAATGAGATTTTTTATTAGAGGTGGAAGGTTTAATTGTGCTTCTTTGACTTATTTAGGTCTTCTGGCCGGTCTTAATATAATGAATCTGAAGGTATAGACGCTAATCATTGAAAGATTTGAATCGAGGTTGTCCCTATGGAAAACATGCTAGTGTTCATTTACTATTTTACGTCACTTGTAAATAGCCAACACTCATTATTGATTACTACTGTTGTTGGATCTCTTGGATTGTTTTATAAGTAACTTTTTCTCATCCTGTCATGTGTATTGAAAATCCTTGAAAGATTTCATTGGAGGTTTTTTCAGGGAGATAATGAGGAGGAGAGGAAAATGCATTAACCGCATTGGAAAACGGTTATGGCTTCTAAACAAAATGGTAGTATGTATTGGGATTTGGTTGTTGGAACCTTTTAATTAGGCTCTTTTGTAAAAATGGACTTGGAGGTCCGTAAATAAACCGGGTGGTTTATGGGTTAGTATTATCTCTCGTCTCTCGTGTGGTTCATATGCACGCAGGATCTGTGGAAATAGTGCGCAGCAAAGGATGAGCACTTTTAAACCTCATGAAGCCGGGATTATTCCTTTTTCTCCGTTTCAAAGGGATATTGGGTGTGGTGATGATACTTTGTTTTGGAAAGATTGTTGGTTGAATAATTCCATACTAGCGGAAATATTTCAAATGCTCTTAGCACTAGAGGTAGAAAAAGACTGCTGGGTGTCCCAAAGGGTGAGCAGCACTAGTTGGAAGTGTCGTAGAGAAGTTCGAGGGAGTACTAAAGAAGCTCAGTTGCACTTGGTCAGATTCACGTCGACCAAGAGACGGCTCGGTGATTGTGGTTGGTTGAGGTCTCAGAGGGCACGGTCAAGGGTGCGTGGGACTCGGTCGATGGGGTGTTGCCTCCTAATTGGGCGATAGATGTAGCCAAAGCTCTGAAGACAGCCTGTATAGGTGAAGTGGCATATACTTTGAAATAACTAATTATGTAGTTAATATAGCGTAGCGATCCACCAGAATGACAACCCATGTTACTTGCAAAAAAAAAATGTATTATATGATAGCCGCACCCACGCTACTTAGTATACAAGTCTATTATAAGAAACTGGATTCATTTACCCACTGCCTAAGTGTATGGCTGTCATGAGAGCGTTTAACACTAAAAGTTTCTTATCATAAGTCCAACCAAATTTCTTATCAGTTCTACGCTCATTCTTTTTTCTACTAAAATTATCTCCTCTTATCAAATATTATTAATCATGAACTGAAATCTTAAAGCAAAAAGGTCTGAATAAATACCAATTTTCTATAAAGAAACTGAAACCACATATATATCTAAACTAAACAGTAACCTGCTTTTGACAACTCTTCCCAACTCAAAACTTGATCCAACATCATCCAGTCTAAAATACGTTGACACTAAAAACAACAAATGTCAACTTTTTTCCGACTTATAAGTCTGTGTTGCGTGAGAAGGATGGTAATGGAACGGATTCCTGTGGACGAAATATAACCAGAACAGCAAACATGCCAATCATTGGAAGCACGAGAAGCCATTTTAGCAGTTTGTAATAATGGAGATGAAAGGTCAAAGAGAATTCATCAGAAAAGTATAACCCGTTTTTGTCTGTCATTTCCACAACCACTGTTCCTGTAGTTCTAACCCCGACTGTTGGCAACTTCATCCTGTATTTTCCAGGTTTATCATAAACCTGATTGCTTTTGATTGTTCTTTCCCCTTGGTAATTTCCAGGAACTAATAACGATGTCTGAAATGTATGTTTGGCAAGGAAAAAACCAATTAGATCATAGTGCTTCGGTAAATGAATCAAGTAATACTATTAGAGGTCGTAAAATTGACACGTTTACTTATAAACGGATCCATTCAGGTTGACTTTAATATGATGCAATTTTGACCAAATTACTTACGACAGGGCATACTTGGCTGAAAAGGAAATGGTCGAAAGGGTGGAAAATCACTAGGCATATTTTAAATGCATAACCTCCAAAATCATCTTTGAAAAAATTAAAAATATTATGGAAATAATACACCTAAAGAACAGCACACTTTTGTGGTAACTCTTAAAATCAATCATAATATTAACAAAAAAGTATTGATTTAGGTTCATAAGATTATTATTTATTCCAATAGCCAAACACTTGTATTTACTATTTAGAGTTGGGTAAATGGGTGGGTCGGGAGAATTTGGATCAGAACAGGTAATTTCAGTATGGCTCAAAACAAATCTCGTTGGCCTGGCCAACCCACAAGCACTTTTTGCCTTTTCTTTTCAATTCTTAAATTTGTAAGTGTTGTTCTAAATATAAGTAAAAATTACGCATTTTAAATAGACTTTGGGTTACTTTCAACACATTACCATTATCATTTTAGCCAATTTTCATTTTAGCTGAAATGAGTCAAAATTGCCACCTCTAGTTCTTTTAAACAGTGTAAATGGTAAAAAATATTTGCATTACGTATAATTTAACAGTAGTAATTCTTAAAAAGAGTCGAGTCATACTGTTCTTACCGTAACATTATAGGGGGCTTGGTATCCAGACGGTACCCTGTGTCTATCTACAATCTCTATTTCAACCCAGAAATGTTTTCCTTCTTCATCACGGAATGTTCTAGATGAAGGTGTCACATAGACACCTTCACGATCAATACGAGCTGCAACATTATTTCGTCCTTGATTATGTGATCTCCAAGCCTAGCAAAGCAAAACATAAAAAAAAATGTATTAAGAATCAACAAGTGGAAGTCGTAGTATGAGAATAAAATTTATGCCATGCCTTGAGAGGATGATGTGGGGCGGGGGTTGAAAAACAAAAGACATTGCCATTCATGGTTGTCACAATAAGATCAAGATCATCTCCACCATCAACGTTGTCTGCTAACACCATGCTATATCTGTTCATTAATGATTCACCAGTTTTAGCTAAATTTATGGGAAATAAGGCAGAAACTAACAAAAGCATGAATTCTTAATAATTCATATTTTAAAGATTAGTATCAAAAAGCCAAGCTGGGAGTCTATGTTTAAAAGTAATATTAGAATAAAAGATCATAATGTACAACAATAAGATTTACTGGAAGTGTTACAATACAATTTGTATTTTGTATAGACTATCATATATTATAAGCATATATTTTTATGCAAGTTTACTTGTATTTTATTGCCCGTTGTCTAAGCTTGTAGATGGTAAGTTTTTGCCACTCTATTTTTCTGAAAGAAATTAACAAGTTGTCCCCAGGCTTCCATAGTCAACAATTTGGTCATACAGTTAAAGCCACACATATGAAGTCGAACAACCCTAATGAACTACACAAGTTAGGTGCCCGATGTGTTTAGAAGTGGCGAAGTTGTTGAGTCTGATGGTTCTAATCATGTTTGTGGGTTAAAATGTTCATCAAAAGTTGATCAAATGGGTCATGGGTCAGAAAGATGGATCTGTCCAGAATTTATTTTAGGAATTGATAAGTTAATAATTAGGCAATTAAACATAATAAAAGCAGTCAAAGCATAAATCAAACAATGCTTGATTTAAGCTATCAGTTATGATTCTCTTTTATGATTAGGAGTTATTTTCTTCCTAATAAATAGATGGTAAGAATAAGATGCAAAGCGTATCAAAAAGTATTCCTTTGTTCTACTTAATAAAATTATGTGAGTGTGTTTTTATCAATTGTTATTGTGCCAATTGTCTAAAAATTGGTATTAGAGCCACGTTCGGTGAAGACAGTGTGGAGTCGGTTTGAGAGTCGATCGTCGAAGGGTGTAGCCTGTCACTGCAGGGCAAACGCAGCAGTCAACCGAAGGGTTTTGAAACAGCAGGGTCTGTTTCAGGACTGTTTTTATAGCAGAAAACGGACACGTGAAGGTGTTTTGGTTAACCGTTGTCTTGGTGGAAGCACCATTTGCGACAACAGGGGTGACCGGTGATAAACATTGTTGTTCCAGGGCTGTTATAGGTGATTAAAGAGCCTTTGAGCAACTTGATTCATGATAAGAGGAGACCGGCGTAGGTGCGTGAAAAACGGGCAGAAAGGATCTGTCAAAGCAGGTGGCTTTGGATTCGGCTTCGTTTAGCAGGTGAAAGAAAATGGTAAAGGTGGTGTGACTTTGTTTTCTTTGTCGATGGAGAGCCCTCTTTGAACAAGGGTGCTCAGGAAAAGATGCCGTTTGATGAAGTTGTTGGAAGGTTGAGAGTCTATGAAGAATGCATTAGGGGACTCAACAAAGAAGAAGAAACTCAAGAGAGGTTAAAGATTTCTAAAAGGGAGAAAGATAAAAAGCACGGATGTGAACAATGCGGTTATGGAAGTTCAAACTGGGATGACTTTGGGAGTGGCTGAGGAAGAGGTCGGGGTCCCGGAAAATGTCAAGGCGGTGAACGGTTCCAACGGAATAAAAGCCACGTTAGATGCTACAAGTGTGGTGAGCTTGGACATTTTCCAAATGAATGTCCAAAGTGGGAGAAAAAGGAGGAGGCTAACTTAGCATAATATATGGATGACGAACCAACATTGCTATGAACAATGAAGTGCACAAACCATGATTAGGGGGGTGAATGATGGTTCTAATCATGTTTGTGGGTTAAAATGTTCATCAAAAGTTGATCAAATGGGTGATGGGTCAGAAAGATGGATCTGTCCAGAATTTATTTTAGGAATTGATAAGTTAGTAATTAGGCAATTAAACATAATAAAAGCAATCAAAGCATAAATCAAGCAATGCTTGATTTAAGCTATCAGTTATGATTTTTTTTTATGATTAGGAGTTATTTTCTTCCTTATAAATAGATGGTAAGAATAAGATGCAAAGTGTACCAAAAAGTATTCCTTTGTTCTACTTAATAAAATTATGTGAGTGTATTTTTATCAATTGTTATTGTGCCAATTGTCGAACAGAGTCAGGCGGATTGGATAATGAGACACTTCATGTTTGCATCAAAATATGTAATTTTAGAATGATTAAGGTTGGATTTGGATGATCGAAACACTTTTTGTTAAAAAAATTCCAATTTTCACCATATAACTAGTGTGTGAATATAATCACAAAAGTTATTCTATTCCAACTTAAACTAAAATTTATAAGGCTTTATGCAAATACAATTTTGCAACATTAAACCCAGTTGACATATTTTCTTTTAAGCTAATTTTGTTTTCCCTGACTTTACCAGTTTAATATGTCAAAGTTAAAACATAACAACGCACTCGTTTATGGTTGAAATTGGCATTGCTTGCTGTGGTACTTCGGTAAAGGAAAGAATCAGCCAAAGTTTGTAGAAAGAGGAACTTACGATGTTTCACCAATATCCACAACATCAGCACATGAAGTTGGACCATCAATGAGATACAAGTAACCATCAAATGATGTTGTGACAATGGTAAGTCCTTTCTTCTTTTCCCTGCGCTTGCTCAAGTCAACCAGCAGAACTTGATTCATCACTCTCCCATGAGTTCTATATGGATAAGGGCGCACATACGAGCCGTCTTTTCCACTAAGCACATAAATATTTCCTGATATTGTTGGAATCACAACATCTGTGTGCCCGTCTCCATCCACATCACCAACAGTTGCACCCTAAGAATGTTATAAACATGTTAGTGGGTCAAGCCAGCCTATCCCATTTCAACCCATGAGCCATGTTTCCTTACCTGAGAAATTAAGCTCTTAAGATGGGCTTCCCAAATTTCTACGCCTTGAGGAGTCCATGCAGCAACATTCCCATGTGTGTCAGTAGTAACCAATTCAATCTTCCCATCATCATTAATATCAGCAGCTACTACAGCTCCCTGAATTTCAGCCATCTCAAGAGGGAACTTTTCCCTTACCTTGCCTAAATCACAATTAAAAAATTATAATGCTTTGCACATTAATTTCTCAATTAATAATTGAATTACCTTTATGATCCAAGACATAAAATAAGCCATAAGAAGTGCCAACAAGGATGTCTAGGTATCCATCACCATCCAAATCAACCACTGTTGGAGATGAATATATATACGCACGGTACTTCGCAGTATCTGTACTTAGATCCAGCTTGGCAGTCCACTTAATTTGTTTGGTCTCAAGGTTAAAAACGACAATTCCACCACCAACATATTTTCCAATTTCAATACCACCAAGCTCCTTCACACGCTCTGCGTTGTCATAGTACCTGTAAAAAGGATGCCTGTGGTTAAAAAAGCAGCCATGATTAAAACCCATATATAATAAGAGGACACTCACTCCTGGTCAAAGAAATATGAGACCGCAACAATCATCTCTGAAATCCCATCCTGATCAATATCAGCTATCACCTAAAAATAACAAGGAAACAAGCATATTTTATAATTCATTCCAATATCACATAACCTAAGATGGTCTATCTCATGACATGTAAGACTTACAGGAGTACACAAAATGTGTGAATCAACATGCACATAACTTTGAGATGCCTCGTGTTGTGCTTCGTTCCACTCCTCATCTCCCCACATTGTTTCATCAACATAATCATCATAGTCATAGTTATACTCATCTGCCAGCTCATCATTGTCACGAAGTAACTCAAAAGATGAATCAGCATCAGCTTCTAGGCCTTCCTCATTTTCCACAGTTGCAACAGGAACATCCTTCTCATTGTTCTCTTGTGATTTTTCTTCAAGAAGCCTTCTTCCGGTGCTTGTTTCATTATTAGTAGCTTGTACATTGTCTGGTGCTGTATTTAATGAGGTGTTGTGATAGTCCTTTGGCAACTCAATATGTGGACTAGTTTTATTTTCTGCATTCTTGCTGTTCTCTGGCAACTCAATAGGTGGACTAGTTTTATTTTCTGCATTATCACTGCCGTTTTCCAATGAGTCTGTATTAGCAGCGCTCTCATTGTGTGAATTTTTAACGTGTTCACCCAAAGAAGTATTCTCTGTATTATTTGGTGATTCGGGTTTTAGCTGTGTTTCAGTCTCTTTCACCTTATTCTCCTCCAAACCAGATGTATGGTTACCTCCTCTGGGGACTGGGGAAATGTTTATTCAAGTGTAGGCCGGTTAGATATTTCTGGTACAGTTTAAAATTTTAAGTTTTAATAACATCTAAAAAGGTCAGTTAAAAAAATTCATTGTTAATAAAATCCGTTCATCTTTATGGCTGTCACCTGATAAAGGTTAAGCTTAGATAAATGCCAGACAGACTTGATGTTACATTTTTTTGCTTGAGTTACAAAAGATGTGGAAAAAATAAATAGGCCACCAAAGAGATCTTATAAGTAACTTAATAGTTAACTGTATACATGGGACTATATCCTGTTGTTAAAGGGAACTACTTGATAGCAAGTAAATTGCCTTTTGTCCATTCTACTAATAAAAATATATTTATTTTGCCAATGTAACATGAGTTCAAACCAACTATCCCCACTGGTGCAACTTTTTGACAAAACTTAAAGAGCAACTTGCCAGTTGACAAAGAAGTAACTGGAAAACGGTCAAGTCACTTTTTAAGACAAGTGCAAGGGGAGAGAACATGAAAAAATAAAAAAGAATCAAGAATCCTAGAAAGAATCTCTTGTAGTAAAGTGGCCAAAAAGTATATACTCAGTCGCAGGAGCTAAACAAATATTTTCCAGGATTATTGTATAAAACATAATGACGTACGAGATATAGAGTGCATAACAGCCTCCTGAACAAGTAGGTCATCATGGACATCTGGATGAGAGTGGTCAACTGGATCTGGGTTCAACCCCACATACCAATCTCTTTTAGCTTTTAGCCTAGGAACCTCTAATTTATCTGACATCATATAACCTGAAGCCCTGCATAGAAAAAGACACTGAATCTGGATGTCTAACAAGAAGAGAAGAAAAGATAAAAATGCTGCAAGTTAAAAAAACAGTTGTACCGGAAGAATAGCACCTCGCCATTGTATGTAGCCAGAGCTATTTCTCTCACACCATCCTTGTCAATATCATACAAGAGTGGACTGGCATGAACAGTAGACTGATGGAAAGCAGGCCATCCTGATAATCCATGAAAAAGAACAACTTAAGATCAACCAAGTAATCATATTACTTGTTTAGTAGTTAATCAGCTTATGCAACTAAAAGTCTAAACCACAATAGATGTGTTCCATCCACATCATTCCTGTGCAGGCATTCCTCACAATATCATTCCAGATATCGATAAAGGATTCATAAAAGTAAAATATTACAGGTAAGCTAATCTTGTATGTAATATATTTCGCTTTACTAGTCACAGGAACATTTTGTAACGAGTTTCACGATATCTCAAGATTGGTACAACTTACATATAGACAACTACAAAAGTAGTGTAGGTACATAAAGTCATAAACAAGAATCAATTCATTCCAACTGAATGACACACCTGGCATTTTGTCTCCATCAGAACCTTCCAGGACTTCCAGGTAGTGAACGAAAGATGGAACAACAACATCAAGTTTGCCATCACTATGAAAAAAGTAACCACAAGAAAATTACTATAGAATGCCAACTCTTCTACAATTAAGTAGAATAATGGACAATGCATAAGCTCCTTGGAACTATCCAAGGTTAATTATTGTATCCATGAATGAGTAAGGTAGCTTAAAATACAACATGACATGAAATATAGACCAACAGAAGAAGGTATAACACTACATTCAAAATAAAGTTTTCAACTCTCTTTTACCTGTTGATATCAGCAATCAATGGTGTTGCGTATATGCTAGAACTAACTTCCGTCTGCCATCTTAGCTCCAAATTCTGAGGGCATTGTTTGTTCAACAGTTCATCCTCATCACTATAGACACCAAGCATATAAAAAATTAGTTATAGCACCAACTGTAAAAGGTGTAGGTGGTTAGACATGCTTACCAAAAGCACTAAAAGTATAACACTTTCAAATTTCACCAACTCTAAATCCGTATCATACTACCATTCTTCCCATTCTAATTTATAGAAAAAATATATATATATATATATAAAATAAAACATTACACTACCTGCCTACTTCGTCGAAGTCACAAAAGTCAAATTTGTTTATAGCTGTTGAGTCTTGACCTAAAAACTAGCAGTTGTAAACTACATAACTGTTATGAGGTATGCTTCTTCCACTAGAAGAACAAAATTATTCTAATCATATTACTTGTCATTAACTTAAGTGATGTTTGGCCTAGTCATTGTGTAAGAGATAGTTACAACTTCCATCCATTCTAATTGAAATATGAAATTTCCCCAAGGTAAAGTGTAACCCCTAATCAACAAGTTGTGAGATGGCATTTCCATAATGAACTAGAAGATGTAAAAAAAACATCATCAATCAAGAACATTGCAGTTGTCCTCTCTACCTCACAGTGAATCATGTTGAGACATGGCATTCCATAATGAACTAGAAGACTACCAGTAGGCCCTAACAGATAGCTCACAAATGACTCACAATCGCTACCATGTTAATACAATTCCCTACTTGAAGGTCAATAACTAGCCAGAAAAGAAAATGCCCAAAAACCATGATCCTGGTCCAATTCACTACATCAAAAGAACCCATCAACAAGCTGACAACTAGTTCCCAAATCAGCAAAACCCATGGTAAGGATTACTCCTAGGCCTTAATTAGGAGCTCATAACACAAAATCACAACGGAGTGATGCTTCAAATAATGCAGAAGTAGCAAAATTATAAAGCAAAGGGCCATCCATACCAAAATAGATGAAAAAGTAAGAAGACTTACAAATTGGGATATCCTAAGTTATCGTCAGTGGCTTCACGTTCACGGAACTTGTTGGATTTAGGCTCCTCTCCATGGGTAGAAATGAATGCTACAGAAAAGACTAGTAACAGGAATAAAACCCTAATTTTCATGAAGACCTTGATCGTAGTGAGTTCACTAGAAGATCAAGGTATGCAAAATGAGGGAAGCGTACAGGAATGGTGGATCAATCAAAGAAACCCTAGGGGACTTGGTAACAAAGATGTTCGCAAGTAGAATCGATGATCCTGTGACCGTGAGGGAGGACGATAGCAGTCACCGTGTATTAAGACCTCAATTGGAGTTACAGAAGACGTTTCAGGATTTAATCACCCGTCCATTTTGTAACTTTCCGCTCTTAAGCAAATCTCATATGGTTTTACTAGGCTAATGACCATGTGTAACAAGCATCCGTGAATATTTAAAATGAGTATAAATTTATATAAATTCAAAATTTTATTTGTTCTAAACAAGTTACTTATAATTTTTTGTCTCAATCAGGTCACTCCTGAAATATTTTTTGTTTCAATCAAATCGTTAAAGTTTTAGAATTGTTTTAATTAGATCACTAATAAATTGTAAAAATATTTTTTTTAAATTAAAATATTTAAGAAATTGACAATATTTATAAAGAACCGAATTACTTTATAAATATTGTGAATTATTTAAAAATTTTGAAAAAATATGAGTGAGTTTATTGGATACTCTTAAAACTTTAATGACCTGATGGGAACAAATAAAAATATCAGTGATCTGATTTGAACAAATAAAAATATGAGTGACATAATTAAAACACTTTTAAAACTTGCTTATTATTCTATCAAGTTTTTCCAAAATTAAAATAAGAGTGTTATCATAATATAATAGTATTAAAAAATTATGTCGTTCCGCAATAGAAACAAATGAAGGTAAAATGATTGAATAGAAAAATTAAAAAAATATCAAGTAATAAACAAATTTGATAAAATTTACAAAAGTATGTAACAATGATACGTAACTATCACAATGAACGGTTAAAATTAAAAATTAAAGATGTAAATACTTTTTTGTGTAATGGTATAGAATGTTATAAAAGATTGGTAAAAGTCATATCAATATAAAGTTATTAAAAATAAACATTACTAAAAATATAAATAATGTCATGAACTATAAAAGTTAATTAAAAGAAAAAATGTGATTTCAAATAAAATATGACATAAACTTTTATTTGAATAAAACAGAAAAATTGTTAACGGTAATATTATAATCAATAACTTAATCATTATTTATTAACAAAATTAGCAATTTCTTATAACTTTTGAGAAGACATCAAATAATTTAAAAGTAATAGTGATCATAAATATAATATTACTTGTAATTGATATGAGTTAATAGTTTTTAAATTTATTGCAACTCAAGATTGAAGGATGTAACAACATGCAGACGTGACGCTTAGGTGGACGGGCTAGAAAGAGGCCATGTGTACCCATAGTTAGTCTTTTATTATAGGTTATAGATTAGGTTAGTGTCCTCTAATTTTAATTAATGAAAAAATTATTTGAAAACATTTAGATATAAAGTTTTTGAAAACTAGAAAGTGTAAGAATAATTAAAACGTTACCACGTGTCTTTTATCAAGATTAGCTTGAGGGCAAAATTGGTAATGTTAATTCTTCTCAAGTTTCATCGTTTTTAAATGTCTGTAACCTTTACATACGATATTATATTTTTATAAAAAAAAATAGTATCATAAAAACAGGCATTTTTTATCTTTAAGACGCGTATAGTGTTGATATAAAAAAAAATTACGTGTTTAGCTTGATGTCTAATTTCATCAGGTTATTTTGTAATCTTTTGAATTGATGAGGATTACACAATTACTTGGTGATGATTACACAATGAACTGAAAACGTAAAAAGTTTACATTTTTCAGCATTATGTTATTCGAAAATCATCATTTTAGAAAGCACACAATGTATAACACAATAGTCAACATTAGATATTAGATATAATGATCAGCATTATACACGATAACATAATGGCTAGCACTAGACTCGATGATCAGCATTAGACATAATGAACTCTTTGACGAGGATTACTGATAACATGATCAGTATTATATAATAAACCGGAAAACGTAAAAAAAATTATATTTTTCAGCATTATGTTATTAAGTTATCTAAAAGTTTATTATTTAAGAAAACATAATGATTAGCATTAGATACAATAATCTGACAATTATCATAAAAATAACCTGATATCACATAATAATCTAACAAATATTACACAATAAGCTGAAATAACATGAAAAAAATCATTTTAATATATCAACATTATATGTGTTTTTATTGTGTAATTTTTTTTAAAAACTAGTATTATATGTAAAAGTTATAAGCATTTAAGAAAAATATGGAACTTGAAAATATGACTAAGTCTAAAACACCATTGGTCTAACATTTTAAGTTTTAATTATTTTATCATCATGCCACTGAATTTTCTTAACGTTTAGCTACAATATCTGATGGTTAATAATGTTTCTCTCACTTTTTATTTTTTTCTATTTTAAGAATAATGTCACCCTCGTTATTTTTCTTTCTATCTTAAACTAAAACATATATAATATGCGTTTAATAGTAAAGTATAATTCTTTAACTTATAAAAAATGATCGATTACGTTAAAAGAAATGTCAAAACAATCTTTATATATACAATGTCTTGAACTTTGACAATTGTGTCATCAAAAAACTATGCAACCTATGAGAGTGAAAGATCCATGATTTCAAATACGGTATGTCTTAATATTATCAATTTTTAACTTTTACAATATGAATACTACGGTTATATTTTTCGAGGTATGGCCATAAACCTAGGGTTGCAACTTTTGTATGATAAATTTCTTGATATTGGATGTGCATATAATGTGGATGTGATACTTTCAACTTATTTTTTAGAACTGTATTAATTTGGTTTGTGTTTTAACTTAATACACTAAAAACATATTAAATATCATATTATCATTTTCAGGTACTCCCCTTATGGTATCAAGCTAGTTATTGAATGCCAACAATCCAACAGTTATTTACTGTTATTCTTCTTCATTTTTTGACCATTCCTTTTTAGCTTTCTAGCTAGTTTTCAAATAAGAATTTGTTAGTCGTCCGGTAACAAGTAAGAAGAGGGGATTTAATTCGATAAATGCAATTGATTTCAAATTAAATAATTTGAATCACTAATGCATACATTGTTGTATTGGATTGAAATCTAAAGGCACTTTTTTGACCTAATTACAAAGAGGCAGATTTTTAATATGGAAATGTACAAAATAGAATTTCTAAAGAAAACGAGAATAGAAAATACTATTCAAAATGTCTAATAAAATTTCGAGTGATCGTGTGATAACTTTTGTGTTCTCATTCGTTCAAGATGTTATATGAGTGAACCTATTATAAAATGTAATTAGTTAAAATGAATGTTTCCAACTATTTTCGGATACATCTTTCATGTTCAAGCTCTTTTCCTTCATCGGGGTAAAGCTTCATACTTATGTCGATAGGAGTCCAAGCTAGTTTCAAATCTATCATTCCAAACTTCAATAATAGATTAGAAGTAGTATATATATATACTTTGATGCACTATGATATTACCTCCCAAATAGCTTTTTTAAGCATAAGAACTATTGCAAGTGACCCAGGATCTTCACTCGAAATATCATACACAAGTTACAATTAGCTGTTGGACTTCTTCAACACAATTACTTATGACAACAAGATTGTTAACATACACTAACACGACATCAACCTTTTACATAAGCTTGTTTTACAATAAAAAAAACTTTTAATTTTGAACCATTTCTTAAGCTTGCACACCCCATAGCTGAACCATGTAAACCACGTGGTCAAGCCTACTATTTAATAACGTATTGTTCACGTCCATTTAAAATAGCGACCAACCCCTGGTTGTTGTGACGGCCAAGAGAACCTTGATGGTAGTCTATTTAGCAAGAAGGTTGAATGTCTCTTCGTAATCAAGATCGAGCTGATGTATAAATCCATGAGCTACTAAACAGGCCTTAAACCATTCAACTAACCCATCAGCCTTGTATTTTATCTTGTAAACCCACTTACAAGAAATTAGATTTACATTGGTGGGCTAGGGTACTAAAGCCTTGTTTTATTCCACAATAAATATATATCTTGGCATTCATGGCACCCCACCACTTGCTTACTTTGTTAGCCTATGTGAATGAGTAAGGCTCAGTAGGTTCATAAGCTAGAACTGCCACGTTGGCTTATTTAGGGTTTTATATCATTGTTCGAGAGGATTACCTTAATCCTTATTCATGACCTGAAGGCTAATGATACACACTCATTTGCTATGGTTCTTGATCATGATTAGTAACACTATCCTTATTAGTTTCACCTGATGAATGTTCCATTATGGTATGATCAGATGATGAGTTGCTGAGTGTGATACTAAATCGGTTGCTTTCTTGGTCTTCTTTCAAATGGTAAGAATCACTTACGTTTCCTTACGAATCAAGCACCATGAGGACGTTTCATCAAACACCACATAACGAGGAACATAGCACTTGTCTGTAGTGGGTGCCATCTTTTCCGTTGACTATCATACCCTACAAAAATGCATCTCATAGCTTTCTTCTCAAGTTTGCAGAACTTTGGATGATACATCCAAACACACAATGAAAACTCACATTTGGTTTTACCTTAAATAGCTTATCATATGGGATGACTTGTAACCAAGTTTTTGTTGAGGAATTCTGTTGATCACGAATGCAGCACTTCGCTAGCTTCTTCCTATAGTCGCAAGGGAATCTTTTGTTGTGTATCATGCTCCCTAAAACCTCTATAAGTTGTCGAGTTTCCTCTATGAGATTTCGTTCTATTGTGGGGAATTGGGACATGTTAATTGCCTTTTAATCTTGCACAATTTAAGAAAATTAGTGAAGTCATTAGTCAAGTATTCGCCCTCGTTATCTGATCAAATCATATTGATCGCAAGAGCAGTAACTATTTCAGCCTCTAATATAACACATGTTGAACTTGCTAAGTTCCTCAGCATCGTCATTCATAAAATAAACTAAAAAAATCTTGAAAAGTCATCACTAAAGGTGATCATGTACCTTAATCCCACAATCGATGATTATTTAACCAGACCGAACACATCGGTATGGACTAGCTCCAAAGGTGCTACTGACTTGTATGTTGACAAGTGAAAAAGTTAGTGGTGAGACTTTCCAAACTAACAACCCAAGCATACAGTACCTTTGTGCACCCACAAATTTTGTAATTCTATTACAAGATTCTTGCTCATTATCATACTCATTCTATCTATAATTGATCTGCCCTAGCCTCAAGTGCCACATATTAGCATTATGCGTTCCTTTAGTCTTCTCAACATAGGTTGATTTAACCAATATACGTACACAATGTTGCATCTTTAGCCACTCAGAATAGCTTTTGATGGTGTCGAGAAGTCATCATAAATCTTATCATCATCAAACCGTAGACGACATACTTGCCTTAGAAGTTATCCGAGGGACATAAAACAAGTTTGTTGGGTTTTAAGATTCAAACCCGATAGTTAATTTGGATAGATGATTATTAAACATTGAAGTATAATGTCTTTGTTGATTAGGGAATAAATAATCACCAGACAAGCCACAAATGTTAAGATTGTGAAGATTTCGGATAACTCGAAGACCTGAAGACCAAACCAAATGATATAACATTTATTATATTATTATTTATTATTATTTGGTATATTTATTGTGTCTAGGGTTTTGAACATGTAACACTATAAATAGATATGAGCCTTAATTTGTATTGAGTGTTAGTCATAGTGTGTCTTCTAGATATGTTGAGTGCTTTCTCCAAGGGCTCCATGGATTGTTCATCCATGAAATTCAAAGAATATGAGTGGTAGGTCATGTAATCTTGTGATGATTATTGAATAATATTTGATCATCTGTTGATTCTCGCTTCATCATCAATGTTATATTCTTAGATATTTGTTTATTATACACCAGCATTACTCACTTTCTAGACTTTCATTGTTCTAATTTAATTACATCTTCACAAAAACGGGTTGACCACTCTTGTATCAGATCCGAATCATGTTTCAACAATTGGTATCACGGCCAAGTAAACGTGGTTATCATTCTAACAAATGGTTCTCTTTAACTTGTGCTCAAACCATGATATGAAGTTTTTGTTGAAAATTCTTTATTAAATTATTTTGTTACTATGTTCTTGAAATTTATTTTAGGTTTTTGTGTTTTGAATTGTTCAAACACAGGTGGGCTTTGATTCTCCTTCTTTTAGACACAACCCCACATAAATTTGACATTAATCAGATTCTTAAGTTTATTTAAGATATTATCTCTTGAGGAACATCAGGACTCTTCAACACTTTATCATCGTCTCTTGAAATGGGATTAATGCTTTACTAGGGTGTACATTAAGCTTCATTATTTCCACTTTTAAATTGTAAATCCATTTGATTATGAGCGACTTACGGTTAACATGAAGAACGACTAGTACATAATAACCATCTGAAGTTGAACAATGTGAATGTTAACATGCATTCCTTCATTTTATGTTTATATAAATCACGATTATAAAAGTAGTATTACACTAGCAAGTCCTAAACAAATTAAAATCAATGATAATTCAAATCATAGTAGTTATGGTTTGCTAGAACATGTGTAAAGAGAGTGCATTTATATAAGCTTGTCATAACTAATCAAACTCAATCCCTCTCTATCGACACTACAATAATTGCAAGTAAACATACAATTATCATAAAATAAATGTCTAAGCAAAGTTTATTACGCAAGAGCATTTACTAGTTGGATTAATTACTTTAAGATTAAAATACATACGTATAATCATGCTAGCATTATCTATCATAGTAAAAAAAACATATCATATTCTACATAAGCCATCAAAAGATTAACTTCATTATAAATCAAGGTAGTGATAAATAAAGGTCCAACTCATGATACAAGATAAAACAATACTAAAGATAAAATATCTAGCAATATCTAGCAATAAACATGGTAAGAACAAAGGAAGTTTCAACTAGCTAAATGTGTTAGATGTTTCCTTGATATATCTTTAGAGTTACTTACTTTCATAAATAATGTTGGAATGCTGAAATGGCTTAGAAACGAGTTGGGACGACTAGGATTCACCCCACAAGTTCTGTCAAGATTTCACACCTAATATGAGAGGAGAAAGGTTCTATTTATAGACATTTGAGGGGGCATGGTCATGCCTGGGACTAGTACGCTCGTACCTAATACACCGACAACCGCAATAAAAAGCCTATTGTGCCCGCACGTCTGTTTTTCTTTAGCTTTGGTCAGGCACTACCGTGCCTAGTGCCTTCCCAAAATATTTCTCAACTTAGGACATTTCTCACAACCAAGCATTAACTTTGCCGTTATGTGTGTGTTGTTTACTTTCAAACTATTTGCCACAGTATCTACTAGTATCAATAGAATACTTTGCTTGTTGTAAAAAACCCTACTTCTAGACTCGATTCGATGGATCAAACCGGAACCGGTCAAACTCATCATGGGTTAGTCAACCAACTACTCCACTAACTCCTCATGAAGGGGTCACCTACCTTAGTGAGAGTTTCATCCCACTACTCCACTCATGCATCTAACCTCCAAAAGGACATAAAAAAGAGGTAACAACATCATTACAAATTTACTATACATTTACACACACATACATATTATACTTCCTCATTGTGGCCCCGACTTGATTTGAGCGTCAGAGTGTCCACAGGGCTTAAAGCTCCTGGACCCTCTAACGTGTTTTCTATGGTTATAGAGATGAAGAACGAGCCTACAACACAGCAAGATGGCCCTGAGCTGGAAGAATCTCAACCATATCCCTGAAGGCTGAAGCATCTACCCGAAACCACCATGTGACGGGAATTTGTTTCAACACTTGTATTCTGTAAAAGCATTTGTAATGCTATAAACTATACTTTATCCATGGCATTGTCACGTATTTTAAATAACAATATTTTATTATAAACAAGGGTAGTCAATTGTCCATACAATTATCTATACATTTTATCCCAGACCTAACAACGCTACATCAGTCACAAGGATGCCAGGTGACTTGAGCATCTATCTTTGATCACCACAATGCAGCCATGCAGGTGCTGTAAGCAGTTTGATTCACAGGTTCAGAACATTGATGCAACAAGGTTCATGATCCATTAATTCGACTTAATACTCGATAAAACATGAAGTTGAAGGGAGAAAAGGGCTCAAAACACCACAAGAAGGCCATAAAGTCATGGACTGGAAACTAAAATATACATTTACTAATCCTTGTGGCTAATAATCGTAATAATAATAATACCTGAAAAACCAAGCAAAAGGGCTTCATATGATATCCATAGCTAGATTAAGTGCAGCAACTGGATCATGCAAACTCACCAGACAGCACAGCACAATTTACAACAATATTAAATCACTCGACCTTACTCGCTCCCTAATTACATAACATTCTCGGTTATCCTTTTTCCTATGCTAAACTCCATCCATTAAACTCTCATTTAGGTCTTGAACTTGAGTGGTGGTGGCCTTTGCTGTCCTGTTTAATTCTATCTGCATACATTGGCAACTGAATTATCTCATTTATCTCATCCAATAACACTTCCTCTGTGATGTTGTCCTTTATGCTCCGCATCACCTGTGTGTATTAGCGTGTCATTTAACACAACCATTGTTATATATGTGACTTGATTCAAAATTACATAAGGGGTAGGCATGTCTCTTCACTTTTGTAAATCTTCTTTGGGTATTGGTTATAGTCTTCCATTCTTAAATATGAATAGACGTCATGTGAAACCATCCTCTCTCTGTTTAGGACTTGTTTCATGTTCAATCTAAGGATTTCTGTTTTGTGTAGTATTTAATTCTTGAAATCATGAATTAATCAATTATAATCACAACACCCATATGACAACCTCTTGCAAGGAAATGAAAAAGTACAAAAATAGGGATCTGTGTGTGTGAGAGAGAGAGCACCTTTCTATATGTGTTAAATTCATTTGGAGTAGCTTTATCTGTCCTGACCCGCATGCAGACCCATACTTCTTCCTCTGAATTCCAAGCACACTCCATAATTTTCCCCGAGTATGATGCAGGATCGATATCATCTGCCAATTCACAAGAAAGTAGACCAACAAACCCAAAAGTTTTAAAAACTTGAATATAGTGTTTGTGTTTGAGCAGACATCAGAAATTAAGAACTAGAGGTGGGTTTGTTTCAGATGTTGCAAAATGAACATGTCAGCCAGTCGGGTAAGTATCAAAACGGGTAACCTTTGATACCTGCCAACACTGTTTAGAATGAATCCTGACTCATTCTAACCAATTATATATTTTCTTGTTAAAAACTGATGATGAATATAATTAATAAAAATATAATAATCTAAACTTTTAAATAATGCGGATTTAGAAGGTGTATGCACTAAGAATAAACTTCAGGCTTTAATTAACCATTTAACCTTTTTCCACCCAATTTTTAGCTAAATTGTTAGTTATTTACTATAATAAAAACATAACCCAATTTGACCAATTTTGTAAGTAAATAGGCCAAAGTTGCAACTTCTTCTAGTAAGTTATTTACTGACCACCAAATGCAATTCTGTTCCCCTCCATCAGCTTCTTCTTCCCTCGTTCAAAAAGAAAAAGTAATTGGCGATCTTCAGCCATCTGTGGATGCAAGCAAGCATACAACGATTACTGGCCTATAAGAACATGACATCCCTGAACAAAATATAAAAAAATTTGAAAATCAAACCTCAAAAAGAAAATCCACAGAGTTCATTGATGCATATTTCCACTTTAAAAGTCCCTCATGTGTACGAGGGACATAAGGGTCATCCCAACCCTGTCCACATAGAAATAAATATTTACTAAGATAATAAAAGATTTAAAAGAACAAAGCTGAAAGTATTAATTTGAATATTAAAAATAAATCTGTAAGTGTGTGGATTTAGAACCTGAAAAACAAGACCATCTGCATCATGTGAAAGCCTTGGAATGAACTCCTTCAATAGCTTAGTGACTGTAGAAAGCAACCAAAAGTCCTTCCTCCTTACCTAATAAAACTTCACAAGATAAGTAACGAATTTGCCAAGAAAGATCTTCAAATGAGGCAGTTAAAATTATAATCTTAATTAGTTAGCGTGAGGAAAAAAATACCCTGAATGGCTCCAAGTCATATCTATACAAGGAATTTCCATTTCTGTATATATTATGGCGCTCACGGTTTCGAGGTTCAACCACTTCCTTCTCCAGCATTTTCCATCGTTCATAAAAAGGTCTCTGTATCAAGTTTTATAAAAATAAATTAGAATAGAATTACTTTATCAACTAAATCAACATATTATAATGCCGAATAGATTGAAAAGGTAAAATATGCCAAGACTGATGATGCCTTCAATACTACAAACTGCAGGAGAGAAAGCATTACATAAATTTATTTGACTTTCACTCACTAGTACAGAAATCAGAGATGTTGACTTTAAAGGATTATTCTCGACCTTATATGTCAACCATAAATGAAAAGGTCCCATCATTCGCAACCCGAAGTACATTTCAATTCTTACAACTTCTTAAATTTTGAAAGAAGGGTAGTATTCTAATAATATATTTTTCATAATCATACTAAATGCATAAAATTTTAAAAATGTAAAAAGGGGGACGAAAAATATATCTAGATCAACCCAACCAATCCCTACTTAAAATTATATATTCTGACCCAAGCCCGTTTCAACCATTTCCCAATCCACCCATTTCGCCACATCTATCAAAATAAACATACCATGGCCAATAGCACAAGGTTATAATCAAATTTAAATGAAAACACATCACCAACATCAAATTATTAAACTTACCTCAATGATGGAGATTTGATTTATTGCCATCAAATCATAAATCAGATAACGTCTTTCTTGTTTCCGAGTGTCTGGTACAGTATCAATTATCATCTCACCGTCAAGGAGGGTGTAGTGATGAAGTTTCTCAGCTAAACCCTTGCAAAAAGATCCATTTTTATGTCAGGATGAACATCAACATGAGTATCTCTAAAAAAAATATCTTTACAGTAAACTCCTACTTCATTATTTAGTTTCCAGGGAAATCTCATCTGGACCCTCCGGAAAACAAAATTTCTATCAATCAGATAACATCCATCCATAGTAATTAACATCATATATCTTGTTCCATCAGCTTTCCATGTAGCATAATAGTAACGCTGCCTAAGAAGTTGCAAGTTCTCCCTGCACAGGATTCAATGATTAAAAAGTAGTCAATACAAAGAAATAAAAAAATGAGAATGAGATTATTAACATGAATTTGAGTTAAGACATTAGACCTGTCTAGAGAAACTGGATGTGACCCTGGAAACTGATGGTTCCCTCTAGCCTGAATAGCAAGAAAACATAAAAAATAAAATAAATCATAAATGAGATGGCCTAAGAGAAGTAGAATAGCTGGCCTTTCTATGCCAATCTGATACAAGTGATTTAATAAAATTTGAAAATGTATCATGATACAAATGGTTCTCAAGTCAAGGGAGCAAGGTAAGAGTCTGATGTGGAAGCCTTTTAAGTAAAGGAAACTGACGTTCTTGCAAAAGGGTAAGAGTTAGAAACAAATACCCCTTCATTAGCGTTGCAAGATAGCTGCTAAGATTACCTAAACCTTAAAGCAAACACCTCTTTCACCCATTTACTCGTGTATGGGCAATTTTGGTTGTTCAGCAACAGCAAGGAGACTAATCCCGATTTATTTCCCTGGCAATTGGAGGATTCTATTGAACCTCTTTCCAGCCTTGGTCAAATAGCCACCGGAGGCAAGGGAGCGCAGTTCTTAAATAGAAGAATGGCGAGAAGTAATTAAATTCAAGAAGAAAAGAGTCGAACCGGAAGTCAAGTAAGAAGGAAGGAAGCTAGCCCCCAAAAATGCTCCACACCTAGGTTATTTTGTCGTTGGGGCTTACACCTTGCGACTCATTCATTCGGTCGAGCGGTCCTCGGGCGTCGAATCTTAAATCAGTCAAATCAAAAACTTTACCTAACAAATGGCGCGAAAGTCACCAAAGGACTCTATCTAAATGTATGAAACCTCCAAAATAACAAATTCCTCTTATTCGAAAATTTAAATTGTCATTGAAATACTATAGCTTGTGTAATCATAACTAACTCATTAACTATTCATAAAAAATAAAATACAGACAAAAAAAGTGTTTGTGGATCAACCGGCGGGCCTGTTTTGAACAATGCTGAGACCCATATTAAACCCACCCACCTTGCGATCTCTATCCATCAGCTACCACCACCACTCTAGAGGCATACACAAATGAACTGGTGGTACATTTGGTACATTAATAACAAGCAAAACAATTCCGAAAGATAACTTATTTAGATCAGAGATCAGGTACGCACATTGCACTCAAAGAGTGAGCCTTGGGCCTAGGCGCTTACACAAGAGTTTTTTTCTAAGCATAGTTGTCAATAGCCAATAGCGGTAAATAGCGACAAGCCACCTATATGTTACATAGCGAATAGCGGTAAATAGCGCCTGCTATTTCGTGTTTAGCGATAAGGTAGTAGAAACTTTAAGAAATGTTTTACATTCAATAAATAAACATCTTTAGCTATAAAGTAGTAGAAAATTTAATCAAACACCACCAAATTAGCTAAAATACTCTATTTGAGTTGATTTTATAGTTATAAAGAATAAAAAAATAAAAAATAAAAATACCGCTACAAGTCGTTATATACTGCTAACTACCGGATAGCGGCCCTTGACCTGTTCGCGATGTAGCGTGCTATAGCGCCCGCTACGTTCGCTATTGACAGTCGGGTTTCTAAGCAAGGCGCGTTAATAAAAAAAAATACCAACTAGGAGTTTTAAACATGTTTTGGGCTAGTTTAGATTGTTTTAGGTTAATTCTAGGCTTGTTTAGGGCTATGTAATTGTTGCAGACTTGCTCAAACAACTTTTGGCAGGCATTTGGCCGGAACTTGGCCTGAATTGCACCTGGGTGCCTGGAAATCGGGATTTTAAAGCAAGGCAACAAGACTTCACTGGGCTGCGTCTAAGAGCCTAGGCACAAACCTTGTGTGCTTTTGACAACAGAGCATTCAAGAATCCTCTTATTGGAGTCTCCAATTTATAAACTAGTTCTACTTTGTACTTTTTAGGAGTTTCAGAATTCAGTCACCATGTGTCCAAAATACTTGACGCTAAATTTCAAGGTAACATGAGTTGTGTTAATTGGGCGTTCATAACATCAAAGTGGTTCTTCCCTCAAACCATTTGGTGATTCAGATTTTTTGACAAGCTAAAGTGTTGCTAATTCTCTAGTTAATGAAGCACAGCAGCATCAATATAAGCTGTATACTTTTTATAACTAGTTTAGATAAGTGGTTCACTGGTTTGCCAATGCTAATTGATGTTTGTTGTAAAAGAAAAACATACACAAAAAAGGGTGAATTATACCAAACCCAACACCTTACAAAAAGATGGTGTTCAAAAACTTGGTGTGACGTCAACATTGAAGTGAGGCTATAAAAAAGGGTTCTAAAATGTTAATTGAAGATATCATTATTCCAAATTTTATATAATTATCTAAAACATTCAAATAGGAAATAACTAAGTTCTCCATTGTGCTTCTAGAGATATATAAATAAGATAAATTTGGGTTTAGTTGTAGTAAAGATAAATAAGATAAATTTGGGTTTAGTTGTAGTAAAGCCCCTCAAACCGAACTGCAATGGTTTAAAACTAGGGACAGTAAACATTTGTGTTTTGTTCTAGCAAAACACTACAATAATTTAATGGATGAAGAATGATCAAGGACGTTAAAATCTTTATGTTCGGTTCTAACAAAACCCTAGAATATTTTAATGGATGAAGGATGATAGTATACATTAAAAGATGATTTGTAAAACTAGGGCCTACAATTCATGTTCTATACAGACTCTAGTGAAATTGAAATAACTAGGAGCCAGGAAGTTTAAACAACACAACAAAATGATGCAGGTCATCTATTGTGCACTTTATTTACCAGAACTTTAACTGCACAAACAATGAAGAGAATGTTACTTACCCCGGCACTTAATTTTAAAGCTTGATAACAGAACAGTCTGAAAGAATCTTGCTGATCTTGAGGGATACTATCACCCAGAACATCATCATTTGTCATGACTCCCTCAGCATCCTGATTATTCTCCTGATACAAATAGAAGAGCGCTTAATGTTAGTGTTGTGACCATTGAATTTAAACAATTAGTAGAATAAGGGAAATTTTACATTCAGAGAATCCAGAGGTATTCCATCATCATCTTCATCGGGTAATGCCTCTCCATTCAGATCAAATTCAGAAGATCTTTTCCACTCAGGAGTCGGAGGGCAAGTGACCATATCAGGTTTTTTTTCATGATAAAAGGCATATAAGGCATCAATATAATCTGGTTTATATATTCCAGGAGGTCGTGCTTCAGAAAATATTCTTATTGCCTGTAGCACGAGTAATTAGTCGAATTCCATAACGTAATGCGAATTTACGAAACAAAAAACCAGCACACCAACTTAACTAACCTGAGTTACAGATATTGGTAACGTCCGCATGAGATAATGAATAATCATATACCCTGTACGATTATGCCCGTGCGTGCAATGAACAAGAGCATACTTCTTTGAGTTCTTCTGTCGAGCTAGAAATTGAGAAACCTGATGAGGATTAAACTTATTACATGTTCTTTCACTACCTTCTTTAGAAAGTGGTAGGGCACATTTTGAACAGACAACAGGGATAAGTAACTTGTGAGAAAAACTTACCTCATACACAAACTGATTTACGGCCTCATTCTCTGGTACTGAGTCACGCCCCTTGCAGTTGATCTGAATCATATAAAACAAGAATAAATGAATAATCATTATTTGATAGAATAGGATAAGATAAAAAAAAAAAAAGACTTACAATCCTTTTTCTTCATACTTAGAAGTTGATTTTGAAGTATTTGGAAACTAACCTTAACATACTTGATGCCTTCTTTCTTCCAATCATTTACAGAATAATAACGAGTTGTATTTGTAAGATCTATCACTAAGCCCAGCTGAAAAGGTATCAAACAGAAGTCAAGCTCATAGATTTTATAATAAAAATGGGTTTCCTTCCTACATCAGTATCATTTATATTTGATTTGCGCATACTGACCTTCCGGCCCAAAACTCGTTGTTGGTGAATGACTTGTTTAAATGAGTATCTTTTACCAGGAATGATACAGTCATTAAAAGACTCACCAAGAGGAACTTTTGAAGGAACAATACCACCTATTTCTTGACCATATGCTGGGCAATCCAACCATCCTAGGATACAAAAAATCAATCAAAATGTAAATTTAACAAGTTGAAATATATCAAGCAAATTTTAACTATTGAGATTAAAGTTTACCTGGAGGAAGCCTACTCTTATCATAAGTTCTCTGACTCTTTGTATTAAATAAATGATCATTCATAGACTGGTAAGCCTGATGTTTTGGTTTGTCATCCGGGCGTTCTCTTTTCAGTCTTTGTTTTCTTTCTTCACGCTCCTGAATCAAGAATACGATTGGAAGTAAACACATGAAAATTGCATTTAATGTTAACTTCTATTTGTGGCAAATATCATTGAGCATTAGTAAAGTACCCGACGCATAATATCCACTGCTGTCTCTACATGATCTACATGATGATGATGGCTATGTTTTTCTTCTGGTGCACTGTCTTCACTAAAACTTGGTTCAAAAGTCTCTTCATCTTCTTCAGGTTCTGGCGATGCATTTAAATCCATACTTACGTTCATTCAAGGCACACTACTCCCCTGAGTAAACCAAAGAAAAACCAACAAACATTAAAAGATTGGACAGAAACGCACCAACAATAGTGAAATAAATGATTAACAACCAACTAAACAATGAATTCAATCATATTGGTTTAACTTTTCAAGGTATTTGCTATAATCAAACAAAAGTATACATTAAGAAAGTTTTGTCATCAAAACACTTGTCTATGTTAGCAACTCTAACAAGATTGTGAGAATTTAGCAGAGTTTTACTTACAGCTGATAAGTGTTAACCGAAATATACGGATGTTAAACCAGATTCAACATAGTCAAACGAAAACAATTTGACGCTGTGATAGGGCAACAAAATCAAAAAAGCACATTTATGCAAAGCAGCTCCAAAAATTTAGAAGGGAAATAATAGTTCACAACAGTCTTTCATCATAATTGCACACGATACCGACAAAAAGAGCTTACGTAAACTGCGGTTTAATGTATCAAAACAACAAAAGAAGATGATAAAAGTTCCACAAACAGAAAAAAGGGCTACACTGGGACTTTGAATGCCAAACGGAACCCTTTTCATTTTCAACTTCAGTGTTGGGAATTTTAAGCTTTTCTAAGTGAATTCGCAGGCTGAGACGAAACCAGAAAATGTTGGTGGCAGTTTTGCAAAATTATCCATTCCAAACCGATTTATATGTTTGTAAAGTAGCGTCACACTTGAAAAAAATTCAAAAATCAAGCCATCTCTAGTTCTGTTGAAACGAACGACCTCAATAAGCCACTAAATGCAACCGTAATAGCTAATTTCCTGAAGTTCCAAATAACCAGTAGGATCAACACCACATTCCGCCCTATTCTCACAGACTTAGAGAAAACCTAACTTACAAATCCAACGAAAAAACACAAATAGGCGCTGCAAATCGCTTTCGCAGAGGCAAAAAGGCGGATAACGAACAAGTTATAGGAGAAAGAGCTGAAACCTGGTGTGGAAATCGGGCGAAATTCACGGCAACAGCTCCATGAAGCATGCAGATATAGAATCGTTGGAGGTTCAATCGGAGGGATGCGATGGAGAACGAAAGATTTGTGGAGTCATAAACCCTAGAGTGGGGAAGAGAAACAAAACAACAGAGATCGCAAAATTAGATACCAAAGAACATGACCAAGGACGACGACCGAGTATGTTATATGTATATGTATTAAAGAGATTCGAAGGAGCTGGAGAAACACCCAGCTATCACAAGATTCCAATTTTCATTTTCATTTTCATTTAATTGAATCTTCAAAATTAACCATGTTTTCTCCAAATCTTAAACCTAAAATTATAATTATGGTTTCTTGATGATGATAAATAACTATAATAATTAGTAATAGTAATATTGATTTACTATACTCAAGTTTAAATTTCTATAAAAAATTAATTAAGCATAGTCACAAATATTAAACCATGAATAAGTAAGTATAACTTGATTGAGAGTTAAATAATTAACCTGAGTTATTTGAATATAGTAGTAGATCCAGAAATGTTTTGTTTTAGAGTGATAAGGCTAGGGTTAAATCAAAACGAATCGAGTAAAAAGGGATTGCATGGTAAGCAAATGGGTGCTAATGATCATTTGATGTGGAAGGAATCTATATGAAAGTTTGGCGACTAGGATGGGGCAAATTTTGTAAAGAGTTGGTGCCCTTGTATTTATGGTTATTACATGACATAAAAGCGGTATTTTTGTTGGGCTTACGACCTTAACAAGCTGAGTAGGAAATAATACGTAGAAAGCTTTTAGCTACATGAATTCAATGAAATCAAGTTTCAAATCAAATAAATTTTGATACTATGAGAAAAGAGAAAAATATATAGAGACATTAATTTAAATATATTTATGGCTAAATCGAATTATAGGAAATATACTTACGGTAAATCCATGCCCTCATATATAGGAATTCAATCAAATATCTTTAAAGATAAAGATATATTAACTTTGTACTTTGTGATTTAGTATAATTAGTAATTTGTGATTTAGTACACTCAAGTTTAAATTATATATATATTAACGGGAATTTTAGACACACCATAGGAAATTTGAAAAAAACCCGACCTACACGTCACGATTTAGGCTAACTGTGACTGTCAGGTCAGGTGTTCAAAGAATGTTCTGCACCTAGGGATTGGGTTAATTATTGGAAGTGTGTTTTTTTTAGAGTTGGGTTTTAGGGTTTTTCGTGGTGATGTATGTGTCACGGTTTGACCAAACCGTGACATATTAAGTATAATATTTAATTTTTTTAATCATACTAGTTTGTGTATATTTTTATTTTATCACATAGTTGAATCTAATCGTGACATACGAGTTTGTGTTTTGTGTTTATTTTTATTTTATCATATTACGAGTATTTATTCTGTTTGATCGTCATCGCTTAGCCTCGTCGAAAACCATAAAAACGAATATCGACATTATCATAAACATCAGTTGGGTTTTTATTTTATCATATTACGAGTTTGTTTTTTTTGACGTTATGACTTTGTATATAAAAATGAATATAAAAATTATCATAAACATTATATACAATTACATAACAAGTTGGTTCATACATATACAATTAACATTATCAAAATTACAAACATTATATATAATTATCATTACAAACAACCAAACAAATACAACCAAATATAGAAGCCAACATATATACAATAAAAGCATTGTAACTAAAACTGCATATATAAATACAACAAGTTTGTACATACAAAAAGAAACAAAATATCTATCTAACCCGCCATGTCAGCATTTCTGCCCTTAGCTGACCCGCCCTCGCCAGAGGTGTTAGCACCGTCATATCCTAACCGTCTGGGTGGCGGTGACAACAACGGCGTACCGGAAGCCGCATAGTCTGCGGCCATGTGCTGGATGACCCATTCCATCATATCCTCCATACGTGTGAGCCGGTCCGCGATGTGCGTGACCCAGTCGTCCATGCTCGTGACCCAGGCCTGCGTGTCCTGAAGCATATCTACTATGTGAGCAAGCAACCTAACGGCATGGTACACGCACTAAGGATGCTGCTGCGGGTCCTGGTTGTCCGGCGGATGAATGGGCTCATCCTCCCCACCACCAACCGGCTGGTGAACCTGCTGAACCTGGACCTCAGCCCCTTCCAACTTGGGCGGGTCCACCAACGGCTCGAGCACCCATGCCATAAGCTCATGGAATCTCTGCACCAGGTGCCATGTGCCGTCCTGTGACCTCTCGTATTTTTGTTAACGTTTGTTAAACGTCGTTATCTCTTGTAAAGGACTTGATTGTTATTAATGCAACTATGAGGATGCGTTTGTAAATTCTTGATGTAATTAAACATTGGATAATTAATAATGACAATAATAATAATAATAATTATAATATTAATAATAACATATATCAAACATAAAAGAAAATATTAATATTAATAATAAAAATGAAAATAATAATAAAATGATAAAATAATAATACTAATAGTAAATAATTTTAATAAATATTAATATTATTACTAAAAAAAGAAATATAAGTTTTATATTCTACAAACTTGTAAATAATAACTTTGTACATAAAATAATAAAATTATAACCGCAGGGACTAAACTGTAATTTGTTTTAAAACTAAAACTTAAACTTTGAGTTGTAAAAGTAAAACTCATAAAGCTCAGGGACTAGAGTGTAAATTATTTAAATCAAAACCCAAACACCCGTTTATCGGGCCACCGGCCGGCGAAGCTCCGGCGCGGCGCCGGTGAGCTCCGATCACCCTCAAAATCTACGGATTTACACCCCAAACCAAGTCAGTTGAATCGTGGAACCGTTTCGAACCTGTGTATGAATATTAATTTGATCTCGGTTTAAGGTGCCTGCAAACCCGTAATCGATCCTCATCAAAGCATCAATTGTTCCAACATTTAAAGCACAACAATAACCAAATTAATTGAAATTACACCTTCCTTTAACCATTTCGAAACATATAGTGCGATTAAACCCACCTGAAACAGCTTTAAATTCATTCAAATCGACTTGAAACGGCCGACATTAATCCTATAGCCGTTGGACATTTAATCGATCAAATTGAGGCTATATAACAGAGGGGAAAGGTTTCATTCGTCCCTTTCAAGCTCTCTGTAAGCTCAATTTCATCAAAAACACACATACATCGAATTCCCAAATCAAGAATAGTCGACTTTGTACCTCTGTCTATTCTATCGAATTTCAAACAATTCCAGGTAATTACATTAGGGTTTTTACTCGTTTTTACTTGGGGAACAAAAGCCACATGGTTAATTTGATTATAATCAACGAATTGATATTCAATTTGATTGATTTCAGACTTAGGGTTCATATGGGAATTGGGGTTTTTCGGTAAATGTGGTTTTAATAATTTCAAATTGGAACTTAACACAATCGGGGCTTTGGCCCAGCTGTTTGGCCATTCTGTCTTGGCAAAGGGCCCGGGTTCGAACCCGAGGCCCTGCCATTATATTTTTAAAAGGTTTTTGTAATATATAAATTCTGAAAAATATTTAAATAGTATTAATAATCATATAAACACTATTTTTAATCAGAAAATTTATAAAATCCTTTGCTTTTATATTTTATTGAAAATCTAAATTAAAAAATTTCCATTTCTTTTATTTCAAAATTATAAAAATTGTACAAAATACAATTTATTATTAATCTTAAATTGTAATGAATTTCCACTAAAGTTGTAATAATTTCTATTAAATAAATTATTTATTGTTACACATTTATTTATTTATAATATTTAAGAAAATAAATATACATGTACATGATTAAAAATATACACTTATTGTAATTAATAAAACTATTTTAATCAATCAAATCTACAAGTTATTATTTTATTTAAAGAGTAAATAATATCCATTTGAAGATAAGGGCTTAACTTTTAGTGTTAATCACCAAAATTCTTATCATTTAACCACCAAAATGAAAATAAATTGTATCTACATAATAATTTAAAAACCAAGGGTTAAATGACTTATAAATATAACACTATAATGATCATGATCAACTTAACACGTCGTTCATTTAGGTTGAACGTTAACGAATCCTCGGCATTATATACGAGACTTCTTATTTGACGATCTTATTATCCATGTGAGTTTCCATACCCCATTTTATATTATTTCACACTTTTGGGGTGAAACATGTTAAACATATTATAAACACACTTGTAAATACGTTTTTAATCTTGTAACACTTATGCAATTCATATTATATTGTCATGGTTATTTGAACACTTGTAATTATCATGTGACGACTCTTGTAAGATACAATCATTAACTATTGCTAGCCTAGCGACGTCAAAGATCTATGGGCCTGACAAGCCTATTTGGTGCTAAAGTTGAGGTTATTGCTGGCTCCTAGTGTCGTATTCTTGAGCACTATAGGAACCAAGTACACTTAGCTAATCGTTTAATCGTTGTTGTGGCCATAATTATCAAGGTTTGATTGTTACGGTATTCATCCATCTTTATTTACTTTATTCAATAACCTATGACCTGAATTGCCATCTTTTGCCTAATATTTATGTATGCTAATCTATGAAAACTCACCAACATATTGTTGACTTTATTTTTAACATGTTTCAGGAAATGATACTGCTTAGCTTGCTTTGAAGACTTGTTACAATCTAGGATTGGACCTAGATTAAAATAAAAAGTCAATTATTATCTTTCGATGTTGGAATTCTTATGTTTGTTGATTGTTGGAACTTATGTTATTTCTTAAATATATGTCATGAATATTGATATTTAATAATATTGTCATTTTAAATTAGCGTTGTGTGGCATGAACAATCTTAACCCTCACACCTCGACGTTTCCGCCGTTAAGGTTGGGGTGTGACACGTCCCCAAACCTCCGGGCGATCCTCATCCCGGTGGCGGTGGCCTGTCCCGCCAGGAGCATAGGAGTCACAGGCAGTGGAAGCTGGGACATGGCATGCTCGTATCCCAGGCCTCGGGCGATCTGCGCCATGATGCTGCTGCCTACTAACGCCCATCGCACCTGCCTATGATAGTAGCTGGCGAAGTAATCAGCAAGAGCATGCGCGAGATGGCAGTGTCGGTGTGTGAGTAGACACCGGAGAAAGAAGAGGTCGGCGGTGTTGACCCTGTGGGTCCCCGCTCCACATCCAGCCACTGACATGGCGATCAGTGAGTGAATGTAACGATAGAGAAGGTCTCGTATGTGAGAGGCCCTCGAATCGCCACCGTACGGTCCGTCACCAATCGCAGGCCACTAGACCTGATCCGCGTCATCCGCCCCTCGAATCAAAGTTGTGGTGTAGATCGGCTCTCGGGTCTCCTCCTCGGTATAGAAGCCACTGACGATAGCGAACCATCTAAGGGAAATACGATGCAGGACCCCAAACATCCTGAAAGAAACCTCCGTGTCCACACGACCATTTGCAATGTCATCCTCGTCTAGCTCCGGTAGTCCCTGCGCACGCGAACGGAAGGTGAATGTGCAGTAAAACTCCACTGTGAGCTCTCGATGTGCGGGCAAATCCATGCTAAACATCTTCTCCCATGGTCTATCCTCACCGATAATCTCCATAAACCTCCCATGCTCGCCAACGAGTTCTAACCAATCATGTGAAAAAACGGTCCCCGGTGCTGGCGGTCGTCCTCTCAGGGCCCTGAACCGCTGAAATGTCGTAGTCCCCTCGTCGAACTGAAGATGCAGGTAGTCGTCAATCCTGGGAATAAACTCAGGGTCGCCCGGTAGATGTGCACACTTGTGTATGTTCATGAAGAGTATACCCGTGACATTTTATTTTTTATTTTTAGCGTAAATTATTACTATTATTATTGTCAGGGTTTAATATTATTTTTATAAATACTTTTATTTTTATTAGAGTATATTATTATTATTATTATTATTATTATTATTATTATTATTATTATTATTATTATTATTATTATTATTATTATTATTATTATTATTATTATTATTATTATTATTATTATTATTAGGGTTTATTATGCATTTTTATTATATTATTATTATTATTATAATTATTATTATTATATTAGAGTATATTATTATTGTTCAAATTGATGTGTGTGTATGTTCACGAATAGTATATCCGTTTTTGTTTTGATATATATAGATGATCGTAATCGGTTTAGGGTAGCTTTAAAACGTCACGGTTTGTACACGTACGTATGTTTGTACGTACGTCCATGAAGATTATTTGTTCTTAATGTGTATATATGTTGATGTGTGTGTATATTCATAAAGAGTATACCCGTATCGATATATATAGATGATCATAATCGATTTAGAGACGGTTTAGGGTAGCCATAAACCGTCACGGTTAGGGCTAACCGTGACGTTTTTGTAAAGGAAAACGTGACACCTAGACCTAAGCATGATGGTTTCAGTCAACAAATTGTGACGGTTATGGTCAAACACGCCACCCCTGAGACAAAACTTCACGGCTAGGACGGACCGTGACGTTTTACGTCAGCGGATGAAAAATTGTTTGGTTCTTTACAGCGGATGAAAAATTGTTTGGTTGTTTACAGTGGATGAACATTTGTTCATGCGTTGTGGACACTTGGAATGATTTGTTTGTATGTTCACAGCGGATGAACATTTGTTCATGCGCTATGGACACTTGAGTGTAATGTGTGAATGTTTACAGCGTTTGATTACCTGTGTGCATACGTAATATACACTAGTACTGTTTCAACAACGGATGATTAGTGTTAGTCATGCGCTGTGTGATAACTGTATTCACAAGTTTGAAATGATAAAATATTCTTCCGGAGCAAAAGTTTGATAAAATTAATTTTCTTACGAAGCAAAAGTTTGTTTTAAAATGATTTCTTCCGAAGCAAAAGTTTGATAAAATATTCTTCCGAAGCAAAAGTTTGATAAAACTAATTTTCTTCCGAAGAGTATTATTATTTATTTATTTATTTACTATTATTATTATTATTATTATTATTATTATTGTTATTGTTATTATTATTATTATATTATTATTATTATTATTATTATTATTATTTATTATTATTATTATTATTATTATTATTATTATTATTATTATTAGGGTTTATTATGTATTTTTGAACATACATATACGAAGAGTATTTATTCAAACATAATGTTGATGTGTATGTATGTTCACGAAGAGTATACTCGTGATGTTTTTTTTTTTATTTTTAGCGTAAATTATTACTATTATTATTGTCAGGGTTTAATATTATTTCTATTAATAATTTTATTTTTATTAGATTATATTATTATTATTATTATTATTTATTATTATTATTATTATTATTATTATTATTATTATTATTATTATTATTATTATTAGGATTTATTATGTACTTTTAGTAGAGTATATTATTATTATTATTATAATTGTTATTATTATATTTGTAAGGCCCCGTTCCCGAAGACCTTACAGTTGGACAATCACAACATATTGATATAAGATAAATACATTTTATAAAAACATCACAGCGGATTAAGTTATCAAAAACCATTCATGCATTAATATTTGATGTTGTTAAATAATACATCATTGTATTTTAACAGTTACAAAAAGAATCATTTAGTTGTATTACAAAACAACAAAATCATCATGCGAATGGATGCAGTCTTTGCCCGCCAAGTAGCCTCACCCGCGTGCCATCCTCAGCAACATCCTCACCTGCCAACTGATATGCATATAAAAAGTCAGCGTTGCTGAGTGAGTTGTAGTTTAATAATATAAAAAAATACACTTTGTAAACTTCATTTGGTGATTATTCATTAATATACATAATCAATCATAAAGTGATTCATTAACTTTCTCTTCATTAACTAGGATTGCACAAAGCAAGAGCCTACATTGTTGGTTGGCAACAAATGCCAAACCCCTGTCGGCAAACGTTTATCATGGTAGCTAACCCATCGACAGTTGATCTACACTGCTAGGCACGAAGCCTGCTCATGAACTAGGATCCTATTCATTCATTGGTCAATCCCCAGGATTAGACCCCAGATGTGCATCCTCATAGGCTAGACAGTCGCACATCAGTTGAGCTAACGACAACAAGGTCGTGCACCTCCATTCATTTTGCTTGCAAGGCTTTTCATTCATCGTAAGGGCCCGGGGTAACATTCATTAAGTTTCATTGTTCTTCTCTTATTCTTTCGTGTCCACTTGTTATGGATAATACTTAATAAGATGCATATTACATAATCACATAACATGAAAAATATTATTGACATAGTAAAAGCAGAATATAAGAAAGAACCAAGCATAATAATCTTTAAACAAGCAGGATCTTCCCTTATCTAGGAGTTCTCCATACTTAAATTCTACTCCCCAAAACTTCCAAAAATCCTCAAGTCCTTAAACAATTACGGATGAGCTTAGACAAATGCAGATGAACAAATGCGGATGAACATTCTCAGGAAATATTCTAAGTGTCAGGAAATGCGCATGAACCGAATGCGGATGACTAAAGCAATACACATAGACACTGTAGCAAATACGCATGGGCAAAACAAATGCGGATGAACACTTAGCAAATGCGCATGAAGACTTAGCAAATGCGCATGAAGACTTAACAAATGCGCATGAAGACTTGGCAAATGTGCATGAAGACTTAACAAATGCGCATGGACTTAACAAATACGCATGAAGACTTAGCAAATGCGTATGAAGACTTGGCAAATGCGCATGAAGACTTAACAAATGTGCATGGACTTAACAAATGCGCATGAAGACTTAACAAATGCGCATGAACAACAGACTTTCTGTTAAATGCGGATGAACAAAAAAACTAACCTGCAATTCAACTTATGCCATTACCAGTTCCTAATCATCATTCTAACATGAACACAGCTTAGATCTATCAGTCTAACACTTAGAACATCATAAACTTTAAACGATCAACAAGAGAATCATATAACATAACCATATCATCATAATCGTCCGCACGATACATGAAAAATCATATCTCGTTTTGAAAAACACTAGTTACATATGCATACCGGCCCCAAATAAGCAGAAAACATTTAAAAGAGGGGATCTAGAACTCACCTCTACTGTTTTCGAGTAAAACTCCTCAAAAAACCTAGAGCAACCTGGAGTTCAGACGCCTAACACACCAAAACACAAAACCAAACACAAAAGATCACATAAGAATCGCTCTCGAAGCTGAAAGCTCAGCTGAAATCAAACAAAACAAATGAAAACTCACCTTCAAGCCGAATCTTCTTTTTCTTCTCACTAGAACCGATGGAAATTCTGCTTTTCTTCTTTCTTGCAGTTGAAGCAGTTGGTGAAGCAGTGTAGTGGCCGGCCACACCCACTTTAAACATAAAATAATATTGTTTGTTCTTTTGTACACTTTAGCCCCTCCACTTTTGCAATTCTCCTTTTGTCTTTATTCTTTTCTTCATAAATTTTCGGGTGTTACAAGTCCACCCTCTTATAGAGGTTTCGTCCCTGAAACCTGTCACTCTTCGAATAGTTATGGGTAATGTTGTCTCATCTCCTCCTCAGTCTCCCACGTTGACTCAGATCCTTTCCTGTGCCTCCACTGTACTCGCACCTGTGGAACCACTTTATTCCGTAATCTCTTCACCTTTTGGTCAATGATTGCCACTGGTTGCTCTACATAATTGAGCCGTTCATCCACTTCAATGTCTCCCAGTGGTACAATCATATCTTTATCAGCTAGGCATTTTCTCAGATGAGGTACATGTAATGTTGGATGAATTCCACTTATCTCATCGGGTAGCTCCAACCTGTAGGCCACCTCTCCTACTCGTGCAATGATTCGGAAAGGTCCTATATACCTTGGGCTCAGCTTACCCCTCTTTTTAAAATGAATGATCCCCTTCTAGGGTGAAACCTTCAGCATCACTTTATCACCCACCTGGAATTCAATCGGCCTACGCCTCTTGTCAGCATACGACTTTTGCCTATCTTTGGCCTCCTTCATAAAAGCCTTGATCTTTTCTAGCTTTTCCGACGTGGCTTCAATGATCTCGATGCTTCCCAACTCTTTCTGCCCGATGTCACCCCAACACACCGGGGTTTTGCATCTCCTCCCATACAACATTTCGAATGGTGGCATGCCTATACTGGCATGATAACTCTGCCAAAGGTAGGTGTTCATCCCAACTTCCACCAAAGTCAATAATGCATGCCCGGAGCATATCCTCCAAGGTCTGAATGGTCCGTTCTGATTGACCGTCTGTCTGAGGGTGATAAGCTGTGCTAATGTGTAACCTCATACCCATTGCATCATGGAAACTCTTCCAAAACTTAGATGTAAACCGAGTGTCACGGTCAGACACAATAGACACTGGTACACCATGATGGGTCATAATATCCTTGATGAACAGATCCGCCAAACTTTCAGATGAATATGTCTCACGGATCGATAGAAAGTGAGCACTCTTCGTCAGGCGGTCTACGATCACCCAAATGGTATCACATCCTCTCGCAGTGCGAGGTAACTTTGTGATGAAGTCCATGGTGATGTGTTCCCACTTCCATTCGGGTATATCCAAGGGTTGGATCTTCCCATATGGTTTCTGATGTTCTGCCTTCACTTGTAAACAGGTCAGGCACTTACTCACGTACTCCACCACATCACGCTTCATCCTTGGCCACCAATGATCCTTCTTCAGATCATGATACATCTTTGTAGCACCAGGATGGATGTAGTACCGTGTTTTGTGAGCCTCATCCATGATCCTTCCCCTCAGCTCCCCATAACGAGGAATCCACATCCGCCTGAAACGGGTTTTAACGCCAAGGGTGTTTTCCCTTAAATCCGTTGCCTGTCCCTTCATTCGTTCGTAGTCGATCCTATCATCCGTTAATGCCTCATCTTGGAATTCCCTAATTTAACCCATAACGTCCGGCGTCACAACCAGCTGGCAAGCCTTCACCCGAATCGGCTCCGACCTCTCCTTTCGACTGAGGGCATCGACTACCACGTTTGCCTTACTTGGATAATAGTGGATTTTGCAGTCGTAATCCTTGATCAACTCTAACCATCTTCTTTGTCTCATGTTAAGATCCTTCTGCTCGAAGAAGTACTTCAAACTTTTATGATCGGTGAAGATAGTGCACTTCGTCCCATACAGATAGTGCCTCCAAATCTTTAATGCAAAAACCACAGCCGCCAACTCCAGGTCATGAGTAGGATAGTTAGCCTCATGGATTTTCAATTGTCGAGACGCATAGGCTATAACCCTTCCCCGTTGCATCAGCACACAACCCAATCCTGTTTAAGAAGCATCAGAATAGACCACCAAGTCTTCATTCCCTTCAGGTAACGTCAAGACAGGAGCTTAAGTCAACCTTGTCTTCAACTCTTCAAAAGCATTTTCCTGCACTGGACCCCATACGAACTTCAAATCCTTACGGGTCAGTTTGGTCAATGGTGAAGCTATCTTGGAGAAGTCTTGGATGAACCATCTGTAGTAGCCCGCCAAACCCAAGAAACTGCGGATCTCGGATGGCGTCTTTGGGGTCTTCCATTGCATAATAGCCTCCACCTTTGCCAGGTCCACTATAATACCTTCAGAATTAACCATATGACCCAAAAACTAAACTTCCCGCAACCAGAACGCGCATTTAGAGAACTTAGCATACAGCTTCTCCCTTCTAAGCGTCTCCAATACCTCTCGAATGTGACCGGCATGCTCTTCTTCACTCTTCGAATAAATCAGGATAACATCAATAAACACAATCACTGATTTATCCAACATTGGCCGACACACCTGATTCATCAAATCCATAAAAGCAGCTGGCGCGTTGGTTAGACTGAAAGACATAACGAGGAAGTCGTAATGTCCATATCGAGTTCGAAACGCGGTCTTTGGGATATCCTGCTCTTTGACCTTTAGTTGATGGTAACCAGATCGGAGATCAATCCTTGAGAACCAGCTGGCACCTTGGAGCTGATCAAACAAGTCGTCAATCCTCAGTAGTGGGTACCTGTTTTTCACCTTCAACTTGTTTAACTCATGGTAGTCGATGCACATCCTCATGTTACCATCCTTCTTCTTTACAAACAAGACCGGAGCACCCCGGGGAGAGATACTCGGTCGGATGAACCCCTTATCTAACAACTCTTGCAACTGGGTCATCAATTCCTTCATCTCGGAGGGAGCGAGACGATACGGCGCCTTTGCAACTTGTTGGGCACCAGGTATCAGATCAATCTGGAACTTGATCTCACAGTTAGGTGGTACCCCTGGTAGGTCTTCGGGAAACACATCAGGGAAATCGCATATTACCGGCACGCCTGACAGTTGAGGCATGGTAGCATCCATATCCTTCACATAGGCCAAGTAAGCACCACACCCGCGTCTCATAAACTTCTTGGCCGTGATCATTGAGATTACTCGCGGTGTAATGCACTCCTTGTCTCCATGTATCGTAACCAAACTGCCATTGGGCGTAGTCAGACAAATCGTCTTCTTTCGGCGCACGATGTTCGCTTTGTAGGCCGCCAACCAATCCATCCCTAACACCACATCAAAACCTCCTAGGGCCATCACGTACAATCTAGCAGGAAACTTACGACCGTCCAACTTTACGAGGCAATCGTCTATCACATCAGTCACTTTGGTAGACTTTCCTATCGCTGTCTCTACATAGAAGGGCACGTCTATCTTCTTATCCTACCATGCATTTCACGACAAAAGTAGTAGATACAAAACTTCTACTAGCACCCGAATCGAAGAGCACAGAAGCATATAGTTGGTTTACCAGAAACATACCTGAAACTACTTCAGGGTCCACTCTGGCTTCTTCCCGGGTCATGTTGAATGCCCTTGCCTTGACTTTGGTGCTCTCACTCCTCCCTTTCTCACCCATAGTCTGAGTCCCTGAGCTCCCTACTCCACCCTTTTTGCAATCTCGGCTTGAGTGGCCTACCTCCCCACATTGATAACACCGCGGTACCCCACACTCTCTAACATAGTGGCCTTCGCCTCCACACTTAAAATACCGGTTCGTCCCCACTCTACACTCACCCATGTGAACCTTCCCACACTTCTTACATTCCCTACTGTTACTCCCTTTATTCGATCTTAGGCGACGATCGTCCATCCTCATCTTCTTTTCCCCGATCCCATAGTGGCCACCCCTGAATCGCTTCCCATCTTGTTCCAACTTTTCTCAACCTTCCTCTGAATTGGCACCGGATCCCTCTCATCATACAACCTTCCGGCTAAGTCTACTGCAAAACTGAAAGTGCTCAGTCTAGCAGCTATCATGTTCCTCCTGATATCCACGGGCAGACCCTGCACGTATCTCTTGATCTTCTTGGACTCTGGGGTTACTAGATCCGGCACGTGTCTTGCAAGCTCATTGAACTTGGAGGTATACTCTTGATGAATCATGTTTCCAGCCTCCAAATGCAAAAACTCCTTCTTAATTTTGTCCAACTCCTGATGTGGACAATACTCCTCAAGTACCGGTTCCTTCAAATTCGACCACCTCATCCTTGCAACAGACTGTTTCCCTTCGGCTTGGACAATGTTGTCCCACTAGCATAATGCCGAGTCAACTAAAGAATGGGAGGAAAACTTCACCTTTTGATCCTCCCAGCACTCACTGATGTCTAAAACTACCTCCATCTCTCGAACCCAATGATGAGCAGCAGTAGCATTGCCGTTACCATCAAAGGTCGGGGGTTTGCACCTCTGAAACTCCCCATAGGTGCACCCCTTAGCAGTATCCTTCTCCCCCTTGATATCATCATCATGGATTACCACCTTAGGACTAGATGACTCTTCATCAACTTTCTCCTTCTCCCCTATATCTTTGGTCTTTTCGTCATCTTTTACTGCCCTCAACACCTTGGTCACCACTGAAGGTAACACGTTTTGCATGACGTTGTAGACTTCATCAGCAATAGCTTCTTTTACCGTAGACTTGAGGGTGGCTGATCCTTCACCCTCTTGGTGGCTATGAATATCCGTGTCCCCATGAACTGTCTCGGGAGCCTTAGCTTTGCTTCGGGTGACACATGGCCCAGTAGTACGCCCACCACGAGCATCGCCTCGGGTTGCCTTCCCAGGTTTCCTACCCGCCATAAGATCTACCTCCTATAAGATTCAAGCACTAACAAGGTCATTCAAGGTAATAGCTCAGATTATGTCAAGTATAGTAAGTCCCTAATTACAGTGGCCAGTTGTGATTAGCCACTTACTTTACTCTTCATCCCCCATGCATTCCCTATCCAGACTACATCAGTGTCCAAATCTACTAATCATATAAATCAAATAGCACATGCACGTAATACCGATTACTAATGAAAAATTCCCTGATGACACGTAGCTACTTGGGCTGACATCATTCCATTCGGTCCCATTCTCAGTTTAAGTTTAGGCTTTAAAAATATTTACCTATTTCTCTTAAACTTTGGCTCTGATACCAACTTGTAAGGCCCCGTTCCCGGAGACCTCACAGTTGGACAATCACAACATTTTTCATATAAGATAAATACATTTCATAAAATCATCGCAGCGGATTAAGTTATCAAAAACCATTCATGCATTAATATTTGATGTTGCTAAATAATACATCATATAATAGTTATAAAAAGAATCATTCAGTTGTATTATAAAACAACAAAATCATCATGCACGAATGGATGCCAGTCTTTGCCCGCCAAGTAGCCTCATCCGCGTGCCATCCTCAGCAACATCCTTACCTGCCAACTGATATGCATATAAAAAGTCAGCGTTGCTGAGTGAGTTCTAGTTTAATAATATAGAAAAATACACTTTGTAAACTTCATTTGGTGATCATTCATCAATATACATAATCAATCATAAAGTGATTCATTAACTTTCTTTCTTTAACTTTCTCTTCATTAACTAGGATTGCACAAAGCTAGAGCCTACATTGTTGGTTGGCAACAAATGCAGAACCCCTATCGGCAAACATTTATCTTGGTAGCTAACCTATCGACAGTTGATCCACACTGCTAGGCATGAAGCCTACTCATGAACTAGGATCCCATTCATGCATTGGTCAATCCCCAGGATTAGACCCAAGATGTACATCCTCATGGGCTATACAGTCGCACATCAGTTGAGCTAACGACAACAAGGTCATGTACCTCTATTCATTTTGCTTGCAAGGCTTTTCATTCATCGTAAGGGCCCGGGGTAACATTCATTAAGTTTCACTGTTCTTCTCTTATTCTTTCGTGTCCACTTGTTATGGATAATACTTAATAAGATGCACATTACATAATCACATAACATGAAAAATATTATTGACATAGTAAAAGCAGAATATAAGAAAGAACCAAGCTTAATAATCTTTAAACAAGCATGATCTTCCCTTATCCAGGAGTTCTCCATACTTATATTCTACTCCCTAATACTTCAGAACATCCCCAAGTCCTTAGACAAATGCGGATGAGCTTAAACAAATGCGAATGAACAAATGCGGATGAATATTCTCAGGAAATATTCTAAGTGTCAGGAAATGCGCATGAACTGAATGCGAATGACTAAAGCAATACACATGGACACTGTAGCAAATGCGTATGGGCAAAACAAATATGGATGAACACTTAGCAAATGCGCATGAAGACTTAGCAAATGCGCATGAAGACTTAACAAATGCGCATGAAGACTTAGCAAATGCGCATGAAGACTTGGAAAATGCACATGAAGACTTAACAAATGCGCATGGACTTAACAAATGCGCATGAAGACTTAGCAAATGCGCATGAAGACTTGGCAAATACGCATGAAGACTTAACAAATGCGCACGGACTTAACAAATGCGCATGAAGACTTAACAAATGCGCATGAACAAAAGACTTTCTGTTTCTGCAATTCAACTTATGCCATTACCAGTTCCCAATCATCATTCTAACATGAACACAGCTTAGATTATCAGTCTAACACTTAGAACATCATAAACTTTAAACGATCAACAAGAGAATCACATAACATAACCATATCATCATAATCGTCCGCACCATACATGAAAAATCATATCTTGTTTCGAAAAACACCAGTTACATACGCATACCGGCCCCAAATAAGCAGAAAACATTTTAAAGAGGGGATCTAGAAGTCACCTCTACTGCTTTCGAGCAAAACTCCTCCAAAACCCGAGAGCAACCTGGAGTTCAGACGCCTAAACACACCAAAACACAAAACCAAACACAAATATCACATAAGAATCGCTCCCGAAGCTGAAAGCTCAGCTGAAACCAAACAAAACACACGAAAACACACCTTCAAGCCGAATCTTCTTCTTCTTCTCTCTAGAACCGATGGAAATTCTGCTTTTATTCTTTCTAGCAGTTGAAGCAGTTGGTGAAGCAGTGTAGTGGGCGGCCATGTCCACTTTAAACATAAAATAATAATGTTTGTCCTTTTGTACACTTTAGCCCCTCCATTTTTGCAACTTCTTCTTTTGTCTTTATTCTTTTCTTCATAAATATTCGGGTGTTACAATATTAGAGTATATTATTATTATTATAATTATTATTATTATTATTATATTAGAGTATATTATTATTGTTCAAACGTAATTTTGATGTGTGTGTATGTTCATGAAGAGTATACTCGTTTCCGTTTTGATATATAAATAGATGATGGTAATCGGTTTAGGGTAGCTTTAAAATGTCACGGTTTGTACACGTACATATGTTTGTACGTACGTCCATGAAGAGTATTTGTTCTTAATGTGTATATACGTTGATGTGTGTGTATATTCACGAAGAGTATACCCGTTTCGATATATATAGATGATCATAATCGATTTAGAGACGGTTTAGGGTAGCCATAAACCGTCACGGTTAGGACTAACCAGGATGTTTTTGTCAAGAAAAAACGTGACACCTAGACCTAAGCTTGATGGTTTCGGTCAACAAATTGTGACGGTTGTGGTCAAACACGCCACCCCTGAGACCAAATGTCACGGCTAGGATGGACCGTAAAGTTTTGCGTCAGCGGATGAAAAATTGTTTGGTTGTTTATAGTGGATGAACATTTGTTCATGCGCTGTGGACACTTGGAATGATTTATTTGTTTGTTCACAGTGGATGAACATTTGTTCATGCACTGTGGACACTTGAGTGTAATGTGTGAATGTTTACAGCGTATGATTACCTGTGTGCATACGCTGTATACACTAGCACTGTTTCAACAACGAATGACTAGTGTTAGTCATGCGCTGTGTGATAACTGTATTCACAAGTTTGAAATGATAAAATATTCTTCCAAAGCAAAAGTTTGATAAAATATTCTTCCGAAGCAAAAGTTTGATAAAATTAATTTTCTTACGAAGCAAAAGTTTGTTTTAAAATTATTTCTTGCGAAGCAAAAGTTTGATAAAATATTCTTCCGAAGCAAAAGTTTGATAAAATTAATTTTCTTCCGAAGAGTATTATTATTTATCATTATTTATTTATTTATTTATTATTATTATTATTATTATTATTATTATTATTATTATTATTATTATTATTATTATTATTAGGGTTTATTATGTATGTTTGAACATACGTCTATGAAGAGTATTTGTTCAAACATAATGTTGATGTGTGTGTTTGTTCACGAAGAGTATACCCGTGACGTTTTATTTTTATTTTTAGCGTAAATTATTACTATTATTATTGTCAGGGTTTAATTTCATTTTTATTAATACTTTTATTTTAATTAGAGTATATTATTATTATTATTATTATTATTATTATTATTTATTATTATTATTATTTATTATTATTATTATTATTATTATTATTATTATTATAATTAATATTATTATTATATTCGGGTTTATTATGTATTTTATTAGAGTATATTATTATTATTATTATTATTATTATTATTATTATTATTATATTAGAGTATATTATTATTGTTCAAACATAATGTTGATGTGTGTGTATGTTCACGAAGAGCATACCCGTTTTCGTTTCGATATATAGATGATCGTAATCGGTTTAGGGTAGCTTTAAAACGTCACAGTTTGTACACGTACGTATGTTTGTACATACGTCCACGAAGAGTATTTGTTATTAATGTGTATATATGTTGATGTGTGTGTATATTCACGAAGAGTATACCCGTTTCAATATATATAGATGATCATAATCGATTTAGAGATTGTTTTTATAATTATTATTATCATTATCATTATTATTATCATCATTATTATTATTATTATTATTATTATTATTATTATTATTATTATTATTATTATTGTTATAATTATTATTAGAACTAATTTACTATAACAAATATACTTAAACCGCAATAAATACAATGATACAAAAAGATACATTACATTAATACATACGCCATCCCGATATATTAACTGTGGGGAGTGGTTTGGGGTTGGTGCCTCTTAGATGATCCATCATTCTGACGTAATTGTTTATACGATCCTTGTAAATAGTTTGTCATTCTAGTGCTTCTCTATATGCAAATCTTGGCCAATGATAACCCATATTGGGTATTGGGTAATCCCCTTCCAATTGTATGCAAATAAAGTGATCTTCGTTAATATTAGCAAGTGCTACAACTGGATAGGTAAACAATGGTTCTGGGCCTGTTCTCGGCGGGAAACATGTGTGGCTGCCAAATAAAGAAATAAGATGGACAACACAAGTGAATGTTTCCGCAATTACGAGTCCATGGGCTGGAAAAGTCAGCCAATGGGTAGCGGGTGCGGTTTGAGTCGTGCCAAACCAATCTAAGCTATTACGAACAGTATCATAGTAACCAGGCAACTCGCGGTTCAAATTGCTCCGCCAATACCCCATGTTTTTGTCCATCTCGACAACATTTGTCGCCTAACCCACTCCCATTCATTTTGCTCGTTCCTTAAAGCCACCGTGATCGCCCGGAAACCACAGTTACTATCAGGCCGCACATCTTTTATACTTGAAACGTACTGGTGAGTCCATTGGGGCAGCTGATCCTTAAACTTCATGACTTTCATCACGTCCTTTGGTTTCAAGATTAAAGGAAACCCTAGGTCAGCTCCTGTAACCGGTACATTTGAAGTAGCCTTTTCCCGATTCGGACGGTTGTTAGGCATCTTAAACTGAGGGGTATAGGAGCTATGCCTTGCTGGGTCAGGCATAGTTTGTTGTGAGGAAGTATATGAGCTGTGTCTAGCAGCCTCATACTATGATGTATTGGACTTCTTTGTTGCTCCTTAAGATTCGAACGACCACGTCCGTCATGACGCACCTCAGGCTCTTTAAGTTTTGACTTGCTTGAAAACAAAGAGTCGTACATTTTCTTAAACAGTTTTTTTACTTGAGTATTGGGCGATGACATGACCTTTTTTTTTCAAGTCATCAAATTTCTTATCGTAGTCGGGTTCAGGCGGCACGACGTACTCCGGCTCGAAATCAAGCTTCCTCCAGTGTGGATCTACCACATCGAGTGGAATACGTATGCCTGGATTTAAATTATTAGTGAAAAATATGCATCATGTGACAATGGTAAACAAATGTATTTCAAGTATATATTACCTTCCCGGAAGTATACCTCCAAACGACAAGCACACGGCAAGCCCATGGACGTGGACAACTCGTGTCCACATGAACCCCCTGACTCCTGAATCATTTCCATTTTTGTCAACTCAATTCTAGGAGGCTAATGCAAAAAATAGATACCTTATATTTTTTGTTAAGATTTGAACCCTAAAAAGCTAAGTATAGGATGAAAGGTCAAACCTGGATGTTTTGGCAAAATAATTAGGTCAAATTTAGGAGGGCATAACTCCCTCAATTTTTACCATATTGACTTGATTCTTTTTTTGAAATTTAATGCTATGAGTTAGCTTTAAAACCAATGGGTCTCACTTAAAATGGTTAAGCTTTTGCCCCCCAACCAACTGAAATATTTCAAAAACTCCAAAATAAAACTACAATTACTTTTAAAAGAAGATAATTATTTTTTAGACTACTAAATGGGCTCTATAAATATGATATTTACTTTTCTACTAAGTTAAATCCGAGATGTAAGTGTGGTTAAAATCTCATATTTTATTTAGTACATTTGGTTAATTAATACTTTAACATAACATGACCATAAAAACACAGAAATCAAGCAACAAACATTAAGTCACAAAATATTACATAATCACATGTGAATGGTAAAAATATACTCTTTTCATATAAATACACATATTTATATGCACTTATACATAAATACTAAGTTTTTAAATGAATATCACTAACAGTTCATAAATCATGCAAAACCGTAAACTTGAAGAAGTTTATTATTCAAACAATAATTTAAAAACTAAACTATTAAGTAAAATTTGATTAATCACTTTGCTTGATGACTTATTCAAGGAAATGTAAACCTTATTTGCACCGCACAGATGTACGTAGGAACTACTTCGGTTTAAGCGCAATCCATCTCGTTTCACATGATTCGTACTCAAAACAATCGATGAGTTCTTGTAGCCCCTTTTACTTTTACTAATTTCGGGGGAGAAACATGTTACTTAACAACTTTATATGAATAATTTCTATTATGTCTCTACTTATACACATTTGGTGACGTATGTTATTTATTGGGTTTGACTTACAAAGACCTCATTAACTTACACAACTATTTAACTCCGGATTGAAGCTTCAAGTTTAATATAGAATTACTATTGGGACTGATAATCCTCATTCTCTCGATTGATTGGAACGCATATTCACAGTCAACGATATTGACTGATTATTACCACGCAGACTACAACTTGACTTTTTCCCATGCTTGAAATAAGTGTCAAACGAGACATGCAATCATAGGCTTAGCTGTGGACTCATTAATGACATTTACCTTAATTGTGTATAGCTACTTTACATGATGAGTTTTTTATTTATACTTGACTTCATACTTTGCAACGATTTATCGAGTCTAAACCTACGAGCTCACCAATATTATTGTTGATATTTTTAACATGTTTTCAGAAGACTAGCAAATTTAGCTTTGGACATTATCATACATGGCACGACTAGGACACACACGAAGATTATCTTGTATAAGCTTAGGAAATCTAGGGTCAAAATGTATAAATCTTTGAAACTTGTATCATAATACATTATTGCAACAGTTTATTTTGAATACATAATTAGATTTAAATATCTTATTGCCATGTGTTCAAGATATCTGATTTCGTTACCTCCTTACGATTCAGCTGCCAATGAGGGGTGTGACACCCTGAGACAAATCTAAGACATGTTGGATCGATTGGTTTAGTGATTTGTGGGCGTCAAGGTTTAATAGGCAACAATGATGGAAAAAAATGGTTCTTTCATTTGGAGCCTTATAATTTATTGCTTGGTTTTAAAACAATGACTATGATGATGTTAATGTGATAAGTAAACAACGAGCACGTTGGTGAGCCAGTGTTACAAATCTGTTTTAATTTAGTCCCAAAGTACTTAGAAATTGTTAATATCAAAAGTCGTACTAACAGATAATTGTGCCGTGTCGTAGGAAACTAACGATAAAGCGTTGGCAAACAACGTGATGTTAGGCTAACCTTAACACGATGAATTTATGTTCGAAACCGCCGCAATGCGCGGGATCTAAACCTAGTTTCTATAAAAAGTTAACTAGTAATGAGGGGATTTAGTTTAAAGTTCTACACAAAATAAAATTAAGCATAATTAGAAATATTAAATCATAAATAGGTAAGTACGACTTGATTGAGAGCTATCTATCTACAAATGATTACTTGAGTTATTTGAACATAGCAGCGGATTGAGTAATGTTTGTTTTAGAGCGATAAGACTCGGGTTAGCTTTAAACCCGTCGAGTAAAAAAAGTTACACGGTTAGCAAGTAGTTGTTAATGACCATTTTTCTTTCTTTTATTTAAGTATAAAACATCTCTAACACTGTGATATTAAAGGAATCTATGTGATTTTAGCTTGGTTTTAAAAAGTGCGCCTTTGGTGAGCCTAGGCGCAAAACGAGTTTTGAGGCGAGGGTTGGGGCTTTTTGTAACATAAGGCGCATGTTGTACAAGAAGCGCAAGAAAAATACGATTTTCCGGTAAAAAATCCCTCTAAGGCGTGCGCTTCTTGTACGGGGGGTGTTTTTTTGCTTCAAAGTGCTATAAATGTGGCTAAAAAGGTTATACATATAGGTAATTTATACATTAAAGCATATATAAACCTAACTTATAGCTATATTTTGAGTGGTGTAATGTTATATTGAAAGGCTGATGCAATCAAAGAAACCAAAACAACCAAGGAACTTCCTGCATGCATGCACTAATGAACAAAGCAGAAGTTACTTCAAAAGTTTTACACTCCCCACAGAAAAATATTCTAAGTGTAAACTCTTCCGAAGCCAAATACCAAATCTTCCGAAGCCAAAGATGAAGTCTTCCGAAGCTTCAAAGACAAAGTCTTCCAAAGCCAATGAAGTGAAGACAGATTTCTTCTAGAAGACAGAGAGGACATGCTTTCTCTGATCTACTTTTTCATAAAGCTGACCTACTTTCCGCTGCAACTCTGAAGACTCACCGACTTATACAAGTTGGTGAAAGGTTTATGCTTTTGTAAACTGTAGATTATGGTCTTGAGTCTGTAACTTCCTACTTTATAAATTTTATCCTTTTATAATGTATTAAGATGTGAGCTATGGTATGTCATAGTTACTAGTCAGAAGGCAGTCTGCTTTATTGACTTTACATTGATCTTCTGTCTAGATTAGTGTTTCCAGCTGGCTTTCAAAGTATAGCTGGTTGTAGGATGTAGTATAAAGTATCTCAGGTCCTTTTATTATTTTTCTATGCTTTAACACTTGTAAAAGAACCTAAGAGAAATATACAACATTCTTGAAAACCATATTGATCTGTTCTTTGTTCTTGGTTCTGTCTCCCTGTTTACTTGTGTTTTTAGTATCATTCGCACAAACCTGGTTCCCTATTTGATCTGTTAAGTGTTCTAACACTCTTCTCATTGTGAAACTGATTGTACTGACCATCCCTTAACTGTTCATGCAATTGGTATCAGAGCTTCGAAAGAAATCTTCCGAAGTCAAATTACCTTTTTGGGCACTTTTTCCGACGACAAATTTCTTAAAACAAAAAACTTCCGAAGACAAATTACTTTCGGAAAATTTTCAACTTTCAAGAAAACTACCTTTTTGGGTACTTTTTCAGAGGTGGGACCTACTTTAGGATTGCAATGTTTATTATTTTGTTTTAACTTTGTCTCAAATGCATTTCATACATATTCTCTCAACGGTTCCTCCTCTTCTAACTATCCTCTTCATCTGCATTTTTCTCTAACCTAAATTCACCCCCAAATCGACCTTGTTCTTATCTTCCTTCACACTAAAGCTACATCGAATGGCCAACCCTGACCGCAAAAACCAACCCAATTTTTCCATGCATCTTCACATACAACATAATTAGGTTGCTTTGTTAGACTCTAAGAAAGATCCTAGTTTCTCAGAGGTTTGTTGTTTTCTTTCTTTGACAAACTACTTCACCTCCCTCACCATTGATCCTCTACTCTATGAGGATCAGCTTTTGGCATTTTGGAGGACCTGCCAAGAGGTCACCATGGATGGGGAGAAAGCATTGTCTGCCATAGTGCAGGGGAGGACAATCATCATTACTCCAGCCTCCATAAACACCCAACTTCAGCTGGATGATAAAGAAGGTGATTTGTCCTTTCTCAAAACTACTGTTAACCAATCCTTTGAGTAGATAGGCTATGAAGGTTACTTCTCAGTCAGGACCTTCAGAAAAAGGAAGGTCTCCTCTCAGTGGAAGTACCTCTTCCATGTAGTTATCCATAGCTTGTCCAACAAACATGGAGGTTGGGACCAAATTCCAGAAGACATTTCCTTTATAGTCCATAGGATGGTTCAAAGGGTCAAGTTCCGGTATTCACTATTTGTATATGCTAATTTACTTGCAAACTTGGACTCCTTACAATATTACATGTTCCCTAGATATGTCCAGCACATTCTCAACTGTGAACTGGGCTTATAGTTGAGGGGGACAGGTAATGTTCTAAAATTGGGACAAATGAAGTCTGGCATCTTCAAGACTATAAGAAAGCCAACTGTTGGCTTTTTAGGGGTATAAACAGCCCTTGTCCCAAAAATGTTAGAGCTCATTGCTCAAGGTGACAATCTAGCAGCACCAGCTATTGTTGAACCACGCCTTCTATTTCCCAACCATATATACAACCACAAATAACCATCATCTACTAAAGAAAATCCAAATGAATCCCTGCACATGCTACTCAGTTTGTGCAGGCTCCTATATCACCACCCATATAGGAGGAAGTAGACACTAGAGCTCTTACTTCTCCTGAGGAGCAAACCATTCCCATCTCTCAAATGATCAGTGCTGAGGTTCCTCATGCTCAACCTGATGAGCTCATAACCCCCACAACCTTAAACCTTCACTCAGAGTCTCAAAACTCTAGTGAACAACCTTCAGGGGACAGTTACCATCCCCAGCCTCTTAATCTAAACCAACCAATTCCCAACCTTGAATTCTATGATGATGAAGACATGGGATTCGGTGAGTATCATGAGTCTCTCTTCTCCTCCCCTGCTCAAGGAGAGATGAGTACTCCTGTTTCTACCATGTCTAGCCCACATCATCCACCCACTACTGAGGTGGATCTCCCTGAACCTGTTCAGGAGGTCCATATGGAAGAGGCTCTCACTTCAGTAAGTGATTACATCATTCAGACCTTAACCATGGAAATCCAACCTATTGACACTTCACTTGAAGTTGTAATGATGTAGGGGAAATCCAGTAGCCAAGAACCAAGTGCTAGTGATGAGGAAGAAGACCTTGGTCCTATTCTCTCACCCCCAGTGATTCCTCTACTGAAGATGATGGGAGTCTGAAACTAAAGGTGCAAACATTGACAAACACATGCACCTATTTAGTCTCAAAGATAAGTCATATGGAATCTTAGGTGATTATCTTACAAAGAGGGTCAATAACAAGCAACTTGAGATCATCGATCTCAAGGGCAAGTTAGCTGAGAGATAACTAAGAAGAACTCAACCAGCTCCATAAGAACCCGAGGATATGATGGACCCAACCCCTAGCTCACAGATGCAAGAGGGTGATGCTACCAAAAAGGGGGAGAAAGTCCTAGCAATCACAAAACCTAGGAGTTCCTCTTAGAGTATGGACATAGAGGATTCACCACCCTCTCTTGCAATTGTCCATACTCAGCAACCTCCTTAAGTCTTCATGAATATAGACTTATTTATACAAAGTCTGTTTGAGGAGGGTATTCCCAGAGCTATGCCTACCCCATCTCATCACTCTGAGAATCCAATTATAGGATGGAGGTATGACACTGATAGAAGAGCTCTGGTCATCTTTAGATCTCAGGGTCAACAGAAAATCTTCAACTTTTCAAACTTAAGCTTCTATGAGAGAATCCATCTGATTGATCTTCTACTTGTCAACCTAAGTCAAAATAGGCAAGCTACAAGATTAGCAGATAAGATTCAAGAAAGGGTGCTGGAAGAATTCAAACTGAGGACAAGATTATATAGACAAAGGCGAACATGTGAGATTTTTGGTCAACTGGATGTTGAGGTGGACCCTAAGATTAGCTTCGAAAGGGAAGCCTTGACTGAAGGCCTAGAAGTTGAACCTGTGAACCTTGAGACAAGAACTTCTTTAGTACCCAGTACCCTCAGTGAGGCACCAGCTGGTGATGGTGTTCCACAACCTTTCTCTGGCCAGAGCTTGACTGCTGAACCAAGCAATGAAGGCCAAAGCTCTCTCCACCCTGAGTCACTAAGTCTTGTGAGTGACAAAGGGAAAAGGAAAATGACTCTTGAAGAGATTAAGAAGGAGAAGAGAGAAAGGAGGAGGAAGCTAAGGGGAGAGAGTTCAAGAGGGTCTCCAGGCTTCATGGAAGCTTCCATTAGGGCTGCCCCCAGGCCAAATACTCAGGATTATGAGTTGAGGGCAGCCACGCTAAACTATCTGGGGACCAGGAATTACAACATTGATGAACTCATCTTTCTTCCTTTAGAAGAATTGAATGAACTTGCAGACACAGAGCTGTTAAAGGAAAGAAAGGAGGCATAGGATGCAAAATTGCTCCTTAAGATCAGAGAAGAAAGGGGGCAAAAAAGGCTATATAAGCATGCTTCTACCCTCTCCCCAGCTCAAGAAAGTCCTGAGACAGAGGCTGTGGCAACTGCACAACCTCAGGTGGACAAGGAAGCTGATAGACTGAACATGATCAACTACCTGAGTGCCATAGGACTCTATCAGGCATCTGCACTTCTTCCCTTATCACATGAATATGTTGAATTTGAGTATCTCAAGCAGCTGGAGCAATAAGCTATCAAGGAATGAAAGGCTGCTAAGAGAAAACTAAAGGAAGAAGCTGCAAAGTCAAGAGCCATCATCCAAAAGAGCCAAAAGATGTCTACTGATAGACAAAGGATGATGAGCTTCTTGAAGTTGTATGGATTCTCCAAAAGGAGGCTTGATCCAATGTCTCTATCCTCTATGGATGAGCATATCAGAGTGATTAAGCAGAAGATCAAAAAGGGAGAGCTTGTTGACTTGCATTCTCCACCAAGTCCAGCTCAACCTGAAGTTAAGGTAAAGGTTGAACCCCCTAAGACAACACAACATGGACCTAGAGCTGCATCTCAGCCAACTCTATCTTCTGATCCATAGCAGGGTCCTCTTCTTTCTCCTTTTGAACCTGTGAGAGAAGAGAATCTAACTGAGAGAGACACAATAGAAAAACTTAGTACTGAAGACTAGTCCTCTTAGTTAAAGACTTCAAAGAGGAGAAAAAGGATGGCCATGAAGAGCATTCCCAAGAAGAAGACCAAGGCATCCACCTCTACACCTCATGATGAGTCAGAGCATCGGGTGGTGTATGAAGAGGCTGCTCAACTAACTCCAACACAAGTAGAGCCTCTTGCAACTGGAAGACCCATCTTGTTCTGGACTTTTGCTGCAAATCTAGATTGATGGTATGTCATCAGAGATCAAGGAGGTCAAGATGTCTATTTTTGGCAAGACATGCTTGATCTTCCTCTACATGATCTCTATGACATAAGAAGGTATTATGAGAGTCTGAGGGATCCTGACCATATGATGAATAAAGGTATGGTCTTGATTCTAATGAGGACTGTCAATATATAGATAAATTCTCTGTTTTGGTAGCATCATCCTAGGCGGAGTTTGTAAGGTTATATTGAAAGGCTGATGCAACTAAAGAAACCAAAACAACTAAGCAACTTCCTGCATGTATGCACCAATGAACAAAGCTGAAGTTACTTCGGAAGTTTTACACCCTCCACAGAAAAATATTCTAAGTGTAAAATCTTCCAAAGCCAAAGACCAAATCTTCCGAAGCCAAAGATGAAGTCTTCCAAAGCTTCAAAGACAAAGTCTTCCTAAGCCAATGAATTCTTCCTAAGTCAAAAACAGAGAGGACATGCTTTCTCTGATTTACTTTTTCATAAAGCTGACCTACTTTTCACTGCAACTCTGAAGACTCACCAACTTATACAAGTTGGTGAAAGGTCCATGCTTTTGTAAACTGTAGATTATGGTCTTGAGTCTGTAACTTCCTACTTTGTAGCTTTTATCCTTTTATAATGTATTAGGATGTGAGCTATGGCATGCCATAGTCACTAGTCAAAAGGCAATCTGTTTTATTGACTTTACATTGATTTTGTTGTCTAGATTAGTGTTTCCAGCTAGCTTTCATAGTATAGCCGGATGTAGGATGTAGTATAAACCATCTCAGGTCCTTGTATTATTTTTTTTATGCTTTAACACTTGTAAAAGAACTTGAGTGCAATATACAGCATTCTTGAAAACCATATTGATCTATTCTTTGTTCTTGGTTCTGTCTCACTCTTTACTATTGATCTTAGTATCATTCACACAAACCCAGTTTCTTATTTGATCTGTTAAGTGTTCTAACACTCTCCTCATTATGAAACTGATTGCAGTGACCATCCATTAACCGTTCCTGCAATTGGTGTCAGAGCTTCAGAAGAAATCTTCCGAAGACAAATTACCTTTTTGGGCACTTTTTCCGAAGATAAATTTCTTAAAACAAAAAACTTCCAAAGACAAATTACCTTCGAAAATTTTCAACTTCCAAGAAAACTATCTTTTTGGGCACTTTTTCAGAGATGGGATCTACTTTCGGATTTCAAAGTTTATTCGTTTATTTTAACTTTGTCTCAAATCCATTTTGTACATATTCTCTCAACGATTCCCCCTCTTCTCACTATCCTCTTCATCTGCATTTTTCTCTAACCTAAATTCACCCCCAAATTAACCTTGTTCTTATCTTCCTTCACACTAAAGCTACATCAAATGGCCAACCCCGACCGCTAAAACCAACCCAATTTCTCCATGCATCTTCATAGGCAACATAATCAGGTTGCTCTGTTAGACTCTAAGAAAGATCCTGGTTTCTCAGAGGTTTGTCGTTTTCTTTCTTTAACAAACTACTTCACCTCCCTCACCATTTATCCTCCACTCTATGAGGATCATCTTTTGGCATTTTGGAGGACTTGCCAAGAGGTCACCATGGATGGAGAGAAGACACTACCTGCCATAGTGTAGGGGAGGACAATCTTCATCACTCCAACCTCCATAAACACCCACCTTCAGCTGGATGATGAAGAAGGTGATTTGTCCTTTCCTAAAACTGCTGTTAACCAATACTTTGAGCAGATGGGCTATGAAGGTGACTTCTCAGTCAGGACCTTCAGAAAAAAGAAGGTCTCCTCTTAGTGGAAGTACCTTCTCCATGTAGTTATCCACATCTTGTCCAACAAATATGGAGGTTGGGACCAAATTCCAAAAGACCTTTCCTTTATAGTCCATGGGATGGTTCAAGGAGTCAAGTTCATGGAGGTCAGGACCAAATTCCAGAAGACAAACCTATGGTTGCAACTTCATGCCTATATTCTTTAGTGTACTGAACCACCTCCAACACTTTAGCCCTTTCCTGTATGATGGAATTAAACCCATTTAATAATAATTTTTTATGTTATGCCAAGTTTTAATAAATTTCGGTGGTTCAAAGATGACTGAGGCAAAAGCATCGAATTACCACAAAAGAAAAAAAAGAAAAAAATCTTGATATTAATCAATAGAATCTAAAAAACTTACTTATTTAGTATGCATCACACAATTGGCTGAATCTATTAGCTATGTGATACACACAAAGCCTGACTTTCATTATAACATATTTAAAACTCTTCGTATGATCTAGTGGACATGTGTCAAAAAATTCTAAAACATATATTAAAAAGAAATTTAATAGTATTGCAAGTGCAAACTATAATATGGAAATCTAACTAAATTTAACAGTCTACAAAGATTAAACAATAATTTATATTTGGAAATATGAATTAGCTAAAATTAAGGAAAAAAATAGGCTTCTTATCTGAGTGAAACAACAAATGCAAAGTAAAATAAAAGTGGGGACTTACATCAAGAACCGGGATGATTTCATCCGCGGGATTAGGGAGATGTGATAGTTGTTCCATGTTTTCTTGAAAAGTTTTGGTCGAGTGGGCGAGTTTTTCATACAGGTTAGGTTGATTCTGCTTTTACTTGCTTCATATAGATAAAGTCAAAATTAGATCAATAAAAAGAAACTTGTAATCATAATTAGTTTAGCATAATATACCAATAAATCTCCACGGATAATGTGCAGTATATGAATACGCTTGACATTAGTCATATATGGAACCTTTTGCAAATGATTTCTCGTATACAATTGTTGGAATCAATCTATATTTTATGTTTATTCTTATTTCTTTGTTAATATTCCTATGTATTAGTATTCCTATGTGTTAGGAAGATTGATTTTAGGTGATCTTCTTCTCCTACTTTTCAGGAGATCTTTATGTATTTATTTTCTCCAGGTCTAATGAAAATTTTAATCAGCTTTGATACCAAATTTTTCATGGTATCAGAGCAGGAAACCAAAAGTAAAATCTCTAACCCTAAATCCGGCGAAATGGCCAATGACCAAACATCAAACCCGAAGAATGAAACGATCGACAACAGTTCACCCTTTTACATCCATGCTTCTGACTCACCAAGGCAGATGCAGACCAACAATCCTCTCACCGACATCAATTACAGTGATTGGGTTCAAGAGATGGCCAATTTTTTGTTTGCAAAGAACAACATGGGTTTTGTCGATGGAACCATTCCGAAGCCCGATCAGAAACACAACACCCACATGGCATGGAAGCGATGTGATGCCATGATAAAGGGGTTGTTAATGACATCCATGGAGAAGACGATTAGAGGCAGCGTCAAATACGCCAACACTTCAGCAGAAATCTGGGCCGATCTCAAGGAACGCTTTGGTAAAGAAAGCACCCCTCGTGCGTTTGAATTGAAACAAAAACTCACTATAACGAAGCAAGATAATAGTTCTATTTCGGCCTATTATACGTCACTTAGGGGCCTTTGGGATGAGATATCTTCAGTTCTACCTACGCCCCGACGTACTTGCGGCCATTGTACTTGTGAAATCGGAAAACAGTTGAACGATTTTCAAGAAAAGGAATGCTTGTATCAGTTTCTTATGGGGCTGGATAGTAATTTTTCAACCATCCGAACACAAGTTCAATCAATGAAACCAAGTCCCACACTAAGGGAGGCTTACAGGCTTGCGTCTGAGGACGAACAGCAGCGATCCATTGCAGCCTCTAAAGAAAGTCATGCTGAACGCGCTGCATTTCAGACTTATTCTCAGGGAAGGCGTGATAATGCTAACAGACGAAACAATGTGGGAGATAAAGTCGGGCAAAAGGATTTGAAGCGGAACAATGATAAAGGGCAGGAGCATTGTACCTTTTGTGGCTGAGATGGTCACGAGAAAGAAGGGTGTTTCAAGATTATTGGATATCCATATTGGTGGCCCGGAAAAATGAAGAATGAAAAGGGCAAACCAAAGGTGGCCCTTGTCAATGGTGAAGCATCCATCATAGGAGGGTTGTCAGAAACTCAGTACCAGACTTTGATGAAGCATCTTTCAGAATCAAATAACAAGGCACAAGGTGATGTACCACGCAAGGCTAATATGGCAGGTAAGATCACTGTTGAAAATGATAACCGGATCATTGACTCGGGTTCGATAGAACACATAGTTCACAAATGTGATATGCTTGAAAATGTATCCAAGGCTTATTCTGAAACGCCCATGGTCATATCGAATGGAGAAAGCATATCTGTTAAAGCTACGGGTGATTCCATCCTAAAGGGTGGAACTCAAATTGGAGGAGTTTTATTCATTCCCAAACTTAATTGCAATTTATTATCAGTGGGTCGATTATCAAGGGAACTAAATTGCGTAGTAAGCTTTTACCCGGATTTTTGTGTTATGCAGGGCTTACACTCGAAGAAGTTGATTGGAGCGGGTAAATGCGTGCGTGGTCTATATCGAATGGGTGTGCTAGGGGTAAAATCTAGTGATTAGGTCATACATGTGTTGTAAAAACTAGTTTTACAATATTTAATTTGTGACAACAAGTGACGAACCCTTTCATCTCTAGGCACACCAAATTTTAATACCCTATTAACATTAGCTTTATCGCGAGATAGACAGCCAAGTTTTAAGTTAATAATTTCAAGTTATCAAGATTCAAGTTTTGTTACATTAATTTTAAATTTGTAACTTATATGTGTATCCTTTAAAAATAAGTTAATAATTTTGAATCATCAAGTTTCAAGTTTATAAATTTAAACTAATTATAAATTTGAAAACTTATCTAGTTATTCCTTTAAAATAGATAACTAATTTTAATTTAAAATTGTCAAGTTATAAGTTTTGGAATTTAAATTTAAAAACTAATTTAATATTTTAACAAGTTGTAAAAATAAGTTTAGAACTTGTATTTATTTTGATTATAAAAATATATTTTTAATTAGTTTGGTTTTAGGTTGATATGTTATAACAAATATAAGATAAAAGCAATCACAATAGATAAATCTATTGACTATGATTGTTTGAACTCGCTAGAGCCAAATAGAAAGATCAAACTAGTCACGGGACACAACACAAATCAACCACAATGATGGACCTAATTGCATCTAGATGTCTTGATTGGTTCCTAGTGATTTCTTGATTTGTCTTGTCTTTAGTTTGGCTTCGGGTCTTCAAATATTACATTATATATAAAAAAATACATAATAAAAGAAAACCCTAATCTATTACAACTTTGAGTCATCAAATGGGCTAAAACCATAAAAACAAAAAATAAACGAAATCAAACCAACACATTACCATTCAATCGTAGGGTCTAACCAGATTTACGTATCAAACACAATGAAAATAAATCAGGCAATCTTTTGGTTAATAATATTTAACCAAAATAAATAAGTTGCCCTAAATAAAATAAATCATAAACTGTAAACAATTTTAAAGTTTTTGACTTATAATCGGTAACAAGACCGGATCTGATTTGCATATTGTAAGCATGACTCTAATATCACTGTTGGGTTCAATGGTATATTGGTTAGGTTATATATTGGTTAGGTTATTTTATCAGACATTTGTTGATAACTTGTTAATCATATTAATAATAGTTAACGCAGCGGAGTAACAATTAAATACCAGAGTGAACCCGAAAAGATCTAGTTATAAAGATGCAAATACAGATTATATTAAACCTACTGATGAGATATAATATACCTTAGTGGTTAATAATTAACCGTTTGAGACACCGAGGTTTCAACGATAATTGCTAGATTAACGAACAAACATGAACCGAATGCACCACAGTCGGGATTCCGGAAACACGGGTTCCTGTAATTGCGGTTGACCAAAAGACGAGCACAAGGATACTATTATGGTAGCCAAATGGGAATTGTGATCAATGGAGGTTAACCACCTTTATGCTGTTGTTTGCGGTGGTTCAAACCCAAAGAAACCAAATGTGGTTTTTGTTCGTTTTTAAGTAGTCAACTTCTGTTGGAGATTTACATCTTCTTTTCTATCGAGAGGGGATAATTAAATGGGTGAAGGGAAGGTTTTATCCCTAATGATTCCATTATATTGATAATTAATCCCTAGCGGGCCCCGAGGCCGATCGTATTAGTTTAGCCCAAGATTAAACCGAAACCCGCAACAATAACATTTAATAAATAAATGTTTATACTAAATAATTTATAACAATTATAAATTATAAAAACCCGATATAGTTCGTAAACACCAGTTAATCAAATTAAATGGACTTAAAATTCGCTGCCCAAGGTGTAGCTCTTATGGAATATAGCTATATTGGAAACGTCACGTAATTGATTCCGTATATTATTTATATCCAAGAGTCAATTCGGTTTGAGAATTCCCAAGAGACATTGCGACCAGAGCGAGAACAAAAGACGTATAAAAAATCTAAACCAAATAACTTGCATATAAAAAATTTATAATATGATGATACATTGACAAAACTATTTAAGATGTAATTGGCTTTGTTAATAGATTTATTAATAGTTTATAGTTTTTTTTAAAAATACATGTATATATATAAAATATATAATAAATTTAAAAAGTTTGGGCTCTGGGCGGTCGCCTAACCCCACAACCCCTCAGGGCCGCCCATGACTGTTGTTTCCTGTCTTGAACGATTTTACATCTATGGTCGCCAATTAGAGCCATAAGCAACCCTTCACAAAATCATCATTTACCGATCACCGATTTTAACAGAAATAAATCATGCAATCTCAGATCTGTCCTCTTTAACCTTCATTGAGAGAATGGCTGTGAACCCTAATACCTCTATAGCCCAAGCCATGTATAAAACTTAACTGAGGAAACATAAACACATGAAAGCATAAAATTATTTTGCTGTCCATTTTTATTATAGCAATTAGTTATAAGGTAATATCGACCGTATAAAAGGGTTTTTTGTTCGTTTTTCAAGTAGTCATCATTTGTTGGAGATCTAAATCTCCTTTCGTATCGAGAGGGGATATTTAAATGGGTGAAGGGGTTTTATCCCTAATGATCCCATCATATTGATAATTAATCCCTAGTGGGCCCTGTGCCCGATCGTATTAGTTTAACCCACGATTCAACCGAAACCCGCAACAAATAGCGTTCAATAAATAAATGCTTATACTAAATAACTCATAACAATTAAAATTATAAAAACCCGATATAGTTCGTAAACACCAGTTAATCAAATTAAGTGGACTTAAACATTCGCTGCCCAAGGTGTAACTCTTAGCGAACATAGCTGCATTGGAAACGTCACGTAATTGAATCTGTACATTATTTATATCCAACAGTCAGTTCAGCTCGAGAATTCCTAAGAGACATTGCTTCGGAGCTAGAACAAAAGAAGTACAAAAAAACTACACCAAATAACTTGCATATAAAAAATTTATATTACGACGATAATTTGACAAAACTATTTAAAATGTGATTGGGTTTGTTAATAGATTTATTAATAGTTTATAGTTTTTTTAAAACACATGTATGTGTATATAAAATATATAAAAAATTTAAAAAGTTTGGGCCCTGGGCGGTCGCCCAACCCCACAACCCCTCAAAGGCGCCCACGACTATTGCATGATTTTACATCTATGGTCGCCAACTAGAGCCATAAGCAACCCTTCACAAAATCATCATTCATCGGTCAACGATGTTAACTGAAATAAATCATGCAATCTCAGATCTGTCCTCTTTAACCTTCATTGAGAGAATGGCTGTAAACCCTAATACCTCCATTGCCCAAGACATGTCTAAAACTTAATCGAGGAAACATAAACACATGGAAAGCATAAAATTGTTTTGCTTTTCATTATATCATAGCAATTAGTTATAAAGTAATATCAAGAGCATAAAAGGGTTTTTGTTCGTTTTTCAAGTGGTCAACTTCTGTTGGAGATTTATATCTCCTTTCCTATCGAGTGAGGATATCTAAATGGGTGAAGGGAATGTTTTATCCCTAATGATCCCATTATATTGATAATTAATCTCTAGTGGGCCTCAGGCCCGATCATATTAGTTTAGCCCACGATTAAAGCAAAACCCGCAGCATATAGTGTTTAATAAATAAATGTTCATACTAAATAATTTATAACAATTATAAATTATAAAAACCTGATATAGTTCGTAAATGCCAGTTAATCAAATTAAGTGGACTTAAACATTTGTTGCCCAAGGTGTAACTCTTACGGACCATAACTCGGTTGGGAACGTCACGTAATCAAATCCGTACATTATTTAAATCCAATAGTCAGTTCGGCTCAAGAATTCCCAAGAGACATTGCGCCTGGAGCGAGAACAAAAGACGTATAAAAAAGTCTAAGCCAAATAACTTGCATATGAAAAATTTATAATACGACGATAATTTGACAAAACTATTTAAAATGTTATTGGATTTGTTAATAGATTTATTAATTGTTTATAGTTTTTTTTTAAAACACACACACACACACACACATATATATATATATATATATATATATATATATATATATAAAATATATAAAAGAATCAAAAAGTTCGGGCCCTGGGCGGTCACCCAACCCCACAACCCTCTGGCCGCCCATGACTATTGTTTCCTGTCGTGCACAATTTTACATCTATGATCACCAATTAGAGCCCTAAGAAACCCTTCACAAAATCATCATTCATCAGTCACCGATCTTAACGGAAATAAATCATGCAATCTCAGATCTGTCCTCTTTAACCTTCATTGAGAGAATGGCTGTAAACCCTAATACCTTCATCGCCCAAGCCATGACTATAACTTAACTGAGGAAACATAAACACATGGAAAGCATAAAATTGTTTTGCTGTTCATTTTTATTATAGCTATTAGTTATAAAGTAATATAAGAAAAAACAAAGACAAAATATATTGAAAACTTTAAATCGAATAAAGGGTTTAGCTAATGGAGATATTAACTCTTCTGGGAACCAGCAACGCGTAAACCATGTCAAACCAAGACCGATCAATATCCGAATGGAACAGTTTCAAAATTCTCCTAGACCTATGGTTCCTAACTAGTCTTTCTTTTCGGTAAGTACAAATACATTGACAGATGGAGGAGAACCCCCAAAGTAAACATTAATAATGAAAGGCATACCCCACCCTTTGTACTCAAGGCATAAAGGAATAGATGAACAGTAAGAAGACTTGAAAATCATTTCAGATTTGGCATTCCTAAATACAAGACCTATAGCGGTGAAGACTATTTTATATAGGCAACCAACCCATAGTGAAGAATGGTTTATGATCTCCTGGAGCATCGATCCAAATGTTGGGGTCTCCTTATATTCAGGAACAACTATTGAAAGTAGAGAATCTGATTCCCAAAGTGCTCCACCATTTGATGATATCTTAGAAAGCATCACAAATCTGTTAATTCACATACTAGAATCAAAAGTGTAAGGATTACATTTAGAGGCTGATGCAACCACAGAGCTCTCAGCATGCACATGTGAAGTACAAGGAAAGTACTTCGGAAGATTTGATATAACTTAGTGAATTATACTAAGTATCAAATCTTTCAAAGCCAAAAGACCAATTCTTCCCAAGCCAAAAAACCAGTTCTTCCCAAACCAAATATGAAGTCTTTCGAAGCTTTAAAGACAAAGTCTTCCAAAGCCAAGACTAATTTCTTCCAAAGACAGAGAAAGCATTTCTTCTCTCACATACTTTTGACAAAAGTTGAAACACCTTTCCACTGCCATCTCTGAAGACTTACCAACTAGCATGAGTTGGTGAAAAGTCCATACTTTTGTTAATTGTAGATTAAGGTGTTGAGTTTGTAGCTTTCCAACTATGTACTTTTATCCTTTTTGTAATAGATAAGGATGTGAGCTATGGCATGTTATAGTCACTAGTCAAAAGGCAATCTGCCTTTTGACTCTACATTGATCTTGTTGTCTAGATTAGTGTTTCCAGCTAGTCTTTAAAGTATGACCGGCTGTAAGATGTAGTATAAAGTATCTCAAGTACTTGTATTTAGAATTAAGCTTTGTAACACTTGTAAGAACTTGAGAGCAATATACATCATTATTGAAAACCATTATTTGAGTGTTCTTGTTATTGTTCTTTCACTTGTGTTCATTGTTTCTTCTAAGCCGGTTTCCTATTTGATCTGCTAAGTGTTATAACTATCCTAACACTATGAAACTGTTGCATTGACCCCTTTCACCAGTCCTGCATTTGGTATCAAAGCTTTTCAGGCTCTTCATTATAAGATCTCACCATCTTAGATCTCTTTAGTTTCACAGAACACTTATAAGCTCAAATACGGCTATCTTAAAGGCTGATATGGAAACCGGTACCATGAAAAAGTCTCCACTGATCACTCCTGATGATTTTGATACTTGGTTCCAATGTATGGAAGGGTCCATCAAGTCTCAAGACTGCAAGATGTGGAGATCTGTTATTGAAGGACCTCACACCCCAAGCACCTCTTCAGCCACTGCTGGAGGTGGGATGATACCAAAGGAAATGGCTGATTATTCTGAAGAAGATTGAAGAAAATTGATGTAGATTAGAAAGCCATAATTGCTCTCCAAACTGCTCTTCCAAACTCTATCTACAGAGGCTTCAAGAAGTATAAAACTGCTAAGCGGCTCTGGGATGTACTTAAGCTTATGTATGAAGGGTATGAGGAAGCTAAGGAAAACAAGAAAGACCTCATGAAGCAGTAGTTTGAGAACTTCACATACAAGACAGGTAAAACCATGACTCAATAATACTTCAGGTATGTTGAGATGGTGGATACTCTAATGGATGTTAGAGTAAAACTTGAGAATAGGGACATTGTGAGTAAGTTCATGTTTTCTATTCCCAGACAATGGACTCACTATTATGTTGCCATTCAAAGAACTGAAAATCTCACTACCCTTACTCTCACAGAGCTGTATGGTATCCTTAATGGCTACCAGATGGAGATGAACATACAAAATCCATCAAGTAGCTCTTCTGACAATCAGTAGAGTTTAGCCCTTCATGTGGTTGAAAGGTATAGTAAAGAATCACAACATCATCTTATCTGCTACCCTGACAACTCATAAAAGGGTCCTTTCATTACCTTCTCTGAGACACCAAGGAAGAGCTACATCCAAGGAAGCCCATTCCAAGAGATAAGCTCTGCTCAAGCCTTTGTGTCTGCTGATGAAAGTTATGGCAACTTTCTCTTCACTCTTGAAGACTTGGATTGTATCCATCCAGATAATCTAGAGTATATGGAGATAGTCCAACAAATGGCTCTTCTCACTCATAGAGCCAAGAAGTTCTACAAGAGGACCAGAATGAAGTTTCATAGCAATGTATCTAGTGGAAAGTTTGGGTTGGATAAAAGCAAAGTGAAGTGTTATAATTGTAACAAAATAGGACACTTTGCAAGGGAGTGCAAGGCACCAAGAACAAATGGTGGCCAAGCTTAATCAAGTCCAAACTAGATTGAGGGTGTTCCCAAACCTGAGAAGCCAAGCCAACCAAACCAACAAGCTGCTGTTGCTGTTGAAGAATGAGACTTTGATAGGAGCTTCCAGGTAGAAGATGTGTCTCCTAACCAAGCATTGATGGCTGACCATGAAGAAGCCAAGGTATTAGAACATCTTTGTACTCCTGAATGCATTGCTAAAGTAAATATGTACAGGTCCTATAACTTGGAAGTGAGATCTAACCTTCAGTCCTTGAATATTTTAAAAGCTGACTTTAAAAGAGCTAAAAATGATTATAAACTTCAAATAGAAGATTTAGAGAAAACCATTTCAACTCTTAAGCATGAGCACATAAATTATAGGACTCAAATAAGGGATCTCATTACCAAGTTAACTGAATGCCAGGCTAAGCTTGTGATCAGCAAAGCTAAGGTAGAAAAATGTGTTCTTGAAGAGGAAACTTTCAAGAACATCATATCTTCAACCTTGCATGCAAAGATTTTTTATCAAAACAGGCAGGGATTAGGTTCAAGTGAGATAGCTTCTCCATACACATTTTTATCTGTAAGACCTCCAAGGTGTGAAACTTGTCAAGATGAGCTGCCCCTCATAGACCCCATCCAAGTAGAAGATGAAGATAAAGAGGAGAGAGTGAAGGATAGATCTGAAATGAGTGAAGAAGATCATCCTAAGAAGGGTCACTATTCTCTTAGAGAGAAGAAAGAACCAAGGATGACCAAGTTTGCAAGGAAGAACTTGATTAGGGCAGCCAAGAGAAAGTCAAAGAAAGACCAAGAGATCAAGGCCACCTTTAAATCCAATCATAAACAAGACTTTATCTCTACTGGATTTAAGGTGGTAAATGCTAAAGACTTAACTATGGACTCTAGTACCAGGAGTCCAAGTTCATATCCAACTCATCCTGGTCAAGAGAAGAAGGCTGATCAAATATGCACCACTATTGCACAATATGAACCATCCAGTTCCAAGAGTAAGCCTCACCCTAAGAAGCCTACTACATCTTCTGTGAAGATGAAAAAGGAAGTGGAAAGAGATCAAGCTCAACCTCCTACTCAGAAGAAAAGTCTCAGAAGTATGCAAACTGAATGCATCATGTGTGGTGGTACTTCTTACTTTGCTAAGGATTACATCTACAATCCCAAAAGCATTATCCATATGACCAAGAAGAAAACTTCTGATAAGAAGATGAACAAGATAGCTTCGGTAGGAAAATCTCTTCCTTTTGGAAGGCAAATATCTTCCTTTCTGAAGAAGAAGATAAGTGAAAACTTACCTTCAAAAGAAAATTTGGTCTCGGAAGAAAAGAATGCTTCCGAAGTACTGAAGTTTGCTACAGTAGATGCAAAACATCCGAAGGTCTAATCTCCAAAACTTCTGAAGTCATCAAAACTTCTGAAGTATTGAAGGCCAAGTCTAGTCTTCCAAAGATGGTGTAGAAGATGAAGGAAGGCCATGTGACTAAAAGCTATTCATTAACAACAACAAATGATCCTTAGAGTTTAAATATAGGATCAACTATTGTTGTATTATCTTCAGTTCACTTTGACAAGCCTAAGGCCAACAAGGCTTAGGTTTTGAAATATAACTAACCATCTCTTTCCGTGTAGGAACAGCTAAAGACCAAAAAAAATGTATGAATCATTGATAGTGGCCGTTCCAGGCACATGACAGGCAATAACTTCTTTGCTTCAAAACTTTGAAAGATTTGATGGAGGGCTAGTTGTTTTTGGAGGAGAATCAAGTGGTTATATCATTGGAGGGGCAAAGTCATAAATGGTAAGCTTAACATTAAAAAGGTAAACTATGTTAAAGAGCTTGGGTACAATCTCTTGAGTGTATTCTAATTTTGTGACCAGAGACATAACATGCTCTTTACTAAGCATGAGTGTATTGTTCTTAAGCCTGAGGTGGTCATTTCGCAGGAGCATATCTTGCTCAGAGCCCCTAGGAAAAAGAACATGTACAAGATGGACTTGCAGGAAACACCCCATCAGGGGAAGTTTCTTGTTTTCTATCTAAAGCCAATAGTGATAAGTCTTTCCTATGGCATAAAAGAATGTGCCATGTAAACTTTAAAAACATGAATAATTTAATTAAGAATGATTTGGTAACTAGAATGCCAAAGAAAGAGTTTACAAGTGACGACCATTATGTTGCCTACCTAAAAGCGAAGCAACACAAAGTGTCTCATAAGCCAAAGGAAAGGAACTCCATCACTATTCCCCTACACTTATTATAAATGGATCTCTTTGGCCCCACCAGTGTAATGAGTCTAGGAAGGACCTCTTATTGTTTGGTGATCATAGATGATTTCACAAGATACCCTTAGGTCTTCTTCCTTAGAACTAAGGATGAGACCCCTAAGATCTTAAAGAACTTCATTTTGAAAATTGAGAATCAATGTGATCACAAGGTTAAAATCATAAGATGCGATCAAGGTACTGAATTCAAGAACCAAATACTTGACGCATTTTGTGATAAGAAAGGTATTACAAGACAATATAGTGCTTCCAAGACTACTCAGCAAAATGGTGTTGCTGAGAGGATAAACAAGAAACTTATTGAAGCTACAAGAACCATATTATCTGACTTTAAATTGCCCATCACCTTTTGGGCAAAGGCAGTTAACACTACCTACTATGTGTAGAACATAGTGCATGACCGTTAAAAAGGGACTTTGCACTTAGTTAGCATACTTAGGAGGATCTTTAGGATCACTTAACAATTCAAATAGGGAAATTAGAACTTTAAACAGATGATACAATGCACAACACAAGTAAAGTAAGAGCAAGAACACAAGAAATAATTTTCAAGGAAGTAGTATATTGCTTCTTAGGTTTTATTATAGGTGTTTGCATTGAAATTTGAAATACAAGAACCTTTGACTCTTTATACTAAACCTACAACCGTCAATATGCAAAAGACAGTTGGATATGACTAATCTAGATAACAAGATCAGCCTAAAGTCAAAAGGCAGATTGCCTTTTGACTAGTGACTATGACAGGCCATAGCTCACTGACTTTCCTATTACAAAAAGCCAAAAAAAGAAACAAATACAGAAACTTGCAGACAAAGACCTTATCTACTTTATTATAAAGCATGAAAGTTTCACCAACTTGTGATAGTTGGTGAACCACCAGAGCATGCAGTGGACAGGAGGTTGCTTTATGATAAAGTTGACAGAAAAAGTGTCTTTTCTCTCTCTTCTAAAGTAATCAGTCTTATCTTTATTCAGCTTCAAAAGACTTTGTCTTGAGAGCTTCGGAAGACTTCATCTTTAACCTTCGGAAGAGTTGAGTCTTTGGCTTCAGAAGACTTGACACTTAGTGTAAAGTTTCCTTAGTAGTTTCTTCTGAACATTGGCTTCGGAAGATTTTACACTTAGCATTTTACTTGAGTGTGTAAAGTTTCCGAAGCTAGTTCTTCTTTGTTCCTTAGTGCATGTTGGAAGACTTGGTTGTTTTGGTATTCTTTGGTTGCATCAGCCTCATAACCTTAAAGGTTCCTACAAACTCCCCCTAGGCTGATGCTACCAAAATAGAGAGGTCTTCAGACTGGGATAGTCCACATGAGAATCTTTAGAATTCCTTTCTTCATTAGCAGATCAGGATTCTTTAGACCCATGAAGTACCTTCTCATGTCATAGAGATCATGCAGAGGGAGTTCAAGCATGTCACTAGTGAAGTAGACATGTTGTTCTCCCTGATCTCTAGTGACATACCATCTATCAGGATCTTCAGCAAATGTCCATGATAGAATTGGTCTTCCAACAGAGAGAGGCTCTACTATGATAGGAGTTTGTTGAGAGCCTTCTTCATGCACTTCCTTAGGATGTTCTGACTCATCTTGAGTTTGGAAGGTGGATGCCTTTCTTCTTTTCTTCTTCTTAGAGGATCTTCTTTTGGCCATCCTCTTTTTCCTCCCAAATGATTTTAACTGAGAGGGTTGGTCTTCAGTACCAGGTTCTTTAGTGGATTCCCTCTCAGTTGGGATCTCCTCTCTCCCAGGTTCAGAAGGAAAGGGAGGAGAACCCTGCTATAGATCAGAAGATGAAGTTGGCTGTTGTGTAGCTTCAGGTGCAGGTTGTGTTGTCTCTGTAGGTTCAACCTTTACCTTAACTTTAGGTTGAGCTTGTTCTGATAGTGAGTGGAGATCCACAAGCTCTCCCTTTTTAATCTTCTGCGTGATCACCCTTATGTGCTCATCCATTATGGATAGAGACATGGGACCAAGCCTTCTTTCGGAGAACCCATACAGCTTCAAGAAGCTCATCATCTTCTGCCTATCTGCAGACTTTTTCTGACTTTTCTTGATGATGGCTCTTGACTTGGCAGATTCTTCCCTTTCCCTTTTTCTAGCAGCTTGCCTATTTCTTTTGGCTTGCTCTTCCAGCTGCTTGTTGTATTCAAACAGTATGTAATCATATGGCAAGGGAATAAGTGCATGTGCCTGGTAGAGGCCTGTGGCTCTCAGGTAGTTGATCATCTTTGTCTTTTCTTCTTCATTAAGTACTTGAGGTTGATCAGCAGCCACAGCCTCTGACTCAGGGCTTTCTTGAACTAGGGAAAGGACAGGAATATTCTTGTATATTCTTTTTCTTCTCATTTCCTCTTTATGCTTGAGGGTCAAGGCTACATCCTCAGCTTCCTTCCTCTCCTTTGACAACTTAGTGTCAGCCAGTTCATTTAATTCCTCTAATGGGAGAGAGATGAGTTCATCTATGTTGTAGTTCCTGGTCCCTAGATAATTAAGTCTGGCTGCCCTTAACTCATCTTCTTGAGTGTTTGGAACATGGGCAGTCAGAATTGCTGCTTGCATGAATCCTGGGGAACCACTTGAACTCTCTCCCTTCAGCTTCCTTTTCTTCTCTCTTTTCTTTTCTTCAATCTCCTCAGCAGTTAGTTTTCTTTTGCCTTTCTCAAGTACTAATCTTGATGACTCAGGCTGAGGAGAGCTTTGGCCTTCATTGCTGGATTTAGCAGTCAAGCACTGGCTAGAGAGAGGTTGTGATGCACCATCACCAGCTGGTGCCTCACTGAGGGTATGGGGTGCTAGAGGAGATATTGTCTTAAGGTTCACAGTCTCAGCCTCTGGGCCTTCAGTCAAGGCTTTCCCTTGAAGCTAATCTTAGGGTCCACCTCAACATCCAGTTGACCAAAGGCTTTAACTGCTAGCCTCTGTCTATATAGTTCTGATCTCCTTTTGAATTCTTCCAGCACCCAATCTTGAATTCTACTGGCTAGTCTGGCAGCTTGTCTATTGTTGCTTGGGTTGACAAGTGCCAGATCTACCAGATTTATACCCTTATAGAAACTCAGGTTTGAAATGTTTAAAATTTCTAGTTGACCCTGAGCTCTAGAGAGTACAAGAGCTTTCCATTCACTGTCATACCCCCAACCCCAGATTGGGTTCTCAGAAGGGGCAGACATTGCTCTTGGTATTCCCTCCTTAAACAGTTGTTGTATTAACAAATGTAGATCACTGTCTAGAGGAGGTTGCTGAGTATGGACAACTGCAAGAGAGGATGGTGAGTCCTCTATGTCCATACTCTGAGAGGAACTCCCAGTTTCTATGATTGTTAGGATTTTCTCCCCCTTTTTGATAGCATCACCCTCTTACATAGGTGAGCTGGGAGATTGATCCATGACATCCATAGGTTCTTGTGGACCTGGATGAGTTGATCTCATTGGTCTCTCAGCTAGCTTACCCTTGAGATCGGTGATCTCAAGTTGCTGGTCATTGACCCTTTTCTGTAAGATAGTCACCTGAGATTCTAGGTGAGCTATCTTGGACATAAAGTAGGTGCACATGTTTGAAAGTTTATGCACCTTTTGTTGCAGACTCCCCTCATCTTCAGATGAAGAATCATAGGGGGATGAGAGGATTGGACCTAAGTCTTCTCCCTCATCACCAGCATAGGTTTCTTGGCTGCTGGATTTCCCCTGCTCTATTTCAAGAGGCTGATTACCGTGGTTGAGGTCTTAGAGATGTAATCACTACCAACAATGAAAGCCTCTGCCACATGGATCTCCTAGACAATCTGAAGGAGATCCACCTCAGTTTGTGGTGTCTGATGTGGCTAGAAGTGGGTGAGGTAGGAGTACTCATCTCACCTTGAGTGTGGGTGGAGAGGAGAGATTCATGGTACTCACTGAAACCCAAATCTTCATCAAAGTAAAAGTCAAGGCTGGGCATGGGTTGATTAAGATCAAGAGGCTGGGGATGGTAGCTTTCCCTTGAAGGTTGATCACCAGAGTGTTGAGACTCAGAGTGATGGATTAAGGCTATTTGAGGAGGTGTGAGCTCATCAGGCTGAGCATGAGGAACCTCAACACTGACTGTGTCAAGAATGGGAGTGGTTTGCTCCTCAGGGGAAGTGGGAGCTCTAGTGTCCACATCCTCCTATGTGGGTTGTGATATGGGGGCCTGCATATGCTCAATAGCAGGTGCAGGGGTTCGTTTGGATTTTCTTTGGTCAGTGAGGGTAATGGTAGGCCTTGATGGTGGTTGAGAGGTAGAGGGTGTTGGTTCATCACTAGCTGGTGCTGCTAGGATGTCACCCTGAGCAATGAGCTCAAACATTTTTGGGACAAGGGCTGTTTCTACCCCTGAGAACCCAACAGTTGGCCTTTTCAATATTTTGAAAATGCCGGGTCTCATATGTGCAAGTTTAAGAACATTACCTATTCCCCTCAACTGTGGTCCCATTTCACAGTTGAGAATGTGTTGAACATACCGGGGAAACATGTAATATTCTAGGGAGTCCAAATTTGCAAGTAATTTATGAAAACAAACTGAGAATACCTGAATTTGACCCCTTGAACCATCCCATGGACAATAAAGGAGAGGTCTTCTGGAATCTGGTCCCATCCTCCATGTTTGTTTGACAAGCTGTGGATGACAACATGGAGGAGGTACTTCCACTGGTATGAGACCTTCCCCTTCCTAAAGGTCTTGACTGTGAAGTCACCTTCATATCCCATCTGCTCAAAGGAATGGTTGACAGCAGCTTTTGGGAAGGACATTTCACCTTCTTCATCATCCAGCTAAAGATGGGTGTTGATGATGGTGAAATCTGGGTCATTTTAGCGATCAAGATTTGCCATTTCCAGAAGCTTTGCAGAGAAAGAAGGTAGAAGAAGATGAATTTGGGGGTAATTTTAGGTTAAGGAAAAATGAGAGTAGAGAGATGAAGATAGGACCATTTAGGGAGATATACTCAGGATTTGAAACAAAGTTAAAGCAAAAGATCAACTTTGAAATCCGCAAGTGGGTCCTACTTCAGAAAAAGCCGCCCAAAAAGGTAGTTTTCTTGGAAGTTGCAAAACTTTCGAAGGTTATTTTAGCTTCGGAAGCTTTTCAGAAAAAGCTTCTGAAGGCAATTTTGCTTCGGAAGATATTTCAAAAAGTCTTGAAAGTTTTGGCTTCGGAAGAGATAAACAGGTCTTCCGAGACTTAATTGCCTTCGGAAGAGATTTATTCTAAAATGTATTTAGGAGCTTATATTCAACTTAAGCTTTGGAAGATGCTTCATGAATTTCTTCCGAAGATAATTGGCAGATAAGCTGTAAATTTCTTCCGAGGGCAATTTTATTTCTTCCGAAGGTAAATTTACATAACTCTAAAAAATATCATTTTGAAAATTTGTTTTCCTCCAAAGAGAACTAGGCTTATGAAGTGATCTAATAGATAACCTAGGATATATAATTTTAGGTAGTAAGATTGATGAAGTTATTTAGAAAAACCTATTCAAGGTTAATCATCCCAATGGCTGATACAAGATACTTAAATCTCTGCTCATCAAAAGCTTTTATGAACAGATCAGCATATTGTTCATTTGTGTTAACCTTGATTAGTTTTATCCAGCCCTTTTCAAAATTATCCCTAATCAGATGATACCTGATGTTGATGAGTTTGGTCCTTGAGTGCTGCATAGGATTCTCTGTTATAGAGATGGCAATGTTGTTGTCTATATGGATGGGAGTCTCTTTGAAATTGAATCCATAGTCTAGCATCTGATTTTGAATCCAAAGCACTTGAGCACAGCAGCTGATAGCAGCAATGTATTCAGCTTCAGCAGTTGATGCAGACACATAGGATTGCTTCTTGCATTGCCAAGAGACTATCCTTCCACCAAGGAACTAACACCCCCCGGATGTGGACTTTGCAGTCATGTTGCAGCCACCATAGTCACTATCTGTATAAGCATACAGATTAAAGTCTGAATTCTTTGGATACCAAAGGCCTAGATTTGGAGCACCTTTGAGATATCTAAGAATCCTTTTGACAGTGATTAGGTGTGACATCTTGGGGTTTGCTTGATATCTTGCACATATGCATGTGGCAAACATGATATCAGGCCTGCTAGCAGTAAGATACATAAGTGACCCAATCATAGCCCTGTAGAGATGTTCATCAACACACTCCCCCTCAAGGTCAAGACCAAGGGAATGGTTTCTGGCTATGGGTGTCTTAGCAACTTTACAATCAGTCATCTTGAACCTTGTAAGTATGTCCTGTACATACTTTGACTGACTGATAAAGATGCCATCTTCAACCTACTTCGCTTGAATTCCTAGAAAGAAATTGAGTTATCCCATGGCACTCATTTCAAATCTATTCTTCATCAGCATCTTAAAGTCTTTGCAGAGCTTTGGATTAGTTGAACCAAAGATGATGTCATCTACATATATCTGAACTAGCAATATGTCATTTCCTGTATCTTTGATGAAGAGAGTCCCATCAATAGTACCTCTTTTGTATCCATGACTGCAGAGGTATGTTGATAGTGTCTCAAACCACTTTCTTGGAGCTTGATGTAGTCCATAAAGGGCTTTATCAAGCTTGCAGACATAATCAGGATGATCTGGGTCTGCAAAGCCAGGTGGTTGTTTAATATAAACTTCTTCATCAATCACCCCATAAAGAAAGGCACACTTCACATCAAGCTGGTAGACCTTGAAATCCTTGGATGCAGCATAAGCCAGGAATATCCTTACAGCTTCAAGTCTTGCTACAGGAGCAAAGACATTAGTATAATCAATTCCTTCTTCTTGTGTGTATCCTTGGACAACCAGTCTAGCCTTGTTTTTGATGATGATCCCTCTATCATAGTTCTTGTTCCTAAATACCCACTTGGTACATATGACAGTCTTCCCTTTAGGAAGAGGGCACAAGTTCCACACCTTCTGTCTTTTGATTTGAAGCAACTCTTCTTGCATTGCTTCAATCCAGCTTCCATCCTTTAGAGCCTCATCAACTTTATTAGGCTCAATTTGGGATAAGAAACAAGAATGTGACAAACATGACTATCATGAGTTTGTCCTCTTGTTCATACCCCTGAGTCAACATTTCCAATGATGTATGTGGTGGGATATGACTTGTGGAACCTGAGTTGAGGAATCACAGCAAGTTGGTTGGACTGATCAAGATTAGAGAAATATTGATCTGGCAAAGAAGAGTCCCCCACCACATCAGCACACTTATCAAGAAAAACTTGATCCAATGAGTGTGTGACATCATTGATGTTGTCTTTAATGGAGTGGTTATCAGCATCAAGAAATTCTTGATCACTGTCACCACCACCCATTCCTCTGCATTGGAGGTTCCTTCACCTGAATTCTGAGCCTCTGAACTGGACTTTGAGGGTAATTCAGTTGAATCAGCAGTATTTGTCATGCTTGTGCTGATTGGAGCCTCAATGACAGGGTAAGCCACCATTGGAGCTGAAGTAGTCTTCTTGTTTGGTCTTCTCAGCTCAAATCTTGGTCAGGATCCTCTGTTGACCTGTTATCCATAGATCCTGAAACATTCTCACAAGATTTGTTAAAACAGTTGGTAACTAAATCAAGATCAAATAGCCAATCCGGACCAGAACCTTTCACACAGGGTGTGTGTCATTGAAAGTCACATTGGCTGACTCCTCAATGATTTTAGTTCTGAGATTGTATACTCTATAAGCCTTGGCTTGAGAAGAGTATCCAACAAAATGTCCATCATCTGATTTCTCAGCAAACTTAGCTATTTGATCTTTGGTATTCAAGATGGTGCAAGGACATCCAAATGTTTTGAGAAAACCAATAAATGGTCTCCTTTTGTGCCACAGTTCATAAGGAGTCTTACCATGTGTCTTAACTACTAAAAATCTATTCTGCACATAGCAGGCTATGTTGACAGCCTCTGCCCAGAAGGTGATGGGCAGCTTAGAGTCAGACAACATAGTTCTTGCAGCTTCAATAAGTGTCCTGTTTCGCCTCTCAGCAACACCATTTCGCTGAGGAGTCCTGGGAGCACTATATTGTCTTGAAATACCCTTCTCATCACAAAATATATCAAGGATTTGGTTTTTAAATTCTGTTCCCTGATCACATCTTATGATTTTGACCTTGTGATTAGATTGATTCTCAATTTTCAGAATGAAATTCTTCAAGATTTCAGAGGTTTCATCCTTAGTTCTAAGGAAAAACTCCTAAGTGAATCTTATGAAATCATCTGTGATCACTAAACAGTATGAGGTCCTTCCTAAACTCATTACACTGGTGGGGCCAAACAGATCCATATGTAACAAGTGTAGGGGAGTAGTGATAGAGTTCATTTCCTTTGGCTTGTAAGACACTCTGTGTTGCTTCCCTTTCAGGCATGCAACACAGTGGTCATCACTTATAAACTCTTTCTTTGGTATTCTAGTTACCAAATCATTCTTAATCAGTTTATTCATGTTTTTAAAGTTTACATGGCACATTCTTTTATGCCAAAGAAAAGACTCATCACTATTTGCTTTAGATAGAAAGCAAGAAACCTCTCCAGATGGAGATGCTTCCTGCAAGTCCATCTTGTACATGTTTCCTCTCCTGGGGGCTCTAAGCAAAATATAATCAGGAGGAATGTCAACCTCGGGCTTTAGAACAATGCACTCATGCTCAGTAAAGAGCATGTATGTTTTTGGTCACAAAATTGGGACACACTCAGAAGATTGTATCCAAGCTCTTTGACAAAGTTTACCTTCTCAATGCTGAGCTTACCATTTGTAACCTTGCCCCTGCCAGTAATGTACCCTCCTGCATCTCCCCCAAAAGCAACTGGTCCTCCATCAATCCTTTCAAAGTTTTGAAGCAAGGACTCATTGCCAGTCATGTGCCTGGAGCAGCCACTATAACAATCCAGATATTTTTGTTGGTCTTTAGCTATCCCTGCACAAAAAGAGATGATTTAGTTACATTTGGAAACCCAAGCCTCATTGGTCTTGGGCTTATTAGAATAAGTTAAAGGAAATGAAACAGTAATAGATCCTATGCTCAAGCTTTGGGGATCATTTGCTATTTCTGATGATGAACTTTTAGCCACATGGTCTTCCTTCATCTTCCATACCACCTTTGAAAGATTGGGCTTGACCTTCAATGCTTTGGAAGCTTTTATGGCTTCGGAAGCTTTGGAGACTGATCCTTCGGAAGATCTTGCTTTCACTGTAGCAGGCCTCAGTACTTCGGAAGCATTCCTTTCTTCCGAGACCAATTTTCCTTCCGAGACAATGGTTCATTTGCCTTTTTTTTCATTTTGGAGCTTCCGAAGGAAACAAATTTTCCTTCCGAAGCTGTTTGTTTCTTCTTCCTCTCAGAAGTTTTCTTCTTGATCATATGGATAGTACCCTTTGGATTGTATTGACAATCCTTAGCCAGATGTGAGGTACTACCACACATAACACAATCTATATCTTTTCTTCTGAGAGCCTTCTTTTCCAAAGAAGACTGAGCTTGAACACTTTCCTTTTCCTCTTTCACTTTTTCAGATGATGCAGCAGGCTTTTTAGGGTGAAGCTTGCTTTTAGAAATGGATGGTTCTGGCTGTGTAGCAGTGACACATAACTGATCAATCTTCTTGTTGTTGCTGGAGTGAGTTGAAGCTAAAGTAGAACTCTTGGTACTAGAATTCTTGGCAGGATCTTCAGCTTTTATCACCTTGAACCCTGCAGAGACAAATACTTGTTTCTATTTGGGATCAAAGGTGGTCTTGACCTCTTGAGCTTTTCTTGATCTTCTCTTTGCTCTTTTGATCAAGTTCTTCCTTTTGGTTTTGCTCAAACCAGCTTCTTTTTCCTCCTTAGGAGCATGGTGACCCTTTTTGGATTTACTCTCTTCACTCGCCTCAGAGTTATCCCTCACCTTCTCCTCTTCATCCTCTTCATCACTGGGATCTACGGATGGAAGCTCATCTTGACCAGTTCCACACCTTAGAGATCTAACTGATAGTAGAGAGTGTGGAGGAGCTATCTCACTAGATCCTAGTCCCTGCTTGTTCTGATAACACACTTTTGCATGCAGAGATGAGGATGTTCTTGAAGGTTTCCTCTTCAAGAACACATTTTTCTGCTCTGGCTTTGCTGATCACAAGCTAGCCTGGCATTAGTCAACTTGGTAATGAGATCCTTAATTTGAGTCCTGTAATTTGTTTGCTCATGTTTAAGAGTTGAAACTGTTTTTTCTAGATCTCTATCTTAAGTTTATAGTCATTTTCAGCTCTTTTAAAATCAGCTTTTAAAATATTTAAGGACTCAATGTCAGATCTCATTTCCAAGTTGTAGGACCTGTATCTGTTTACTTTGCAATACAATAGGAGAGCAAAGATGTTCAAGTAGCTTCATCATGGTCAGCCATGAGTGCTTGGTTTGGAGATGCATCTTCAGCTTGAAAGCTCCAGTCAAAGCCTCCTTCTTCAACAGCAACTGCAGCTTGCTGTCTTGGCTTCTCATTCTGGTGCCCTCCTTCAGTGTAGTTAGGCCTGGATGAGGCTTGGCCACCATTTGATTTGGGTGCCTTGCATTCTCTAGCAAAGTGTCCCATCTGGTTACAGTTGTAACACTTGACTTTGCTCTTGTCCAGCCCAAACTTGCCACTGGCAGCATTGCTAGGAAACCTTCTCCCAGTCCTCTTGTAGAATTTCTGGGCCCTGTGAGTGAGAAGAGCCATCTGCTGGACTATCTCCATATATTCTAGATCATCTGGATGGATACAGTCCAGGTCTTCAAGAGTAAAGAGAAAGTTTCCTGAACTTTCATCAATGGAAACAAAGGCTTAAGAGGAGTTTGTCTCTTGGAAGGGACTTCCTTGGATGTAGCTCTCTCTTGGTGTCTCCGGGAAGGTGATGAAAGGACCCTTTTGTGAAGTCTCAGGGTAGGAGATGAGATGATGTTGTGGTTCTCTGCTATCCCTTTCAACCACATGAAGGGCTGAACTCTGGTGAGTGTTGGAGTTACCAGATGAATTTTGCATGTTCATCTCCATCTGGTATCCACTGAGTATCCTATACAGCTCCTTGAGAGTGAGGGTCTTAAGGTTTTTAGTCCTCTTAATGACCACACAATAGTGTGTCCATTATCTTGGAAGAGAGGACATGAACTTCCTTACAATATCCCTATTCTCAATGGTCACCCCAACATCAGCCAGAGTATCCACAATCTCAACATACCTGAAGTATTGTTGAGTCATGGTTCACCTATTTTGAAGGTGAAGTTTTCAAAGTGCTGCTTCAGGAGATCTTTCTTGTTCTCCTTGGCTTCATTTGAACCCTCATACATAAGCTTCAGTGCATCCCATAGCTGTTTGGCGGTCTTGCACTTCTTGAAACCTCTGTAGATGGAGTTTGGAAGAGCAGTTTAGAGGGCTGTCATGGCTTTCTGATCAATATCAATTCTTTTCCAATCTTCATCAGAAAAGTCAGCCTTCTCTTTTGGTATCATGCCACCACCAGCAGCAGCTGAAGTGGTGCATGGTACATGAGGTCCATGGACAACAGACTCCCACATCCTGGAATCTTGAGACTTGATAAAGTCTTCCATTCTTTGACACCAAGTGTCAAAATCCTCAGGAGTGATCAGTGGCGACTTTGTCATTGTTCCAGTTTCCATATCAGCTTTGGAGATAGCTGCCACTTGAAGAGTTAAGTGATGTGTGTTACTTAGAGGTTTTGAAGATGGTGAGATCTTGCAAACAAGAGCCTGGAATGCTCTGATACCAAATGCAGGACCGTTAAAAAGGGACTTTGCACTTAGTTAACACACATAGAAGGATCTTTAGGATCATTTAACAATTCAAATAACAGATGATACAATGCATAACACAAGTAAAGTAAGAGCAAGAACACAAGAAATAATTTTTAAGGAAGTAGTATATTGCTTCTTAGGTTCTATTACAGATGTTTGCACTGATATTTGAAATACAAGAACCTTTGACTCTTTATACTAAACCTACAACCATCAATATCCAAAAGATAGTTGGATGTGACTAATCTAGACAACGAGATCAGCCTAAAGTCAAAAGGCAGATTGCCTTTTGACTAGTGACTATGACAGGCCATAGCACACTGACTTTCCTATTACAAAAAGACAAAAAAAGAAACAAATACAGAAACTTGTAGACAAAGACCTTATCTACTTTATCATAAAGCATGGAAGTTTCACCAACTTATGATAGTTGGTGAACCACCAGAGCATGCAGCGACAGGAGGTTGCTTTATGATAAAGTTGACAGAAAAAGTGTCTTTTCTCTCTCTTCTAAAGTAATCAGTCTTATCTTTATTCAGCTTCGGAAGACTTTATCTTGAGAGCTTCAGAAGACTTCATCTTTAACCTTTGGAAGAGTTGAGTCTTTGGCTTTGAAAGACTTGACACTTAGTGTAAAGTTTCCTCCGTAGTTTCTTCTGAACATTGGCTTCGGAAGATTTTACACTTAGCATTTTACTTGAGAGTGTAAAACTTCCGAAGCTAGTTCTTCTTTGTTCCTTAGTGCATGTTGGAAGACTTGGTTGTTTTGGTATCCTTTGGTTTCATCAGCCTCATAACCTCAGAGGTTCCTACACATAGATTTAGTAGTCAAGACTCATGGTAAGACTATTTTTGAAATGTGGCACAAAAAAAGACCTTTCATTGGTTCCACAGATCATTTGGATGTCCTGGCACCATCTTGAATACCATAGATCAGATAGCCAAGTTTGATGTGAAATCAGATGATGGACTCTTTATTGGATACTCTTCCCAAGCTAAGGCTTATAGAGTATACAATCTCAGAACTAGAGTAGTTATGGAGTCAGCCAATGTGACCTTCAATGTGCACACACCTAGTGTGAAAGGTTCTAGTCCTGATTAGTTGTTTGATCTTGATTAAGTTACCAACTATTTTAACAAATCTTATGAAGATGTTTTAGGATCTACAGGTAGCTTATCAACACGAGATACTGATCCAAGATTTTAGCTAAAAAGACCAACTGAGAAAACTACTTCAGCTTTAGTGGTAAGAAACACTGCAGTTGGAAATCTTGTCCGCACAACAATGAAAAACTCTTTAGCTGACACATCTGAGGTGCCTACAAATTCTAGCACAGAGGCACATAACTCAAATAAAGGATTTTCCAATGTAGGAGGAGATGGTGGTGGTGATAGTAATCTAGAATTTCTTAATGCTGATAATCACTCCATGGAAGACAACATCGATGATGTCACACACTTATTAGAACAAGTTTCTCTTGATAAATGTGTTGATGTGAGTGATACTCAATCACCAGATCTGAATTTCACTAATTTAGATCTCTCCAACCAACTTACTATGATTCCTCAACAAAGATTTCACAAGTCCCATCCCACCACAAACATCATTGGAGATGTTGAGACATGGGTGAGAACAAGAGGACAAACCCATGACAAAAATGTTTGTCTTCACTCTTGTTTCTTGTCCTAGATTGAGCTTAAGAAGATTAATGAGGCTTCAAAGGATGGAAGTTTGGTTAAATCAATGTAGGAGGAGCTACTTCAATTCAAAAGACAAAGGTTTGGAACCTATGTCCTCTTCCACAAGGGAAGACCATAATAGGTACCAAGTGGGTTTTTAGGAATAAGAAAGATGATAGAGGACTTGTCATCAAGAATAAGGCTAGACTAGTTGTTCAAGGGTACACACAAGAAGAGAGGATTGACTACACTGATGTTTTTACTCCTGTAGCAAGACTTGAAGCTGTTAGGATATTCCTTGCTTTTGCTGCATCCAAGGATTTCAAGGTCTACCAAATTGATGTCAAGTGTGCCTTTTTATATGGGGTGATTGATGAGAAAGTTTATGTGAAACAACCACCTGGCTTTGTAGACCCAGATTATCCTGATTGACAAATCTCTCTATGGGCTGCATCAAGCTCCAAAGAAGTGGTATGAGACACTATCACAATACCTTTGTTAGCATGGTTACAAGAGGGGTACTATTGATGGATCACTCTTCATTAAAGAAACAGAAAATGACTTGATGCTAGTTTAAGTTTGTAGATGACATCATCTTTGGGTCAACTAATCCGAAGCTCTACAAAGACTTTGAGAAGCTGATGAAGAATAGATTTGAAACGAGTGCCATAGGGGAACTCAATTTCTTTTTAGGAATTCATATGAAGCAGGTTGATAATGGCATCTTCATAAACTAGTCAAAGTATGTGCAAGACATACTTATCAGATTTTATCTGATTGAGGGTAAGGTTGCTAAGACACCCATAGCTAGAAACCACTCCCTAGGACCTGATCTTGAGGGGGAGTGTATTGATGAGCATCTCTGCAAGGCTATGATTGGGTCTCTTATGTACCTCACAGCTAGTGGCCTAATATCATGTTTGCTACATGTATTTGTGCAAGATATCAAGCCAAACACAAGATGTCACACCTGGTTGCTGTCAAGAGAATTCTCAGATATCTCAAAGGTGCTCCCAAGCTAGGCCTTTGGTATCCAAAGAATTCTAACTTCAAACTGTATGCGTATACAGATAATGACTATGGTGGCTGCAACATGACTATAAAGTCTACATTTAGGGGATGTCAATTTCTTGGTAGAAGGATAGTCTCATGGCAATGCAAGAAACAATCTTGTGTGTCTGCATTAACTGCTGAAGCTGAATACATTGCTGCTGCAAGCTGCTATGCTCAAGTGCTTTGGATTCAGAATCAAATGCTAGACTATGGATTCAACTTCAGATTCAACTTCAAAGAGACTCCCATCCATATAGACAACAACAGTGCTATTTCTATTATAGAGAATCCTATGCAACACTCCAAGAAAAACACATCAACACCAGGCATCATTTGATTAGAGATAATTTTGAAAAAGGATTGATAAAACTAGTCAAAGTTAACACAAATAAACAATATGCTGATCTGTTCACAAAAGCTTTCGATGAAGAGATATTTAAATATATTGTATCAGCTATTGGGATGATTAACTTTGAGTAGTTTTTCTTAAACTAAATTCAAGATTATTTTCTCAAATATGTGTCTTAAGTTGTCTATATCATTACCTATATAAGCCTAGTTTACTTTGGAAGAAATTTTTCAAAATAATATTTCTTAGAATTCTGAAAATTAAGATATATTTTCTTTCGGAAGACATTAAGTTGACTTTGGAAGAAAATTATATCTTCAAATCTAATAACTACTTACTAAGATATTTACCTTCAGAAGAATTTCTGATATATCTTGCGAATGTTAAATATGCTTCTAAGTACTTATATGTTTTGAAGGACAATTTTCTTTCGAAAGCAATTATGTCTTGGAAGCTTTATTCATCCTTTGAATAAATCTTCTGAGGTTTAATATCTTCCAAAACCAAATATATCTCAGAAGTAAAAATACTCTAAGTATTTTTCTTCCGAAGCAAAGTTTTATCAAGCTAAGGAATATCTTCCGAAGTCAAATTGGGTTTGGAAGTTTTAATAAAAAATATTCGAAGTCAAATTACTTTCGGAAGATTTTAGAATTCCAAGAAAACTACCTTTTTAGGCACTTTTTCAGAGGTGGGACCGGCATTCGGATTTCAAAGTTTATCCTTTTACATTAACTTTATCTCAAATCCAATCCATATAAATATACCTTTAATGGTTCCCCCTCTTTCTCCTTCCTCTTCATCTTCAAAAGTTCAAATCCTAAATTCACCCACAAACCAACTTTGTTCTTACCTTTCTTCGCTTCTAAGCTACTCAAAATGGCCAACCCTGATCCTAGAAACCAACCAGATTTTTCCATGCAGTTACACAGGCAACACAATCAAGTTGCTCTATTATCATCTGAGAAAGAACCTGGTTTCTCAGATGTTTTTTGCTTCCTGACTCAATCAAACTACCTCACTGCACTTACCATACACCCTCCCTTGTATGAAGATTAACTCTTAGAGTTCTAGAGGACCTGCCAACAGGTTATCTTGGATGGTGAGAAGGCACTGTTTGACTCAATGCAGGGGATGACAATTTTTGTCACTCAAGCCACCATCAACTCTCATCTGAGGCTGGATGATGAAGAAGGCAAATTGTCCTTCCCCAAGTCTGCTGTAAACAACTCATTCCGACAGATAGGCTATGAAGGGGACTACTTAGTAAGAACCTTCAAAAAGGGTAAGGTTTCATCACAATGTAAGTACCTCCTCAATGTGGTCATCCATTCTTTGTCAATCTAGTAATCCATTCTTTGTCTAACAAACATAGAGGTTAGGATCAAATTCCTAAGGACTTATCCTACACAGACCATTGGATGGTTCAATAGGTGAAGTTCAGGTACTCTTAGTTTATTTATACAAACTTGCTTGCTAACTTGGACTCTTTAGAGTATTACATGTTCCCTAGATATGTTCAACACATTTTTAATTAGGCTCACAGTTAAGGGGAACAGGTAATACTCTTAAACTGGGACAGATGAAGCCCGATATCTTCAAAACAATAAGAAAGTCAACTATTGGATTCTCAGGGGTAGAAACAACCCTTGTCCCAAAAATGTTAGAGCTCATTGCTCAAGGTGACAACTTGCTTAATATTGAACCCACACCTTCTACATCTGCACCACCCACACAGCTACAAATCACCCTCACCTACTCTAGAAGATCCAAACGAACCCGTGCATAAACTACTTAGGATGTACAGGTCCCCATACACTCACCCATGCAGGAGGAAGTAGAAACTAGAGCTCTTAATCTTGAGAAGCAGACCACTCCTATAATTTCTTTGATCAGTGCTAAGGTTCCCAATGCTCAGCCTGATAAGCTCACTACCCCAGCCTTAAGCCTTCACTCTAAGTCTTAGAATTCTAGTGATCAACCTTCAGGGGAAAGTTACCATCCCTAGCCTTTAGATCTCAACCAACCAATCCCAAACCTTGAATTCTATGATGATGAAGATATGGGCTTCAGTGGTACCATGATTCTCTCTTCTCCACCCCTACTTAAGAAGAGATAAGTGCTCCTGAATCACCCATATCCAGCCCTCATTATCCAACCCTAACTGAGGTGGACCTCTCTGAACCTATTCAAGAAGTCCATATAGAAGAGGCTCTTACTTCTTTAAGTGATTACATCATTAAGACCTCAACCATAGCAACCTAGCCCATTAACACTTTTCCAGAAACTGTCATGGTGAAAGGGAAATCCAGCAGCCAAAAACTCCATGCTAGTGATGTGGAAGAAGACTTTGGTCCAATTCTCTCATCCCCCTATGATTCTTCTAATGAATGTTAGGGGAGTCTATAACTAAAGGTGTAAAAACTATCAAAAACATGCACCTATTTAGTTTCAAAGGTTAGTCACCTGGAATTTCAGGTGGCTACCTTACAAAGAAAGGTTAATGACTAGTAACTTGAGATCACCAATCTCAAAGGCAAGTTAGCTAAGAGACCTATAAGGAGAACTAAACCAGGTCCACAAGAACCTATGGTTGTGGTGGACCTAACCCTTAGCTCCTTTGTGCAAGAGGGTGATGCTGCCAAAAAGGGGGAGAAAGTCCTATAATGAAATCACCAAAGGCTGATTATGAACTTTACGAACAATAAGAACATAATCAGTTGATTCCCCCAAGGATCTTTTCAAATCTCTCAATAAATATAGCAACAGATTGTTATATTGTATTCAACAAACAATAATCATGGTGTGGAAACCCATGATTAATGCTATGATATTAGTGTGTGTGATTGCTAGTGATTGAATGCTTGAATGATAATAAACTGCTTGATTGTATTGATTGTTCAAAAAGCTTACAAAGGATTAGGGTATACTGTTATTTATAGCCTATACAAAAATCTATATACAATTACTAAAATAACCTTATGTAAAACATAATTATATAAATAATCCAAAGTCTATAAGCTGTCCGCTGTGGATGATAGATTGTCCGCTGTGCATGATCAGCCATCCGCTGTGGATGTTGAATAAGCTATTCGCTGTGTCTTGAATGCTGTCCACTGTGAACACTTGTTGTGTGATTGCTTTGTATGTTGTCTGCTATGGATTGTTCATCCATTATGGATGAACATCCACTATGGAGAGTTCATCAGCTGTAGACTTGGCATCCGCTGTATACACTTGGACTTGTTCTTCATCTGCTGCAGACTCTTATTCATCCGCTGTGGAAGGTCTTCATCCGCTGTAGACACTTTGCAAAAATTTCTTTTTATCTACAATCTTGAAAAAGAAATTTAAACAAAGATTAGTGTCTTTTATGAATGTTAATGATGCTAATATGTTAGTTAATGATCGTTTGGATGTTAGAACACATTATGTTTGTTTATGGCAAGCATTATCCTTTAATGTACTTGTTGAGTCCAACAATACTCCCCCTAAATTTTTGCATATTTATTAAAACCTTTTATCAAATGACAAAAATTTGAAATTTGTTATAATGGAAATTATCAAAGTCCAATTTGATTGCTTGGGTGATAAGCCCTTAGAAAGATAACACAGTATCTAACTAAATGGATAAGTGATTTTCATGTTTGGACTTGAATCATGTGCACATAACATGAGATCATACTAGTCTTAATTCTCACTGAGTTGTTTGGATGATTTTGAGAATAGACATAGACTAATACAATATTGATTGTAGATATTGTGATCCACTTAAATTCATGTATGGTATTAATGATTGATTGAAACAATGAGTGATTATCATGTTTAGGGTGTATTAAGACGAGTTGTATGTACCCCATATCTGATTGTATGTTAGGATCAATCCTCCTCAAGATATACTAGAAAGTACTTTCAATACTTAAGACCTAGCTACTTAGGAATATAAATGCTCAATTTGATCCATGTTGTTTGATCCATATTGGGATTCTTTTTCACTTCACTTTGGAAGTTGATCCTCTTTGGGATTCTTTTGATGCATTTATAAGAAATATAGTCTAAAAAACTTTATTGATTGTTCATCCAAGATGGATGTGTTCCTTATTAGGAATCTTTTTGGATCATGATTTAGGTCATTTAGGTCTGTGCTCAGCACAACAAAAAATGCCTTGGTGTACTCCAGGTCTATGAAAATCATAACAGAGGAGACATTTTTATGTTTAAGCACTTTATAAACTGTTTCACTTGGTGTATTATAGTTACTTTACAGGCAATCTATATTGGATAGACCAATACTCATCATAAACCAAGATAGGTGTTGCTAACCACACAATCATGAGAATTTTAGTTCTTCACTATTGTATGTGATGTTAGGTGTCCTATGCTGAGCCTATCCACATATCAAACCAAGTATTATCAGTCTTTATTAGTGGAAAATAACTCAAGTGAAGAAATAATCTAGTGTACTATCATTTCTAATTAATGGTTATGTGTGATTCAAATTGGTTGTTAATTAGAATATAGGATTAATGTATGATATCTTGATTTTAAAAGATGCTTGTTTGATGTTAAACTTTGATGTTGACAAAATCAAGCTTGTTTGAAATTAATGTTTTGAAAACATTACTTGTTTGAGTCATAGTTAATCATACCAAGTGACTGAACCAGAAATTCAAATCTTGTTGAATAAAATGGTTTGGTAAACCGGTCAGCCAATTGATTGTCTGTATGGACTATGATCAACTTTATCAGACCCTTTTCTGAGCAATCTCTTAGAAAGTGATGTCTAATGTCTATATGTTTTGTTTTTAAATATTGAATTGGATTATCAGTTATGAATATGGCAGCAGAATTGTCAATGTGTATGGGTGTTTTAAGAAAATTAAAGCCACAATCGAGCATTTAGTTTTGAATCCAAAGCACTTGAGAACAGCATGCAGAAGCAGCTATGTATTCTACTTCAACTGTTGACATAGTGACATTTTTTTGTTTCTTGCAGTTCCAGTAGATCAATCTTGATCTAAGAAACTGATAACCTTAAGTAGTGGATTTTCTGTTATTGTTGCATCCACCATAATCATGTCTGTGTATGCATATAAAGAGAAATCTCCATCTTTTGGATACCATAGGCCAAGTGTTGGTTAGCCTTTTAAGTATCTAAATATAATTTTTACAACATTTATGTGTGATTCTTTTAGATCTTCTTGGTATCTGGCACACATGCAAACTGCATACATGATGTCTGGTTTGCTTGCTGTTAGGTACATCAGTGAGCCTATCATTGATCTATAAAGCTTCTAAAAAACTAATGTTCCTTCTGGATTAGGCCAAACTTCAATCCAGTTGCAAATGATGTTTTGCTGGATGTGTAATCAGACATGTTGTATTTCTTTAATATCTGATGTACATACTTTCTTTGTTTGATAAAAATTCCTTCAGCAGATTGTTGGACTTGAAGACCAAGGAAGAGATAAGTCTCCTATTGAACTCATTTGGAATTTTGATTGCATAAGAGTTTAAAACTCTCTGCAAAGTTGAATGTTGGTAGAGCCAAAATTTATATCGTCCACATAGACTTGAACCACTAACAAGTCTTGTTCTTTTCATTTTAAGAACAATGTATGATCTATTTTCCCTCAGGTATACCCATTCTGTAGTAAAAACTTAGATAAATTTCATACCACTTCCTAGGTGCTTGATGAAGACCATATAGAGCTTTATGTAACTTGTAGACTCTATGAGGGAATTCTGGGTCTTCAAACCCTGGTGGTTAAGCAACATATACCTCTTCATCTATCTTTCCATAGAGGAATGCACACTTGACATTTATTTGGAAGACAGTGAAGTTTTTGGATGAGGCATATGCAAGGAACACTCAGATGGCTTCTAGTCTAGCTATTGGAGCAAAGACATCATCATAATCATGCCTTCCTTTTGAGTATATCCTTGGGCAATTGAGTATATCCTTTGTTTCTGATGACAGTTCCTCTATCATCTGCTTTGTTTCTGAATAGTCATCTTGTGCCAATAGCATACTGACCTTTAGGTAGGTCAACCAACTTCCATACCTCTTGCTTTTTGAATTGCTATAATTCCTCTTGCATTGCTTCTATCCAACTGTTATCTTTAAGTGCTTCTGTGATGTTTTTGGGTATAGTTAGAGATAGGAAGTAGCAATACAAGCAAATGTTTGCTGTGTTAGTTTGACTTCGTGTCAATGTGGTATTAAGGTCACCTATGATGTTTTTCAAAGGATGATCTTTGTGTACTCTGGTTGTTGCAATCTGATCAATAGGGATGGTTGAATCAAGATTGGTGATTGTTTGGTTAGGTGTTGATGGATGAGCAAGGCTATTTGTTGTTGTTTGATTATCTGGCTGTGAGGGTTCATTGAATGTTTATGGTGAATCATGAAAGAAATCTAAGATTTCATTTTCATGATGTGTATCAGGTAATGAATGACAATCATCATCTTCTTCAACTATGACTGGTTGATGTGACTTTGTTTGGTTATTTGGTTATTTGGTTGAGGTTGGGTGGTCACATGAGTTAATGAAGATGGTGTGTCTGATGATATTCCTTTTGATGTGTTAATTTGTTCTGGAGGAGTTAAAACTATGGTACTAGAAGGAGATATGTTTGTTCTCCTTAAAGGATCAGCAATTAATGGAACATCAATGGTTGTTGGTGGAACCATTGGATACTCATTGTCATCCTTGGTACCAGTAACATCAAAGTAAGATGTATTAAATGATTTTGTTAACGAGTCAATATCAAACAACCAGTCTGATTCAATGACTTTCTTAGTGAATGAATGTTCATTAAAAACAACATCTGTTGTTTTTTCCACTATGTTCAATCTTGGATTGTATACTCGGTAAGCTTTTAAGCTTCTGGAGTTTCTAACAAAAAATCTGTCATATGCTTTTGGAGCAAACTTAGATAATTGTTCTTTGGTGTTTATTATTTAAACAGAACATCCAAAAGCTTTAAGAAATCTAATGAAAGGTTTTCTTTTAAACATTAATTCATATGGAGTTTCAAAATGTTCTTTGATTATTTATGTTCTGTATTGAATTAGCAAGCTGTGTTGATTACTTCAGCCCAAAAGGATATGGGTAATAGAGAGTCAGCTAGCATAGATCTAGCAGCTTCTATTAATGTTTTATTCCTTCTTTTAGCAACTCCATTTTGCTGACAAGTCCTTGCTACACTGAATTGATGACTAATTCCTTTATCTGCAAAAAAAGAAAAAATAGAGTCATTTTTAAATTCAGTATCATTATCACTTCTTAAAGATTTAACTTTAAGATCTAATTGATTCTTAATTTTAGTGATAAAGGATTTGATGATTTCTAATGTTTCTGACTTGTGTAGTAGAAAGAAAACCCATGTAAATCTTGAGTAATCATCTACTATAACAAGACAGTATTGCTTCTTTCCTATGCTTAGGATGTTTGTTGGGCCAAAAAGGTCCATGTGAAGCAATTTGAGTGGTGTGTTGTTAGAGTTTACCAATTTAGACTTATAAGACACTCTATGTTGTTTGCCTTTCAGACATTAGTGCAGCGGTCTGTATAGAAGAATTCTTTTTGTGGTAAACCTATTACTAAGTCACCTTTTACAAGTTGATTCATTTTGTTATAAATTGAGTGTCCCAAACGTTTGTGCCATAATTGGGAAACATATTCTGATGCTTTTGATAGTAAACATGTTTCAGGGGTTGATGCTGAAATAATGTTCGTATCAACTATGTATGTGTTGTTATGACGAGGTGTTTTCAAAAGGATACAATCTTCAGGTATTTGAAAACCCGTCTTCAGGATGTAACAGTTATTGGAGTCAAATAAGGTGGCATATCCTTTATTACAGATTTGTGATACGCTGAGAAGATTAAACTGGAGGTTAGAGTAGTAGTTGACATTTTCAAAACTGATCAACTCATTTGATACTGTTCCTTCACCAGTTATCTTTCCACCTGTCTTATCTCCTCTAAATGCTGCATTTCCTCCATGTTTGCTTTTAAAATCCCGAAAGAATGAACAATTGCCAATCATGTGTCAGGAACATACACTGTCAACATACCAGATGTTGTCAGGCTTTGTTTGATGTCCCTGTATAAACAAAGAAATCAGTTAGATGGTGCAACCTAAGCCAAGATGGTATTGTTTGATGGTTTAGGAATTCTAGTGACACTAGATTTCCTCTGATTGTTTTAGCTCTATCAGGAGAAGTACTTTGAGCTCTTCTCCTTTGAGTGCTAATGTCTATTTGTTGTCTGCTTTGAGACTTATGTCTCCTGTTTGATTGTTTAAAGTTGTCATAAAAAGTTTTATCATTATTTAAAACAACTTTTTGATGAGGAATTTGTCGTGATGCTCCTCCTTTGTTCTTATTAGGAATAACTATTTGTTTTTTAGTTGATTTCTCAACTTGAGGCTGTTTATTTTGCTTCTTGTTTTTCTTATTGAAAAAGCAGTTAGCAGTGCTATGGTTGTTTCTTTCACAAATTGAACAATAATTGTGAAAATGGCATGATTCAGTAATGTGATTGTTTATGTTACAGTACTTACAATATTTACCATATTTGCATTTTTCAGTGGTGTGAGTGTATTGATAACACCATTCATAATATGGTAGATTTGCGTTGCCTTATTTGTTTATAACTTTTGATTTCAAATTTGATTTTAAAGGTATGTCAAAAGTTACAGTTGTTTGTTTTTGCTGAATGGGAGCTTTGCCTTTCACTTTATGCCGGACCGTTTAAGGGATGGTTAATACAATCAGTTTCACAATGAGGAGAGTATTAGAACACTTAATAGATCAAATAACCGGGTTTTTGTAAATAATACTAAGAACACAAGTAAACAATGAGATAGAACGAAGAACAAGAACATAGTAATATGGTTTTCAAGAATGCTGTAGATTGCTCTCAAGTTCTTTTACAAGTGTTCAAAGCATAAAAAGAAATATAGATTGCCTTTTGACTAGTGACTATAACATGCCATAGCTCACATCCTAATATATTACATAAAGGATAAAAGGTACAAAGTTGGAAGTTACAGACTCAAGACCATAATCTACAGCTTACTAAAGCATGGACCTTTTCACCAATTGCAGTGGAAAATAAGTCACCTTTATGTAAAAGTAGATCAGAGAAAGCATGTCTTCTCTATCTTCGAAAGAAATTAGTCTTCACTTCATTGGCTTCGGAAGACTTTTTCTTTGAAGCTTCGGAAGACTTCATCTTTACCTTTGGAAGATTTGGTCTTTGGCTTCGGAAGATTTTACACTTAGAATAATTTCTGCGATGAGTGTAAAACTTTCGAAGTAACTTCTACCTTGTACATTAGTGCATGCATGTAGGAAGCTCCTTGGTTGTTTTGGTTTCTTTGGTTGCATCAACCTTATAATATAACCTTACAAACTCCCCTAGGCTGAAGCTACCAAAACAGGGAAGTTATTTACATGTTGACAGTTCTCCTTATGATCAAGACCATACCTTTCTTCATTATCTGGTCAGGATCCCTTCGACTATCATAATACCTTCTCATGTCATAGAGATCATGTTGAGGAAGATCAAGCATGTCTTGCCAGAAATAGACATCTTGACCTCTTTGATCTTTGATGACATACCACCTGTCTGGATTAGTACAAAGGTTCAGGACAAGATGGGTCTTCCAGTTGCAAGAGGCTCAACTTGAGTTGGAGTTGGTTGAGCAGCCTCTTCTTGCACTACCTCAGGATGCTCTGACTCATCCTGAGGGGTAGAGGTGGATGCCTTGGACTTCTTCTTGGGAATACTCTTCATGGCCATCCTTTTCCTCCTTTTTGAAGTCTTTAACTGAGAGGACTGGTCTTCAGCACCAGGTTGTTCTACCGTGTCTTTCTCAGTTGGGTTCTATTCTCTCATAGGTTTAGAAGAAGAGGGAAGAGGACCCTGCTGTGGATCAGAAGATAAAGTTGGCTCAGATGCAGTTCTAGGTCCAGGTTGTGTTATCTCAGGGGGTTCAACCTTGACCTCAACTTCAGGTTGAGCTGGACTTGGTGGAGAATGCAAGTCAACAAGCTCTCCCTTCTTAATCTTCTGCTTGATCACCCTAATGTGCTCATCCATAGTGGATAGATACATCGGACCAAGCCTCCTTTCGGAGAATCCATACAGCTTCAAGAAGCTCATCCTCCTTTGTTTGTCAGCAGACTTCTTTTGGCTCTTTTGGATGATGGCACTTGACTTTGCAGCTTCTTCCTTTAGTTTTCTCTTAGCAGCCTTTTGTTCCTTGATGACTTATTGCTCCAGCTACTTGAGATACTTAAATTCAACATACTCATATGATAAGGGAAGAAGTGTAGATGCTTGATAGAGTCCTGTGGCAATTAGGTAGTTGATCATGTTTAGTCTATCAGCTTCCTTATCTACCTGAGGTTGTGTAGTTGCCACAGCCTCTGTCATAAGACTTTCTTGAACTAGGGAGAGGGTAGAAGCATGCTTGTAGAGTCTTTTCTATTCTCCTTTCTTCAATGTTTTTTAAGGAGAAATGCTACATCCTCTGCCTCCTTCCTCTCCTTAGGCAACTCCTTGTCAGCCAGTTCATTCAGTTCATCTAAGGAGAGAGAGTAGTTCATCCACATTGTAGTTTCTAGTCCCTAAGTAGTTTATCTTGGCTACCCTTTGTTGGTCCTAATGATCGATTCAACAGTGCACTTGATGCTTGACAATGATTTTCGATTGAATCAACACTTATAAACACAATAACATAATGAAATTCAATGAATATAAACCATAAATTGCAATAACAAAGGCTCAATGATATAGATAATGAACTTCCAGCCACACACACACAATTACAACACAAATATTTTGTATTAGGGTTTTGCAAAAGGTTCCTTACAAGATAGAAAGATTACAATATATAAGAAACCTAGTTTCGCTGGCAGTTGTCTGTCTAACTACTAGTTTCACCTGGTAGCGAACTATAGATTCGCCGGGTGAACTGAATCAGCTGACTCCGGGCGAAACTATAGTTTCGCCCGTAGATTCGCTGGAATACAAAATTACAAAGCAATACTAAATACAAGATAAAACTAACAATTAACCTATTACATAATCAAAATAAACCTATCAACTATAGTGAGTCCAACCTATGTAGATTATCAATTCTCCTCCTAGGTTGGACCTCACTCTCAGTCTTCTTGCTCTTCCCTTACACATTCTTCAGCTTTATCTGATGCTTCTGGTTCTGCTCCTGCTGCCCTTTTTTCTTCAGCTCTTACACTTGCTCTAGCAAATTGTCTGGTAAGATCCTGCATATCCATCCTTAACACATCAGCCTTGGATAATTTCTCAGCTAACTCCCTGACCTCTGTCCTTACTCCACGAGCTTTATTTGCCACATTCATGAACAAACTTGCTTCTCTTCTTGTTTCATCTCTAGCTCCAGCCTTGATATGATTTTCACATAGAGTCACCAGGTCTTCATCACAAAAGGAAAATACTTCCATTGGATCAAACAGTTTAATCTCAGCCCCACCTTTCAACCAAATGACTGCTTCCCTAGTATTGTTATCATAAAACCATTTTTCAAAATTTTGTAGTCTAGGGGGAAGTGGATTGGGCACCCTTACCCTGTTAATAGTTTTAGTTGGCTTCAGCTTTAACATAATCTTTCCTTTTTCGGTGGCCCAATCCAGGTCTTTCTTTGATCTTCTTCTTTCTGTCCTCATATACCCGAAAGCTTCAAAATTGTCATTCATTCCCGCTTTAATCTCCTTTTCCAACAACATAGCACGTTCACTCAAGTGGGCATCCAAAAGTGAAATTTCAGCTAACCTCCTCAAATACCATCTAGGCAAGGTCTTGAATGCCTTCCTTTTATGCATATATGAAATTTCACCACCCCTCCTCTTGATCATAAACATTTTCAATTCAGAATTGTATTTCTAGCTCACTATTTTCTTATCACTTTTCTTCTTGCTTGGTTCACTGATGTTTTGAAATAGAGGTGTTAGCTCTTCTGCTTCCTTTTCTTTCACAAACCAGTCTTCTTTGCTTAGTTCAAACACATCACCTTCTTCTCAACCCCTTTATGCCACATAAGTCATTGGGTTCTCCTCCATTCATATTATTCAGGCTCTGAATCATAATCAACCAGTTGTTCCTCATACTCTTCATCTTCATCAATCAGTCTCTTCCCTGTATCCTCTTTATTTCCTCCATTAGTTTCTTCTCTAAATACCTCAGCTCAAGTCAAGTCGGTGTCTATGTCCAATCCCAAATCAATAAATTCAGCCTCAACAATCATAGGCTCCTCTCTCATATCTCCTCCTTCCTCAACTCTCTTCTCTGCTTCTGTTTCAACAACCTTTTTTCCTCCTACACCACTTCCACTTGCACCACCACCAGTCGTACTTACTTCTCCTCCCATACCAGATGACCTCCCCACTTTCAGGAACGAATACTTTGATGTGTCAGTCAGATTATCCAGCTCCTCTTGTGATAGTTGGTTTGTGTCACCAACTTTGCCTTTGAGCTCATTCACTTCCTTCAATAGCCTTTTGATAAGTTCCTGCTGGTCCATCATCATAACCTTCATACTTTCTATCTGCTAATCTTTCTCCTTCTCTCTCAACTCCTGATTAACCAACTTAGTTTTAATCATGCTCAGTTCATTAGCCAATGAAGTATTCACATTTCTGATCACATCTTGGTCCAGTTCAGATTGGGGATCCCTCCTTTCTTCGAACACCGGCTGCTTATGCTTAGATCTCCTTTTAGTTTCATGAGCTGGTTCCCCTTGATCAACCTTCTTTTTGGTCCTTCTCTCTCTTTGAGTCCGCAGCTCCTCTTCAACTTCATCAATCTCAGCATCTAGATCATATTCTTTCTCCTTTACATACCTCTTCCTTTTCTTTATGGCTTCAGCTTGTTTATCCTGATTTTCTTCAGCATTTTTGTTTTCATTTTCAATCAACCTTCTTATGTAGTTCCATCTCTCGGCATGATACATGTTTTCCAGTAAATATGTTATTTTACCGCTGAAGTCATGTCTAATAGCTGAGCAGTCTGCAAATATTCTTGTATTCATTTGCATCAGCCTCTTAACTTCCCCATGTCTTGGCAAATTGGGCTTCTCAGCATTAATGATCATCTGGATAAACCTTGGATATAACAGCCATTTGTCTTTCTTTAAGGCCATGACATTTTTAGTCATACAGTCAAATATTAGTCTTGCAATATTGGCCTTCTGTCCTCTACAGAATAAAATCATGGCTTTTGCCCATTATGCATTTAAACCATCTGATCCTCCCTTTCTATGATCCAAGCACATAATGAACACGTGGGCAATGTATCTCCATTCCTTGGACAAAAACTACTTCTTAATTTCTTTCTTTGACCCAAAAGATGGTCCTTCATACCCAATGCTTCGATAAGCATTAAGGACTTCAACATCAGACATACTAACCTCATCTCCGCAATCATCTTCCAACCTTAATACCCTCGCAACCGTTTCAGCACTAATAACCATGTCTTCCCTAAGAACTCTTGAAGTAATCCTGTGTGGAGTAGATCCTAAGTCACATTCTGCATTAACCCAAAAATTTCTAATGCGAATGTCGTAGATCGTGGGTAAATGAGATATGGCATAGTGAATGGAAGACTGTTTCAGCCATCTAATACAATCTCTAAATCCAACAGTCTTTGGATTACCGTCGTCTAGTAATGCCACAATATTAGTCTTCTTATCGAACTTTAAGTTTTCCATGAACTGCAAAATATAAACATAGGTAAGTAAGATGGAACATAAAGATAATTAAACAATAAGAAAAATTTAAACACAACAATAGTTTCGCTGATATGGCGAAACTGTAGTTTCGCCAGACATAGCAAGACAGCTTCGCTGAAGATTTTGAAACTAAGTTCAACAGTTTCGTTGACCGGCGAAGCTATAGTTTCTCTAGGCACAACACCTACAACTTCGCTGTTGTTTGATTCATAAGTAGGATAGTCTATATTATCAACACAGTCAAAGTCAACAAATGTCAACGTCACTGTCAAAGTCATCGGAAAAGTCAAACAGACGCGTTCGAGATGAAGAACCGAGACGAGATGTTGAAGATATAAATGACTAGGAGTTTATTGTTAATAAATATATTTTGTGTCAACAAAATATATTTATTTATGTTTAAGTCATTTTTATATTTTAATGATAGTCTAGGGGGCTAATTGTCATTAAGTCTAATTGTCATTAGACTATATATAGCTAGAGTCATTAGTGTGTTTAGTAAACTTGAATGAGCTAGATTTGAGGGTTTTCATGTAATTAACATCTTATGCAAATCAATATGGATCAAATGGGGATTTTTCATTGATATTCTTGTGTGTTCATCTAAGTTCTTCATATTTTATCATTTTGATCCAAATCTTCATTACTATTTGATGATTCAAGTGCTCTTGGGGCAACTATTTGGTATCAGAGCCAATTTGAATCAATTCCTATTGCTGGTTTGAAGATTTTGTTGCTGATTTTTGAAGTTTTTTTTAGAGAGAGAAAATGGGGTTTTAGAGAGAGAAACTAGATCTGAGTTTTGTGTTCATCAATCCTACTGATTTTGATCAGATCTACATCATTTCAGAGCAGATTTACAACATTTTATATCATTTTTTACATCTACAATTCGTTTTCTACAAGAAATTGAAAAGAAATTTGAAGTTTAAAGGTGTTTCTCTCACACACACACTATGTGTGTTCTTGGTGTTCTTAGTAGCCCTTGAAGAACCTTCAAATCTTCATGGTGTGAAATTAAATCATTTGAACGAAAGTTCATCAGTTTTTAGTGAAACTAAGTGGTTTTCCAGCGAACTTCTCGGCGAATTTGCATTCTCCGGCGAACTTGCCGGCGAATTTGTGTTTTCCGGCGAAGTATCCGGTGAAATTTCCAGGGAATCTATCTTATACCCAGCGAAACTAAAAGTGTTCCCATCACAACCACATCCAAACAACCCAAGCCACAATCACCACCCGACCACTTCTCACCTGTCCAACACACAACTACCATCACCATCTCTGCTGCCTAAGTCACCATCGCAACCACCGCCTTTAAGAGCGGCTCCACCACGACAGTTAGCAGCCCAATGACAAACAACCACAACCGATACACCCAACTATTGTACAACCGTCACCATCCTTAGGTTGAGACCTAATCTCCCCATTACACCTTCATACCACCATAACCATCTTGACCCAACTAAACCGTCATCATCGCCGTCGACTTCAACCATCTACTATCACTACTGCCACCTTCACCATCATCACAACCATCACCATCGTCGCCTTTCACCACCATCACAACCCTCACCACCCGCCAGAGCACCCTACAACCTCAGCCTACACTTTGAATGAGGCGTCACCGTCGGTAGCCTAGCGGCGGCTTCCGGCCCCTTCTGCTTGCGATTGTTTCGAATGAGGCACCACCATCGCAACCCTCACCACCCGCCGACTCGAGCCGGTGGCGCTGCCAGTTCGAACTTCTTCTCCTTTTTGTTGCCATCTTTCCAGTTGCCGGAGTTGCCTTGCCGGTTTAAGTCTCCCGAAGTTCCTTGACCCGTGGAGTATTGAGGGAAGAGACTATACACAAATCAAAGGCTTTGATTGATTGAATTTTGAAAGTTGAAAGCTTAAAGAAAGTTGTAGGTTTTATTGGAACTCTGGTCTACTCTTGGTCTTGGTAATAACTTTTCAATAGTTCTATACAAACAACTTCAAGAGCATTTACATTCCCACTGAATATTATTTAACAAAAAAATAATAATTATATATATAATAATAATAGAAGTTGTGGACAACTAATTTTTCAAAACAATGCGGAATTGTTTAAATTCAGGATTGTTATGATAATAGGAGGCCTTTAGTTTTTGTTTAACTAAGAGGATACTTGTGATTATCCAGACATAAATAGTAGTTGATATGGAAATTATAACGTATCACTTTTTTTGTTGATGCTAAAAGTATTTTTCCGGGGGGAGAAAATATTATTCAACAATTTTTGGAAAAATACTTTTAGTTTTGGGTGTTAAAGTGAATTTTAATATTTTTAAATGAAAATGTCATTTTCTGCCGATTTCGAATCAGACAACGCCAAAATGGCATTCTTTTGCAGCCATGAAAGATGAAAAGATATCCAATGTTGTTGATCGATTTCTGATGGTGGCAAACAACCTTAAGAAGTATGATGACCAGCTGGGAAACCATGAACAAGTCACAAAACTTTTGGATTCTCTTCCTCCACAGTGGAGTCGACAAGTTAGATTGTTAAAACACGAAAGAAATTTTGCTGACTACAAACTCATGGAAGTTATCAACAAGTTGAAGTCATTTGATTTGGATATGAAAAGAAAAGAGTACAGTCAATTCATCTATGGTTCAATTCATCTATGGTTCAATTCATCTATGGTGGTGTATCTTCAAGTATTGAGTTCAAAGAAACTAACGAAGAAGTCAACCATAGATTGATGGCTGATATGGTAAAAAGTGATGAGGATTCTATTGAGGATTTTGATCCTTTCAAAGAATTCAGCTGTGATACTCAAGGTGAGAGTGTTGGTGATGTTGATGCCTGAGCAAGCTGGTGTAAAATTCAGAAGCTACAGGATAGTGAAACAGATGAAGTGAAGCAGGAGGTTTAGGATGAAGGAAATCCAGAGGGAGATGAAGCCGAGGAAGCTAAGAAGAGAGCTGATAAAGAGGAAGAGTACAAAAATAACACTCCCGTATGTCAATGTGAAAAAGCCGTAGCTGCTGAAAAGATAGTTATGGGACTCCCCTATAAGATAGTTCAAGACAGGTGTTCTCCTCCCTGCAAAATTTGTTTATTCGGGGTTTATAAAGCTAACAGATTATTGTTAGAAAATGAAAAAGAATTAAAATAAATAAACAAAGAACTTAAAATCAATGAATCCAAATATTTTATTAAACTAAGAGAAGCTTTAAAAGAAAATGGTCTTTTAAAAAGAAATCTTTTAGAAAAGAATGTCGAGATTAATGTTTTGAGAGAACGAGTCACATTAGCAGAATTTGAGACTAGCAAGCTTAAAACTAAACTTGATAAATGGACGATATTAGGGATGAAACAGGAAGAACTATTCTCTAAGCAAAGGGACGATATGAGACTAGCAAGCTTAAAACTAAATTCGAGATGAATATGATTTTCCTGTAGGTTTGGGGCTCATCAAGCAAGGATCTTATCTGCAAAATGATAATTCCACCTCTGATGCTTCAAAACCAGTATCAGTTGTTTCCAGTAACTTCTTTAACAAATTCAAGATAGGTAACATCCCTTCATTTGTTCCTGTCAAGTTTGTCAAAGAAGGAACAAATGTGGAATCATCAAGCAATTAGAACTCAACAACACAAACCGACACAACAAGAGTCATCAATCAAGATCCATTGGAAGCTGACTTGTGTATACAGGACTGGACAAGTTTTGATGATGAACCATAGATCATCAAGTCACCTAAAGTTATCAAGTGTCAAAAGCTTCCAACTGTTGAATCAAGACCTATACGGATCTCATCTCCAACTGCTAAGCAAATCAGCAGTTCCTCCAAAGCTCAGCAGAATCACTCACCATCTTCATCTGCTATCCATCAAGCTCGCTACAAATCTGCCTTGAAGTCTACAAAATCACCAGTCATACAAAAGTGTACTCAGAAGAATGTTCAGATCTCAGCTCCCGTAACATCACAAATCAAATCACAGCCCAGTTCGAAATCCACATTGATAAAGCCTCAAAAGGTTCAATTTCCATATATCCAAAAGAAGAAGCATCAAGGTTGTCAATAAGCTGCATCAACCTCAAAGCAGGCTCCACCCTCTCCTGCTATCCACAGGACTACAAAGAACCAAAAGCCTTTCAAGGCTTGCTTTAGATGTGGAAAAGAAGGTCATGTGCTAAAGAAGTGCCCTCGGGTTCAAAGGCAAGCTTCGGGAGGTAAAGATAACATAGGTTGCTTCTCTGGTTCAAAAGGTAAAAAGGACATATCTTTGAATGGCTGGATGAAGAACAATCTATCCGAACCTTCTCATGCGAAGTCGGTTTCACATGATTCAAAGATGAAAAAGACTAATGTTTCAAAATTAAAATCTCTTCCTTCGGGTCTTAAACAGAAAATGATTTCCAAATTCAATTCTTTCAAATCAAAAGTAATTGAACAGAAACAAATTTGGAAAGTAAAACAAAAAAGAAAAGGATAAAGAAATAAATGATTTTTCAAAAGAGTGTGTGCTTAAACAGGTTTCATACACTGATGAAAAAGGAACTCCCAGGACCATGATGGCCTGGGTCCCCCTCTCTAACTAATCTGTTTATGAGTGCAGGAACAATTCAGGAGGCCTATCAGTAATCCGGTTTACTAACTGGGATTGTTCCTAATTCAAATTTGAGGCGGAACAAATAGGTTATGGTATCTCATCCATATTTTGGATTCTTATCTACCACTCACAATCACTGCATTTTTCTTGTTACTTCATTTCTCATGTTTTTGCTAGTATAATTTGGAAGACTTTCTTTAGTAAAATTCTATTTTCATTTTTGTTTATTATATTTTAAAAAAAGGGAGAAATTAGAAAAGTACTAGATTATCAATCTAGGGGGAGATTGAAGATCAATATATAGTTGACTTATCGGTGCTGATCACAATGAAAAACGTTGATAATAATAGACTAAGGGGGAGTATTGTTGGGTCTAAAAAGGATAGTCTATATTATCAACACAGTCAAAGTCAACAAATGCCCACGTCACTGTCAAAGTCATTAGAAAAGTCAAACAGACACGTTCGAGATGAAGAACCGAGATGAGACATTGAAGATATAAATGACTAGGAGTTTATTGTTAATAAATATATTTTGTGTCAACAAAATATATTTATTTATGTTTAAGTCATTTTTATGTTTTAATGATAGTCTAGGGGGCTAATTGTCATTAAGTCTAATTATTATTAGACTATATATAGCTAGAGTCATTAGTGTGTTTAGTAAGCTTGAATGAGCTAGATTTGAGGGTTTTCATGTAATTAACATCTTATGCAAATCAATATGGATCAAATGGGGATTTTTCATTGATATTCTTGTGTGTTCATCCAAGTTCTTCATATTTTATCATTTTGATCCAAATCTTCATTACTATTTGATGATTCAAGTGCTCTTGGGAAAACACCATTAACTCATCATCCTGAGTATTTGGCCTGGTGACAGCCCTGATGGTAGCTTCCATGAAGCCTGGAGACCCTCTTGAACTTTCTCTCTTAGCTTCCTCTTCCTCTTTCTCTCTCTTCCCTCCTCCTCAATCTCCTTAGGAGTCAGTTTCCTTTTCCATTTGTCACTCATAGGCCTTAGTGACTCAGGGTGGAGAGAGCTTTGGCCTTTATTGCTTGATTCAGCAGTCAAGCTCTGGCCAGAGAGAGGTTATGAAACAACATCACCAGCTGGTGCCTCATTGAGGGTAATGGGTGCCAAAGAAGTTCTTGTCTTAAGGTTCATAGGTTCACTTCTGGGCCTTCAGTCAAGGCTTCCCCTTCAAAGCTAATCTTTGGATCCACCTCAACATCCAGTTGACCAAAAGTCTCACCTGCTAGCCTCTGTCTATATAGTCTTGTTCTCAGCTTGAATTCTTCTAACACCCTTTCTTGAATCCTGTCTGCTAATCTTACAGCTTGTCTGTTTTGACTTGGGTTGACAAGTGGAAGATCAATCAGATAGATGCTCTCTAGAGATGACAAGAGCTCTTCTATCAGTGTCATAACTCCATCCCATGATTGGGTTTTCAGAGTAAGGAGATGGGGTAGGCATAGCTCAGGGATTGCCCTCCTCAACAAACTTTGTATGAGTAAGTTTACATCCATGTAGACTTAAGGAGGTTGCTGAGTATGGACCATTGCAAGTGAGGGTGGCGAATCCTTAAAGTCCATACTTTATGAAAAACTCCCATGTTCTGTGATTGTTTGGACTTTCTCCCCCTTTTTTGTAGCATCACCTTCTTGCATAGGTGAGCTTGGGGTTGGGTCTGTCACATCCACAGGTTCTTGTGGACCTGGTTGAGTTCTCCTGAGTGGTCTCTCTGCTAACTTGCCCTTGAGATCACTGATCTTAAGTTGCTGGTCATTGACCCTCCTTTGTAAGACAGTCACCTAAGATTCCAAGTGACTTATCTATGATACTAAATAGTTGCATGTTTCAGTCAGTGTTTGCACCTTTAGTTTTAGACTTCCCTCATCTTCATCAAAAGAATCATGGGGGGATGTGAGAAAAGGACCAAGGTCTTCTTCCTCATCACTAGCACTTTGTTCTTGGCTGCTGGATTTCCCCTGCACCATGACAGCTTCAATTAAAGTGTTAATAGGTTGGGTTACCATGGTTAAGGTTTAAATAATGTAATCACTTGCTGAAGTGAGAGCCTCTTCCATATGGACCTCCTGAACAGGTTTAGGGAGATCCACCTCAGTAGTAGGTGGATGATATGAGCTAGACATGGGAGAAACAGGAGTACTCATCTCTCCTTGAGTAGGGGAGGAGAAGAAAGACTTATGATACTCACTGAATCCCATGTCTTCATCATCATAGAATTCAAGGTTTTGGATTGGTTGGTTTAGATCAAGAGGCTGGGGATGGTAATTGTCCCCTGAAGGTTGTTTACTAGAGTTTTGAGACTCTGAGTGAAGGTTTAAGGCTTGGGGGGTTATGAGTTCATCAGGCTGAGCATGAGGAACCTCAGCACTGATCATTGGTAAAATGGGAGTGGTTTGCTCCTCAGGAGAAGTAGGAGCTCTTGTGTCCACTTCCTCCTGTATGGGTGATGATATAGGGGCCTACATAGATTGAGTTGCATGTGCAGGGGTTTGTTTGGATTTTATTTGGTAGGTGAAGGTTATTTGTGGCTGTATAGGTGGTTAGGAAGTAGAAAGAGCTGGTGCTGCTAGATTGTTACCTTGAGCAATGAGCTCTAACATTTTGAAGACAATGTAACAGTAAGTGATCCAATGTTCATGCTTTGAGGATCATTAGCTGTTGTTGATGAAGAACTTTCAGTCACTTGGTCTTCCTTCATCTTCCACACCATCTTTGGAAAATTGGACTTGACCTTTAATGCTTTGGAAGTTTTGACAACTTTAGAAGTTTTGGAGACTGGACCTTCGGAAGATCTTGCTTTCACTGCCGTAGGCTTCAGTACTTCAGAAGCATTCCTTTCTTCTAAGACCAATTTTTCTTCCGAAGGCAAGTTTTCACTTGTCTTCTTTTTCACCTTGGAGCTTCCGAAGGGAAAAGATTTTCCTTCCTAAGCTAGTTTTTCTTTCTTCTTCTCATAAGTTTTTCTCTTTGATCATGTGAATAGTACTTTTAGGATTGTAGATGCAGTCCTTAGCGAGATGAGAAGTACTACCACATATGATGCAATCCATTTGCTTCCTTCTGAGAGTCTTCTTTTGAGAGAAAAACTGAACTTGATCACTTTCCATCTCCATCTTCATCTTCACAGATGATGCAGCAAGCTTCTTAGGGTGAGGCTTGCTCTTGGAATTTGATGGTTCAGGCTTTGTAGCAGTGGTACACAGCTGATCAGCCTTCTTCTCTTTACTGGAATGAGTTAGACATGAACTAGAACTCTTAGTACTAGAGTTCATAGTTGAGTCTTCAGCCTTTATCACTTCAAATCCTACAGAGATGAACACTTGTTTCTGCTTAGAGTTGAAAGTGGCCTTGATCTCTTAAGCCTTCTTTTTAAGAATTTGCTTTGAAAGAAAAATTACTTAGAGTAATTTTACTTCCTAGATAAATTTTGCTTCAGAAGATATCAACTGTTAGAAATTTTATTCAAGAAAGAATAAAGCTTCCAAGACTTAATTACTTTCAGAAGAAAATGGTCCTTCAAGACATATAGTACTTGGTAAGAAAAGTAAGCTTCAGAAGATTTTCAGGATTTCTTCCAAAGGTTAATTTCTCAGAAGCAGTTATTTGTTTTGAAGACATAATTTTTCTTCCGAAGGCAAATTAAGATCTTTCGAAAGAAAATTATTCAAAATTCTCAAATATCTAAGGGATATCAATTTAAAAAAAATTTCTTCTTGGCTTTTCTGATCAAGTTCTTCCTCTTAGACTTGGTCATTCCAGTTCTTTTCTCTCATCAGGAGAATAATGACCCTTCTTAGGATGATCTTCTTCACTCCTCTCAGAATCATACTTCACTATCTCCTCTTCATCCTCTTTATCAATTGGGTCTATAAGGGGAAGCTCATCTTCACAAGTTCCACACCTTGGAGATCTTATAGATAATAGAGTGTGTGGAGGAGCTATCTTAGTAGATCCTAGTCCCTGCTTATTCTGATAACAAACTTTTGCATGCAAGGATGAGGATATCATGATCTTCAAAGTCTCTTCTTCAAGAACATATTTTTCTGCCCTGGCTTTGCTGATCACAAGCTCAGCCTGGCATTTAGTTAACTTAGTGATGAGATCTTTTATCTGAGTCAAGATCAGCTTTTAAAATGTTTAAGGACTCAAGATCAGATATCATTTCTAAGTTATAGGACCTATATCTGTTAACTTTAGCAATACATTCAGGTGTACAGAGATGTTCTAATAGCTTGGCTTCTTCATGATCTGCCATCAGTGCTTGGTTTGGAGATGCATCCTCAACCTGAAAGCCCCAGTCAAAGCCTCCTTCTTCAACAGCAACTATAGCTTGCTGCTTGGGCTTCTCATTCTGGGGAGCTCCATTAGTGTAGTTTGGTCTGGTTTGTGCTTGGTCACCACTTGTTCTTAGTGCCTTGCATTCTCTAGCAAATTGTCCCATTTGGTTACAGTTGTAACACTTCACTTTGTTTTTGTCCAGCCCAAACTTTCCACTGGTTGTATTGCTAGGAAACTTCCTCCCTGTCCTCTTGTAAAACTTCTTCGCTCTGTGAGTGAGAAGAGCCATTTGCTGGACTATTTCCATGTATTCCAGATCATCTAGATGGATGCAATCCAGGTCTTCAAGGGTAAAGAGAAAGTTGCTTGTGCTTTCATCAGTAGACATAAAGGCTTGTGAAGAGCTTGTCTCTTGGAATGGGCTTCCTTTGGTGCAACTCTCTCTTGGTGTCTCCGAGAAGGTTATGAAACGACCCTTTTATGAGTTGTCAGGGTAGCAGATGAGATGATGTTATGGTTCTCTGCAATCCCCTTCAACTACATGAAGAGTTGAACTCTGCTGATTGTTAGAGTTACCAGATGGATTTTGCATGTTCATTTCCATCTGGTAGCCACTGAGGATACCATACAACTCAGTAAGAGTAAGAGTCTTGAGGTTCTCAGTCCTCTTAATGACCACATAGTAGTGTGTCCATTGCCTGGGTAGTGAGGACATGAACTTCCTCACAATGTCCCTGTTCTCAAGAGTTACTCTAATATCCATTAGACTATCCACAATCTCAACATACTTGAAGTATTGTTGAGTTATTGTTTCACCTATCTTGAAGGTGAAGTTCTCAAACTGCTGCTTCAAGAGGTCCTTCTTGTTCTCTTTTGCTTCATTTGACCCCTCATACATCAGCTTTAGTGCATCCCATAGTTGCTTGGCAGTCTTGCACTTCTTGAAGCCTCTATAGATAGAGTCTGGAAGAGTAGTTTGGAGGGTGGTCATGGCCTTCTGATTTATGTCTATCTTCTTCCAGTCTTCTTCAGAGTAATCAACCACTTCCTTTGGTATTATGCCACCACTAGCAGCAACTGAAGAGGTGGATGGTACATGAGGTCCATAGATAACAGATCCCCATATCTTGGTGTCTTGAGACTTGATAAAGCCTTCCATTCTTTAGCACCAAGTTTCAAAGTCATCAGAAGTGATCAATGGAGACTTTATCATAGTACCGGTTTCCATATCAGCCTTTGTGATAGCTGCCATTTGAGTTGTTAAATGTTTTGTGAAACTAAAGGGATTTAAGATGGTGAGATCTTACAATCAAGAGCCTAAAAAGCTCTGATACCAATTGCATGACCGTTTAAATGATGGTCCATACAATCAGTTTCATAATAAGGAGAGTGTTAGGGAACTGGGTTTTTGTAAATGATACTAAGAACACAAGTAAACAACAAGATAGAACCAAGAACAAGAACAGAGTAATATGGTTTTCAAGAATACTGTATATTGCTCTCAAGTTCTTTTACAAGTGTTCAAAACATAAAAAGAAATACAAGGACCTAAGATACTTTATAAAACATCCTACAACCAGCCATACTTTGAAGGCCAGCTGAAAACACTAATCTAGACAACAAGATCAATGTAAAGTCAAAAGGCAGATTGCCTTTTGACTAGTGACTATGACATGCCATAGCTCACATCCTAATATATTACAAAAAGGATAAAAGGTACAAAGTAGGAAGCTATAGGCTTAAGACCATAATCTACAGCTTACTAAAGCAGGACCTTTTCACCAACTTGTATAAGTTAGTGAGTCTTCAGAGTTGCAGTGGAAAGTAAGCCAGCTTTATGTAAAAGTAGATCAGAGAAAGCATGTCCTCTCTATCTTCGAAGGAAATAAGTCTTCACTTCATTGGCTTTGGAAGACTTTGTCTTTGAAGCTTCGGAAGACTTCATCTTTAGCTTCAGAAGATTTGGTCTTTGGCTTCGGAAGATTTTACACTTACAATAATTTCTGGGATGAGTGTAAAACTTCCGAAGTAACTTCTACCTTGTACATTAGTGCATGCATGCAGGAAGCTCCTTGGTTGTTTTGGTTTCTTTGGTTGCATCAGCCTTATAATATAACCTTACACTTTGCTTGTTTGATTAGGAGAGGCAGTGGAAGATCCAGCTTTTCTTCCAAATAAGCAGATGTCAAAACCTTGTGGCTGGTTTGTTTGTTTGGTTGGTGTATCAACTACACTTGAAACTTTTTCAGTTTCAGTAATTGGTTGATCTGACTCATCTTCCAGCAGATCAAAATCATCTTCGTCAGTTGTTTGTTCATCAAACTCATTATTTTCTCCTTGATAAAAATTTGTTGATTTTATTTATGAAGGTGCTTGACTCTTAACAAATTTTATTAAAGGTGTTTTTGATATTAATGATGATTTTAATGATGATGATGATGATTGTTTTGAGTCATCAGTCCTGTCATGTGGGACTCACCCTGATTGTTAGTCATGGAATCAGGAAGTGGAATATAAATGTCATTATAAGGTGGATTGACCTTATTATATCCTAAACCTAAAGGGTCTTTAAATGACCTTTGCTAAGCAAGAAGTTTTTCAAACTTCTTGTTGCTCACCTGAAACTTCTGAAGTTTCACTTTAGTTTCAGCCTGTAGTGTTTTTTTATAGATTCAATGATTCAGAGAGTTGCTCAACTTGAGCTGTAAGTGTTAATTTTTCATACATTAATTTGTCCAAATCATTTTTAATGAAAGTATTTTTGTCCCATATTGCTTTTGTTCTTGTTTTAGACTTTCATTTAAAATGTTTGTTTCAATTACTTTCTTTTAAAGTTTGTCTGCATGTTCTCTATAGCGATTGACTTCGTCAATGCATGCTTGTGTAAAAGGTTTTCCCCCACCTCTTTTGGGATTTTAGAGATCTTATCTTCTATATTTTCCATGAGGGCATGATCAGGAGATTGGATCTCAGTCTCGTACATGCTCCAATCACACTCACCATCTTGTTTTATAATCATGGCAGATGATTTTGAGTGTTGATTTGGGCTATACTATGTGATTTGAGTTGGAGTTGGTGCAGCAGGAATACTGATTGGAGATGGGATTTGTCTGTTTGGATAGTAGCTGCTTGATGCTTGTGTTTGGTTGTTGTTTCTGTCAACTCTAGGTTGTCGGCATTCTCTGGAGAAATGTCCATAGGGTTGGTAGTTATAGCATCTCACCTTTGTCTTATCAAAACCAATTTTGGTTTTCTTATCCATGTTTAACCCTCTGTTCCTTTGTAGTATCTTCTTGGATCTGTATGCAATCATTTATAAGGCCCCGTTCCTGGGAACCCCACAGTTGGTCAATTACAACCTCATTTATATCAAAACATATTAAGATTTATTAAGTAAATAAAATATTACAGCGAAATAATTTATCAAAAACCATTTCATGCTTTAATAAATACATTTGTCAAATAATACATCGTCGTTTAAAAGATTACAAAATATCACTTACTTGTATTACAAAACAACATCATTATCGTGCATGAAATGGATGCCAGTCTTTGCCCGCCAAGTAGCTTCACCCTCATGCCATCCTCAGCAACAAGCTACCTGCCAACTGAAAATGCATAAAAAGTTAGCGTTGCTGAGTGAGTTCTAGTTTTAAATAATAAAATACTTTACCTTTAGTAAAAACCTTTCCTTTACTTTTGTTCGTGATCACACAACATACATACATCTTGATAATATCATTATTATCTTTTAACATCGTTCATAATTGTTCATTTCGCACTTTTTCATTATCTTTCACTTCTATCTAGATCCTATCATAAGCTATACCCCATCATTAGGCACAAATCCACCTTAATCGTGGGGTTAAGCGACAAGGATCCCGTTTCGCACGTATGGATCAGTCACAAAGACTGCCCCCCTGTGTGTATACCCTCATGGGTTAGCCAAGATCGCATGCTACATCGCACACAGTTGAGCTAACAACTCTTCAATGAGTTGTGAACCTCTTTAAATTTTCTTGCAAGACTTTCATTCATTCGTTATGTTCCACTTTTCATTATCTTTAATCTTCCGCTTCTTTTATGATAATACTTTACGTATACGAGCATTAACACACCATGTAAAGTCATGTAATAATACGTAATAAGGAACATCTATAACAGGCCACAAACATGCATAACATGAACAAACATAAATCACCAAAACATTCCAGAGTTAACCATTAATTTCTATTTCCCAAAATTTCAGAAAAAATCCTAAGTCAGTTTAGGCGCATGAGCACTATGCAGGCGCACGGACAGTTGGGCGCATGGGAAAACTTAGGCGCATGGGGAAACTTAGGCGCATGGGTATTATGCAGGCGCATGAGTACTATGCAGATGCATGGGTACTTGGGTGCATGGGCAGTTTGGGTGCATGGGCAAAAACAAAGGCGCATGGGCAAGTGTTAGGCGCATGGGCAAAATGTTAGGCATATGGGCTGTTACGAGTTCTATCTTTTACTAATTTCAGTCCCCATTCATCATCCTAACATATTCATAGCCCAAATCTAGCATACTAAGCACATAGAACAAGCATACAACCACATAATTCGGTCAAAACATTCACAAACACACACACCCAAGATAAACAGGGGTAACATACAGTTTCAAAGCACTGTGAGTTATAAAAATGATAATTCATATGCATTTCAGCCCCAATACAAGTTTAAAACAGAAAAATCAGGGACCTAGAACTCACCTACAGCAACCTTCGAGTAAAACTCCTCCAAACTCGAGAGCACTTGGAGTTCAAACACCTAAACACACCAAAAACACACAACCGAACATAGAGGAACACATAAGACTCGATCCACAAGATGAAAATCCAGTTGAAACCAAACAAAACACATGAAAAGCTTATCTTCAAGCCGATCTTCTTCTTCTTCTATCTAAAACCGATGGAAAACTCTGTTCTTTTTCTTTCTGTAGTCGAGTAGTTGGTGGAGCAGGGGTGTGGGCGGCCATGCCACCTTTTAAACATAATTATAATAAAGTTCGCCTCTTGCACAAATTTAACTCCTTAAGTTGGGTTATTTCACCTTTCTTTCTTTATACTTCTCTTTTCTTTTCTTTTCTTTTTTTTATAAAAATTTCCGGGTGTTACAAGTCCACCTCCGTTATATAGGTTTCGTCCTTGAAACCTGTCACTCCTTGAACAGTTGTGGATAATGCTGTCTCATCTCTTCCTCAGTCTCCCACGTAGACTCGGATCCCTTCCTGTGCCTCCACTGTACTCGTACCAGTGGAACTACTTTATTCCGTAGCCTCTTCTCTTTTCTGTCAATGATGGCCACCGGTTGCTCCACATAATTAAGCCATTCATCTACCTCAATATCCTCTAGTGGCACAATCATATCCTCGTCGGCTAAGCATTTTCTCAGAGAGATTCATGGAATGCTGGATGAATCCCACTTAACTCATCGGGTAGCTCCAACCTATAGGCCACCTCTCCTACTCGAGCAATAATTCAGTAAGGTCCTATATACCTTGGGCTCAGCTTACCCCGCTTTCTGAACTGAATGATCCCCTTCTAACGTGAAACCTTCAGCATAACTTTATCACCCACCTTGAATTCAATCGGTCTACGCCTCTTGTCAGCATACGACATTTGCCTATCTTTTGCTCCTTCATAAAGGCCTTGATCTTCTCTAACTTTTCAGTCATAGCCTCGATCCCTTCAACGCTACACTTCCTACCGTATAGCATCTCATATGGTGGCATACCAATGCTGGCATGATAGCTGTTGTTGTATGAGAATTCAGCTAACGGTAAGTGTTTGTTCCAACTTCCTCCAAAATCAATGTCACATGCTCGGAGCATATCCTCAAGCATCTGTATAGTTCTCTCTGACTGACCATCTGTCTGAGGGTGATAAGCTGTACTGATGTGTAGTCTCGTACCCATCGCATCATGGAATCTCTTCCAAAACTTAGATGTAAACCTAGTGTCATGGTCAGACACTATAGACACTGGTACACCATGACGAGTCACAATCTCTTTGATGAACAGGTCCGCCAACCTCTCAGAGGAATATGTCTCGCGGATCGGTAGAAAGTGAGCACTCTTCGTCAAACGGTCAACTATCACCCATATGGCATTGTACCCCCTCGCCGTATGTGGTAACTTCGTAATGAAGTCCATGGTGATGTGCTCCCAATTCCACTCGGGTATATCCAAAGGTTGGATATTCCCGTATGGCTTCTGATGCTCCACCTCACTTGCAAGCAAGTAAGGCACTTGCTCACATACTCCGCTGCATCACGCTTCACACCTGGCCACCAGTAATCTTTCTTCATATCATGATACATCTTCGTAGCACCAGGATAAATAGAGTATCGAGTCTTATGAGCTTCATCCATGATTCGCCCCCGTAGGTCTTCATAACGAGGGATCCATATCATCCCGCAGCGGGTTCTAACTTCGAGAGTGTTCTCACCCAACTCCGAGACTAGACCTATCATTCTTTCAGAGTTGATTCGGTCTTCCTTTAGCGCCTCATCTTGAAATTCCTTGACCTGTGCCATCACATCGGAGGTCATCACCAACTAGTAAGCTTTCACCCGGATTGGCTCGGGTCTCTCCTTTCGGCTAAGGGCATCTGCCACTACGTTGGCCTTGCTCGGATGGTAGTGGATCTCACAATCATAATCCTTGATCAACTCTAACCACCTCCTTTGCCTCATATTGAGGTCCTTCTACTTAAAGAAGTATTTCAAGCTCTTATGGTCAGTGAAGATAGTGCACTTCGTCCCGTACAAGTAGTGCCTTCAAATCTTCAATGCAAAGACCACAGCCACTAGCTCCAAGTCATAAGTAGGGTAATTAGCCTCATGGATTTTCAACTGTCAGGACGCATAGGCTGTAACCTTTCCCCGTTGCATAAGCACGCCACCCAATCCTGAATAAGAAGCATCTAAATAGACCACCAAGTCTTCATTCCCTTTGGGTAACGTCAAGACAGGATCTTGAGTCAATCTTGTCTTTAAGTCCTCAAAAGCATTCTCCTGTTCCAGACCCCATACAAACTTCACCTCCTTGCGGGTCAGCTTGGTCAATGGTGAGGCTATCTTAGAAAAGTCTTGAATGAATCTCCTGTAATAGCCCACCAAACCCAAGAAATTGCGAATCTCGGATGGCGTATTTGGAGTCTTCCATTGCATCACTTTCACACCCTCAAATTCCACGTGCGGGGTTTTACCGCGAGGCATGAGAATAAACTAGGATCTCAGTCATTAGTTACTCAGAACGACTCTATATGCAACATTTAAACAAATTAGAGTTTAAAACTTTAAAATATTTGCGAAAGCGTTTTGTAAATAACCCAAACACAAGGTACTAAAAGGAAACAGCGCAAAACACGCGCCGAAACCAAAATACATAAGTAAATGCTAAATTAAAAGTAAACAATGTTTGAACAAAGCATGCTTGACACGTGCGTGCTCCTAAGGGCAGCTGCTAGAAACGACCTGAGAAAAGCATACTAAAAGTGTCAACACGATGGTTGGTGAGTTCAAGAGTTTGTAATCAATCATAAGCAGTAGCGTTAGTAAAAATATATAAACAAGTGCATTGAAATAGATAGCTAGTCTAATTTCATTAGTAAAGAACAATAGTGATTTCGCGATCGAAGCTGACTATGTTTGTCTGTTTGCCTCCCGCCATGACATACCAGGTTGTGATGCTGTTAGTCGTTTAGGAAAATATTGCACACGTTGACTTCCGGTCACCCAGGTGGGGCTTGTCAGACCCAGTAGTGTTGGACTCAACAAGTTCATAAATGGATTAATGCTTTAAGCTTGCCATAATCAAACATAATGTGTTCTAACATCCAAACAATCATTTACTAACACATTAGCATCATTAACAATCATAACATTCACTAATGTGTGTTTGAATTTCTTTTTCAGAATTGTAGATAAAAGAAATTTTGACAAGTACCTGCAGCGGATGAAGTAATACAATGCGGATGAACAAAGCTCCAATGCGGATGAAGGTCAACACGCAGCGGATGAAGATTTAAGTCCAAGTGTGTGTAGCGGATGAAGACATCCCACAGCATATGAACAACAGACAGTGGATACAAGTCCACAGCGGATGAACATCCCACAGCACACAACAATCAACACTTCACAGCGGACAACATCCAATGCACAGCGGATAAACAATCTTCTTCCACAGTGGATGTCCATAACATCCATAGCGGATGTCCAAAACATCCACAGCGGATGACCAATCATCACAGCAGATAGCTTGTAGACTTAGGATTATTTATGTAATTTTCATTTACATAAGGGTAGTTTAGTAATTGCATATAGCTATGTGTATAGGCTATAAATAGCACTCTACCCTAATCCTTTTTAAGCTTTTGAACAATCAATCAAACAAGCAGTTATTATTATTTTCGAGCATTCAATCACACACAATCACTCACACACATTGATTTCATAGCATCTATCATGGGTTTCCGGACCATGGTTTATGTTTGTTGATTATTGAGAGATTTTGAAAAGATCATTGGGAAAATCAACTTGTTCAGGTTGAATATTGTTCTAATATGTTCATGTTCAACATGTGTTTATATTGATGTCATCAGGTGATATCAGAGCTTTGGCTCAAATCATTCATTGATTTTTGATCCTCTTAATCAACAAGATGATTTCAGTGGTTCATTAGCTTCAAACCATACATTTACGAGCTGAAAATACATCACAACAACCTTCTTCTACTCTTAACATTCATCAAATGCTTAACAAACATGATTTCTTAATCTATTTTTGTGCATTGTGAAGAAGTTTCTGTGGTTTTAAAGCTCTAAACATCATTCATACACTAGTTTTCATTATGTTCATCATCAAACATTCTCTGAAAACTCATTAGAATACATGAGTATTCTCTGATATAACAATACACGGGTATTGTTCTATTTGTTTTCAACATTTAAACAACAGTTTTTAACACAAAAAAAAATCATCTCATTAACTTAAAATCTTATCGTTTTTAAAGGGTTTTTTATAAAAAGTGTTCAAGTACTGTTTTATTCATTTTCATCAAAACATACATTGTTTTGAATAGTTTGAATCATTTAGATTGTTCAAAATCATCATATTCTTATGAAAAACTCACTAACATCAATTTTTGTTCTTCAATCAACAAACCGATTGTTGATTCTGTGAAGAACAGCATTGCTGCCACCAAAAACCCTAGAACAAACCCAAGGATTTTGTTTTTGAAAAAACCTTCATAATCTACGGAGATTGTGTTGGTTCATCTGAAAATTCAAAAAAGATACGAAATCTTCTTTTGAACTTTTTCAAAAGGGTTACTTTTTGATCCAAAAAGTAATCTATTAAAAACATTTTTGTGTTTTTTAGGGTTTTGACTTTCTTTTGACCGCATTAATTAGAAAGTTGACATTGCTTTCATAGATCGCTTCCTGACATTGGATTTGAAGTGACATATCATTGGATTTTAATTAATTAATTAATTTTCTTTATTTGGTAAATCTAATTAAAAAAAGGGTTTATCAACAATAAACAAATCCTAGAAACCATAGGATTAAACAAAGTTAGCATCGGGCTAAACTCATTAAACAAATTTAACTTAAAATGTTAGGTTAAAATTAAACAATCATAGCTGATGAAATTTCAGGTACAAACAGTGGTCTAAAACCACCCAGACTAAAGAACAAGTCAGACTTCAAACAATGGAAGATCATGTTCAGGAACTGGATAATTTTTCAAGACCTTGATTTATGGACTTCTATAACCGAGGGTCCTTTCATACCTGTGACTCTTGGACCAGATTACAACATACAAAAGCTAGTTAGCTTGAAAAACATAGCTGGTGATGACTTGAAAAAGGTCAAAACAGACATGAAGGCTTATAGCATCCTTGCTATGACATTGCCTTTTGAAATTTTGACTCGTGTTGAAAATTTCAAAACAGCTCATGAATTGTGAAAAGTTCTTCACACAATGTGTGAAGGAAGTGAAGAAATACAGGAAATCAAGAAAGAGAAACTGAGAACCTAATATGAAACTTTCCATCACATCCAGGGAGAATCTATCCCACAACAGCTACATAGATATGTCCAGTTAGTAAATGAAATGATTGTATATGGACTAAAATATGAAGCTGTTGAAATCAACAAGAAGATGTTGCACACGCTTCCTGAAAGCTGGACTCAATCAGTATCCTTGATGAAGGCAACATCGGATTTGGAAGCCCTATCCCTTGACTCTCTGGTAGCCAAGGTTGAAGCTCTGGAAATGGATGAAAAATCCAGAAATAACAATCACATCAGACATGTAGAGGCTTACAAATTCAAAGAACCACAACAAACAGACAGTACATTTCTGACAAGCACTGGAGAAGAAGAAGATGAAGCATTTTTGGACTCAAGTGATACATCATTCTTCTCAGCACCTGAATCATCCAGCAACAAACATAAGTCTAAAAAGACTTGTGTGCATGCTGCACATGAAGCAACACCTCAGAGTAAATAACATCCACATACCTCTAGCTCAAACAAACAGCCAAAACCTCAAACCAACAACATACATAGACTTGAAAAGCCAATGGATGCTCTTACTATAATCCTATAAAGTGAAGAGCAAAAGGTAGCTTATGCAACCTTTTCTACAAGCTTTGAAGCATTTTTAGGTCCAAGTCTAACACCATCACAGATCATTCACCAAGATTTGGATGAACTTCCACCAGATATGGTAGAAGAATTGGTTCTTCAATGGTCCATGGCTATGATTGCATACAGATCTAAAAGGTTTCTACAAAGAAATCGAGGATTGAACATGGATAAGAAAACCAGGATTGGTTTTGATAAGACAAAAGTGAGGTGCTACAATTGTCAACTTTATAGGCATTTCTCAAGAGAATGCCAGGAGCCAAGGGTTGTCAGAAACACACATCAGGCACAAACATCCAGTGGTTATCATTTTAACAGACAGGTGCCACCTCCAATCAGCATTCCAGCTGCACCAACCCCACCACAAATCACACACAATCACTCACACACACTGATTTCATAGCATCTATCATGGGTTTTCGCACCATGGTTTATGTTTGTTGATTATTGAGAGATTTTGAAAAGATCCTTGGGAAAATCAACCTGTTCATGTTGAATATTATTCTAATATGTTCATGTTCGACATGTGTTTAAGTTTATTTCATCAAGTAGTACTACCCAAGATTTCCCGCTAGATTCATTAATTAACGATCCGAAAGTGTGAGGACTTTCTATGGTATAACCCACTATGTCTTACCAAACACATGTTATATCAGTAAAGTGTTTTAAAACAAGTATGCTTTCTCCCCCAAAAAGAGAAGTAGTAAAAGTGGGGCATTGAACTCACCTGGTGCACAACGAACAATAACAAAGAGCTAACGACAGATTGAAAGACAACCCTTCAAAGGTTACCTAGAACACATAAGTACATAAGTACATGTACACAGAAAACTTAACAACCCTAGGTGCTCAATAAACACGTTGACCCAAGGTTTTGGAAAACAAGACTCATTTGACCAAGTTGACCCGTTTGACCCGTTGGTGACATGTCAAGTTAAATTCTAATCAAGTATAGCAATCCATCATACATGGTTATCACTCAAGTTATTCACGTGTGCCACATTACAAACCCTTAAGTGCTATAAAGCTCATCATACATCATCCATTATCATGTATTTTCCATAAGAGTCTAAATTTCCAAAGTTGTGCATCAAGCATTCATACAACCCAAATAACATAATCTACCACCATAGATATCATCAACAAACATTCTAACATGATCCTAACATCATAAACATGCTCAATTAACAATATCCAATGATCTACATAAATAAAGTTTCCCTTTCGGGAAAGTAACACTCAAAATCAATCTAACACCCAATTCATTCATGAATTCATCAACATCATGCCTAATCAAGTCCATAAGTATCATCTAGACATGACCAACATCATCAAATCATCATAATTCACAAGCCTCATATCCAAAAGTTTCTACTTATAGCAAGGTATGAACAACCACTAGATTTCATGATTTTTCTTGCACAATCCATGTAAACTAACATCATACAATCATCAAATAATGAATTCCAAGAAGAAAAAGTTTCTACTTTAGGCAATGTATGTACTACATGATCAATTCATGGATTTCTTGCATAATTATCATTATCCAACATTCATACAACATAACCAACAACATATCATCATCAAACAATCATCAATTTCAACTTTCAATCACAATTTTCGAACTAGGGTTCATCAACATCAAAAACAATGAAAAACTTGTTAAAATCTAACCTTTAAACGCGTAATTGGCCAAGAATTGAACTTGCTACAATGTTGTAATGATCAAAGCCAAGCAAAATTGAATGAACTACTGTGTTTTGGTCAAAATTCGTGAAGATGAGAGGGGAGGGAGGCTTCGGACGGTTTGGGTGGTTTGGGGGCTAGGGTTTGGCTTAATTTTGTTAAGTTTTAGTTTTATGGTAATTACAACTTAACCCGCATTGTTTATATTTTATAAAAACTAATATTTTTAACACTTTTTAAAAGGTTTTAACTACTAAACACAAATATTATTAATCATCAATAATAATTATATATTTCAACTAATAACAAAACACATGAACAATATTTACACGTAATCACATTATCAAATAAAATTCACAAATAATATTTAAAATTCATAAATCACATAACCACAAACTAATAATAAACATTATTAGTTAATTTATTATCTGTTCATCATAGATAATTGTTATTAAGTCACCAACGTTCAACGACAACTAGTGTCTGCTCACGACACGTGTATGCAAGACCTAACGAAACTAACAGAGTTTTGTAACGGAAAATTACCGGATGTCACATTATCTCCATGTTGAAAGAATTTTCATCCTGAAAATTGTGTTACATGGTTGTGTTACATCACTGGTCTACTGCATTGGCACAAAGAAATCGGGTGAGTTTCGGGTGAGTTGTCACATTATCCCTATGTTGAAAGAAATTTCGTCCCAAAATTTAACCATTACCTCTGCCGGTTGACATCGTCATTTCAAACAGATGAGGATACTTAAGCTTCTTCTGATCCTCATGTTCCCACATGAATTCCAGTCCACGTTTCGAGTTCCAACAAACTTTGACTATAGGTATCTTGCTTTGCTTAAGAGTCTTGACCTCACGGTCCATCACCTCAACTGGTTCCTCAATGAACCGTAGTTGTTCATCTACTTGCACTTCCTTTAGTAGTACAACCATCGTGTCGTCCTATAAATACTTTTTCAAATTTGAGACATGAAATACATTGTGAATTCCACTCAACGAATCAGGTAGGTCTATTCGATACGCCAATGGATCTATTCTTTCCAGAATTTCAAATGGTCCAACGTATCTTGGGTTAAGCTTGCCTTTTTTACCGAATCGAATCACACCTTTCCATGGTGAGACTTTCAGTAAAACTTTGTCGCCGACCTGAAACTCTAAAGGTTTCCGTCGGTTGTCTGCATAGCTTTTCTGTCGGTCACGTGCTGCAGCCATACGGTTCCTTATCTGTATGATCTTCTCAGTAGTCTCGTGCACCAACTCAGGGCCTGTTAGATGACTATCACCAACTTCCGCCCAACAAACTTTTGATCTTTACTTTCGCCCATACAACGCCTCAAATAGTGCTGCCTTGATGCTAGTGTGATAACTATTGTTGTACGAAAACTCCACCAACGGTAGATGAACTTCCCAATTATTCCCGAAATCAATCACACAAGCATGCAACATATCCTCCAAGGTTTGAATAGCACGATCGCTTTGCCCATCGGTCTGTGGAGGATACGTGGTGCTCATGTCCAGATGCGTACCTAAAGATTTCTGTAATGACTGCCAGAAATGTGATGTGAAACAAGCATCACGGTCAGAAATAATTAAGACCGGTACACCATGTCTCGAAACTATCTCCTTCAGATAAGTTCGAGTTAACTTGTCCATTTTATACGTTTCCTTGATTGCCAAGAAGTGAGCAGACTTAGTTAACCGATCTACAATAACCCATGTCACAACCAGTAGGAGCCCAGGGTAATTTGGTAATGAAATCCATAGAGATCTATTCCTATTTTCATATAGGAATCTCAGGTTGTTGTAGTAATCTAGATGGCTTTTGGTATTCAACTTTAACCTTTGAATAGGTTAGGCACTTGCTCACATACGTAGCTACGTCTGCCTTCATATTAGGCCACCAATAGTGAACCTTCAAGTTATGATACATCTTGTGTGAACCAGGATGTATAGAGTACTTAGACTTGTGAGCCTCACTCATAACCAAGTCCCTTAGGTTTCCATAGAAAGGCACCCAGAGTCTCTCCATGTAACGAATTCCATCCGCTTTCACTTTAAATTGTTTGTCCATTCAATGTAAAGATTCAGACCCAATGTTTTCTATTTTCAAGGCTTCTGTCTGAGCTTCTTGGATTTGTTCAGGCAAGTGAGTGCTACTCATAAGCTCCAAAGCTCGCACTCGTTGGGGCTTAGCAGTTTCCTTTCTACTCAACGCATCAGCGACTACATTTGCCTTTCCTGGGTGATATTTGATAGCGCAATCATAATCACTCAACAATTCCACCCAGCGTCGCTGCCTCATGTTCAACTCCTTCTGTTCAAAGATATGCTGAAGACTCTTGTGATCGGTGTAGATAGTGCACTTGGTACCGTACAAGTAATGTCTCCAAATCTTCAAGGCAAAAACTACCGCACCCAGTTCCAAGTCATGAGTGGTGTATTTATTCTCATGTACTTTTAGTTGTCTCGAGGCGTAGGCTATCACCTTATCACATTGCATCAAGACACAACCAAGTCCCTAGATAGAAGCATCAGAATAAACCACAAAATCATCACTTCCCTCCGGTAATGCCAATATCGGTACGCTACACAGTTTCTGTTTCAACAACTGAAAAGCAGACTCTTGACTATCACCCCATTTATAGATTGTTCCTTTATGAGTCAAGGCTGTGAGAGGTTGTGCGATATTAGAGAATCCCTCAATGAATCGCCGATAATATCCTGCCAGTCCAAGAAATTGCCTTATCTCACTAGGCGTCTTGGGAACCGACCAATTCTTTATCGCTTCAATCTTTGCTAGATCAACATGTATACCTTTCTCGTTAACAATATGACCCAGAAATTGTACTTCACGTATCCAGAAATCACACTTGGAAAACTTGGCTTACAGTTGTTCCCTTTTAAGTAATTCCAATATTAGATGTAAGTGCTCTTCATGTTCTTCCTTGGTCCTCGAATAGATCAATATGTCATCGATAAACATGATAACAAACTGATCGAGATAGGGTTTGCACACATGATTCATGAGATCCATGAATACTGCTGGTGCATTTGTCAACCCAAATGGCATGGCCAAGAACTCATAATGACCATAACATGTATGGAATGCAGTCTTCGAGATGTCTTCCTCTCGGACTCTCAGTTGATGATAACCAGACCTCAAATCAATCTTAGAGTAGTAGCTTGACCCTTGTAGTTGATCAAACAAATCATCTATACGTTTTGACTGTAACTTTGTTCAGCTCTCTGTAGTCAATACACATTTGAAATGTGCCATCCTTTTCCTTGACAAAGAGAACAGGTGCTCCCCAAGGTGGTGAGCTCAGTCGAATAAACCCTTTATCCAACAGGTCCTGTAGTTGTGAAGATAGCTCCTGCAGTTCGTTCGGGGATAACCGGTAAGGTGCTCTCACAATCAGAGAGGCTCCGGGAGTCAAATCAATCTGGAACTCAACTTGATGATGAGGTGGTAGTCCAGGAAGATCCTCTGGAAACACCTCTGGAAAGTCACAAACTACCGGAATGTTCTCTATCTTCTTTTCCTCCGGTTGCTTGTCAGTTACAAGGGCTAATATAGCTAAGCGACCCTTACGTAGCCACTTCTGTGCTTTCATAGATGATATGATTCCTATCACAACACCACCTTTCTCTCCCTTAACTGAGAGAATTTCCCCGTCCAGGAGAGGAATGCGGATAACCTTCTCGTGGCAAATGACTTCAGCCTGTTTCTGGGAAAGCCAATCCATGCCCACAACTACATCAAAACTCCCAAGCGTAACATGCATGAGGTCGATGTCAAAAGTATGACCAGCAAGTTCTATCTTGCAACCCTTAAGGATGTGTGTCACTTGGTTTTACTTACCATCAGCTAATTCTACCGTATATTTAGATTCTAACTAAGAAGGCATATCACTTAAGAGACTACTAAACTTAGTAGAGATAAAACTTCTATCGGCTTTAATGTCAAACAATACAGTAGCAAAAGGACCATTAACAGGAAATTTACCAGTAACAACAGTAGGGTCGTTTAGAGCCTCACCTGAACCCATGAGAAGGCTCTCCCTTTAGCTCCACCGTTGTTGCCACCATTATTGTCACCATTTCCATTCTTGTTGTTGTTGTTTCCACCATTTCCAGCACCATTACCATTCTTCTTCAACTGAGGACAATTCCTCTTGTAATGTCCTTCCTTTCCATACTCAAAGCAACCTTTTGGTGTTGCTTAGGGTTGTTGAGGCTTCTTCATCAATTCACTATGACAATCCTTTGCCGTGTGTCCAGCCTTACCACAACACTGGCATCAAAAAATGTCACACCTGCCGGTGTGATGGTAGTTGCATCGATTACATTTTGGATACTTCCCCACGTATCCAACTTCTCCCTGAGATGAAGAAGATGACTGATTGAAACTACGGTTGTTGTCAAACCTTTTTTGCTGCTGTTGATGCTGATGCTGCTGAGTGTGCTATTGTTGCTGCTGATGTTGCTGAGATTGGCTGTTTGACGAAGATCCCTTGTTGCCAGAGTTATCCCACTTGCGTTTATTGTCAGGCACGCTTGCCACAGTGCCCCGTTTGGGTAGCTTTCCATGCTCCACCGCTTGGTCAGTAAGCTTGTGAGCCAATCGAATAACTTGTTGAATAGTAGGGAGGTTCACAGCAGTCACCATACTTTGTATCTCTGGAACCAAGCCATGCAAATAAAGCTTAATTCATTTGATCGTCGGGTCAATCATGCCAGGGCAAAGTGTCGCAAACTCGTGAGACCTCATAGTGTAAGCCTCGATCTCAGATCCTTCCATCTTCAATTGCCAGAATTCAGCTTCGAACTTCTGGAATTCATTACGAGGAAAATATTTCTCCATCATCATCGCTTTAAACTCACCCCACGGTAAAGCATTTGCCATCGCCTGGCCAAGCATCTGCACCTGTGCATTCCACCACGAAAGCACTGCACCCTTAAGTGTCCTCGTGGCGTATTTCACCTGGTCCGCCGCCGGACAGTTGCACTTGGCGAAAACCGACTCGGTCTTCTCAAACCACCTCACAAGTTCTACGGATCCCTCAGCTCCACTATATGTGTGGGGCTTACAGTCCATGAACGCCTTATACGTGCATGCTGGCGGTCGTGTATTCAATGTTTTGGATTGTTTAGTCAAACGAAATAGGTTAACCATCTAATAGCAGATTTACGTAAGTGATGAATAGGGTCATCGTTTACCTCCAAATTGGGCAGCTTGAGCGCCCAGCGCTGCCTGCACATGTTGATTGATTAAGGAGGCTAACTCAGCTGGGGTCATGTTTACAACACCGGCACCACGTCCACGGCCACGACCATGTCCTCTACCTCGACCGTCCATATTTCACTTTACATTCACAAATACAATAATGAGTAACATCCAACATATCAATGTCATTGAAGTATGGTAAATAGTAAGAAATAATGAATTTGTCACAACCATAACATTTATAACCAAAAAAATAACCACAGACAAATAAATTGTAAATGAGTCACAAAATATTCCATCAATGTCAAAATTTTCAGTTTGTCAGTTAGGTGGGAAACAACCCTTCCCACATAGGTTTCAAAAAGAAAAGAAACACTATGTAGTCAAAGTCAAATGAATGTATAAATCAATCCAACATATCAGATCCATCACTGTCCTCTTCCATCTCTTCTGGTTCTTCTTCAGGTTCCTCTTTAGGGTCTTCCTCACTAGGGTCTTCCCCAGGTGCAGGGGCATCTGCAATCTGAAATGCCGCTAGCTGTGCCTCCAGCTCAGTCACTCTATCATTTGTCCCTACACTGTGAAGCTCTTACGCGGACATGCGCTCAGTAAGTTCGAAAACATTACCAGCCAAGGTATGATGTCCACCAATAGACATCGAAAGTCGCTCCTGAAGTGTCTCTACCAGTAAACACAGCTGACGCATCTCATGTCGCAAAGTGGAATTCTCGTCAGTAAGCCCTTTGATACATTGTCGCTCAGTGTCCAGTGTAGCAACCAAAGCTGCAACTGCATGCTCGAGAGGAATACACAGAGAAGGTAGGGTAGGTGTCGTAGAGGCAGTCGTCGACCTAGTCCTAGGGCCAGTAGTAGCTATTGCTGGAACATGCTCCCTGTAGACCATGCAATCAACATAGGTGGGGTAGTAACTCCAGTTCCGTGGAACGTCATGCTCGGGTAGCGCAAAAGGCTGATGCCAGTCTATCTCTTCAGAAGGATAAGGATGTTAGGGCCAGTTAGGTCCTCTCTCAAGTACTCATGCTCCTGCCTAGTTCCCATGCGCCTAAGTTTTTTCCCATACGCCTAAGTGTTTGCTCATGCGCCTAAGTTTTTCCATGCACCCAAGTATCCATGCGGCTGCATAGTGCTCATGCGCCTAGGGATGGATTGGTTAGCGACCTATGAGGCAAATATTATGTGTTGCAAGAAAATGATCCGATTGACTGCGCCTGATAGGAGTGCGGTGACAATCTACGGTGATCGAGTTAATACGGTTCCGAAGGTGATTTTGATGGTGGTGGCAGAGAAGTTCATGAAACATGGTTATAGTGCCTACCTGGCTTACATGAAGGATGTGGATGCGTCAGTACCATAATTGTCCGACGTACCAGTTGTGTGTGACTTTTCAGACATGTTCCCAGAAGATTTACCAGGTGTGCCACCGGACCGCGAGATCGAGTTCCAGATCGATTTGATACCTGGTGCTCAACCTGTTGCTAAGGCAATGTATTGATTGGCTCCGTCTGAGATGAAGGAACTGATGGTTCAGTTGCAAGAGCTGTTGGACAAAGGGTTCATTCGACCAAGTATCTCTCCCTGGGGTGCTCCGGTCATGTTTGTAAAGAAGAAGGACGGTAGTATGAGGACGTGCATCGACTACCGTGAGTTAAACAATTTGACGGTGAAGAACCGGTATCCGTTACCGAGGATTGATGACTTGTTTGATCAGCTCCAAGATGCCAGTTGGTTCTTAAGGATAGATCTTCGATCTGGTTACCATCAGTTGAAGGCGAAGGAGCAGGATATACCTAAAATAGCTTTTCGCATGCGTTATGAACACTACATGTTTCTCGTTATGTCTTTTGGTCTAACTAACGATCCAGCTACCTTTATGGATTTGATGAACCGGGTGTGTCGGCCGATGTTGGATAAATCAGTGATTGTGTTTATCGATGATATCCTGATTTATTCGAAGAGTGAAGAAGAGCATGCCGGTCACATTCGTGAGGTATTGGAGACACTTAGAAGAGAGAAGCTGTATGCTAAGTTCTCCAAGTGCGCTTTCTGGTTGAGCGAGGTTCACTTTTTGGGTCATGTGGTAAATTCTGAAGGGATCATGGTAGACCCGGCAAAAGTGGAGGCGGTGTTGCAATGGAAGACTCCAAAGACGCCATCTGAGATTCGTAGTTTCTTGGGTTTGGCGGGCTGGTCTATTTAGATGCTTCTTATTCAGGAGAACGGTTTTGAGGAGTGAAAGACAAGATTGACCCAAGCTCCTGTCTTGACGTTTCCCAAAGGAATGAAGACTTGCTGGTCTATTTAGATGCTTCTTATTCAGGATTGGGTTGCGTACTGATACAATGGAGAAGGGTTATAGCCTATGCATCCCGACAGTTGAAAATCCATGAGGCTAATTATCCTACTCATGACTTAGAGCTAGCGGCTATGGTCTTTGCATTGAAGATTTGGAGGCACTACTTATACGGGACGAAGTGCACTATCTTCACTGACCACAAGAGCTTGAAGTACTTCTTTGAGCAGAAGGACCTTAATATGAGGCAAAGGAGGTGGTTAGAGTTGATTAAGGATTATGATTGTGAGATCCACTACCATCCGGGCAAGGCCAAAGTAGTAGGGGATGCCCTTAGCTAAAAGAAGAGACCCGAACCAATCCAGGTGAAAGCTTACCAGTTGGTGATGACCTCCAATATGATGGCATAGGTCAAGGGGCTCTAAGATGAGGCTTTGAAAGAAGAGCGCCTTAACTCCAAAAGGATGAGAGGTCTACTCTCGGAGTTGGGTAAGAACACTCTTGGAGTTAGAACCCGCTTCGGGCGGATGTGGATCCCTCGTTATGGAGACCTACAGGGGAATATCAAGGATGAAGCTCATAAGACTCGACACTATTTATCCCGGTGCTACGAAGATGTATCATGATATGAAGAAAGATTACTGGTGGCTGGCTATGAAATGCGATGTAGCAGAGTATGTGAGAAAGTGCCTTACTTGCTTGCAAGTGAAGGCTGAGCATCAGAAGCCATACGGGAATATCTAACCTTTGGAAATACTTGAGTGGAAATGGGAGCATATCTCTATGGTCTTCATTACGAAGTTACCACGTACGACAAGAGGGTATGATGCCATATGGGTGGTAGTAGACCGTCTGACGAAGAGTGCTCGTTTCTTGCCAATCTGTGAGACGTATTCATTTGAGAGGTTGGCGGATCTGTTCATCAAAGAGATTATGACGCGTCATGGTGTACCAGTGTCTATCGTGTCTGACCGTGACACTCAGTTTACATCCAAGTTTTGGAAGAGATTTCATGACGTGATGGGGACGAGGTTGCATATCAGTATGGCGTACCATCCTCAGACAGATGGTATTCGGAGAGGATGATTCAGACACTGGAAGATATGCTACGGGCATGCATGATCGATTTTGGAGGAAGTTGGGATGAACACTTACCGTTAGCTGAATTCTCATACAACAACAGTTATCATTCAAGCATTGGTATGCCACCATATGAGATGCTATATGGTAGGAAGTGTAGAAGGCCCTTATGTTGGGGTGACATCGGACAAAAGGAGTTAGGGAGCGTTGAAGTGACCGAGGCTACAACTGAAAAGTTGGAGAAGATCAAGGCCTTTTTGAAGGTGGCAAAAGATAGGCAAAAGTCGTATGCTGACAAGAGGCGTAGACCGATTGAATTCAAGGTGGGTGATAAAGTTATGTTGAAGGTTTCACCTTGGAAGGGGATCATTAGGTTCAGAAAGCGGGGTAAGCTGAGCCCAAGGTATATAGGACCTTTTCGAATTATTTCTCGAGTAGGAGAGGTGGCCTATAGGTTGGAGCTACCCGATGAGTTAAGTGGGATTCATCCAACATTCCATGTATCTCATCTGAGAAAGTGCTTAGCCGACGAGGATATGATTGTGCCACTGGAGGATATTGAGGTGGATGAACAACTTAATTATGTGGAGCAACCGGTGGCCATCATTGAAAGAAAAGAGAAGAGATTACAGAATAAAGTGGTTCCACTGGTGCGAGTACAGTGGAGGCACATGAAGGGATCCGAGTCTACATGGGAGATGGAGGAAGAAATGAGACAGCATTATCCACAACTGTTCGAGGAGTGACAGGTTTCGGGGACGAAACGTATATAAGAGGGGTGGACTTGTAACACCCGGATATTTTTAAAAAAAAGACAAGAAGAAAAGAAGATAAAAATAAAAAAAAAGAGATGTATAAAGAAAGAAAGATGAAATAACCCAAGTTAAGGGGTTAAAGTTATGCAAGAGGCAAACTTTAATATTATTATGTTTAAAAGTGGGCATGGCCGCCCACTCCCTCTGCTCACCAAATGCTAGACCGCAGAAAGAAGAAAAAGCAGAGCTTTTCCATTTTTCAAGAGAGAAGAAGAAGAAGATCATCTAGAAGGTAAGATTTTGTGTGTTTTGTTCGGTTTCAGCTGGGTTTTCAGCTTGTAGACTAAGTCTTATGTGTTTCTCTGTGTTCGGTTGTGTGTTTTTGGTGTGTTTAGGTGTTTGAACTCCAAGTGCTCTCGAGTTTGGAGGAGTTTTACTCGAAGGCTGCTGTAGTTGAGTTCTAAATCCCCGGTTTTTCTGTTTTAAACATGTTTTGGGGCTGAAATGCATGTAAACTATTATTTTTGCAAGTTTCAGTGTGTGGAACCGTATGTTTACCCCTGTTTTATGTTGGTGTGTGTGTTTGTGAATGTTTTGACCGAATCATGTGGTTGTATGCTTGTTCTATGTGCTTAGTATGCTTGATTTGGGCTAAGAATATGTTAGGATGATGAATAGGGACTGAAATTAGTATAAGTTAGAACTGGTAAACTGCCCATGCGCATAACATTTTTTCCCATGCGCCTAACACTTTCCCATGCGCCTGCATAGTACCCATGCACCTAAGTTTCTGCCCATGTGCCAAACTGCCCATGCGCCTAAGTTTTTGCCCATGCGCCCAAGTACCCATGCGCCTACATAGTACCTATACGCCTACACAGTACCCATGCGCCTAAGTTTTTCCCATGTGCCTAAGTTTTTCCCATGTGCCTAAGTGTTCCCATGCACCTAAGTTCCCCATGCGCCCAACTGCCCGTGAGCCTACATAGTGCCCATGCACTCACATAGTGCTCATGCGTCTAAATTGACTTAGGATTTTTCTGAAATCTTGGGAAATAGAAATTCATGATTAAGCTCTGGAATGTTTTGGTGGTTTATGTTTGTTCATGTTATGCATGTTGTGGTCTGTTATTGATGTTCCTTATTACGTATTATTACGTGACCTTACATGGTGTGTTAATGCTCTTATACATAAAGTATTATCATAAAAGAAGTGAAAGATGAAAGATAATGAAAAGTGAAACATAACGAATGAATGAAAGTCTTGCAATCAAATTTAAAGAGGTTCACAACTCATTGAAGAGTTGTTAGCTCAACTGTGTGCGAAGTAGAATGCGATCTTGGCTAACCATGAGGGTATACACACAGGGGCGGTCAATCTTGGTGACTGATCCATACGTGCGAAACGGGATCCTTGTCGCTTAACCCTAAGACTGAGGTGGCTTCGTGCCTAATGATGGGTTATAGCTTGTGACAGGATCTAGATAAAAGTGAAAGATAATGAAAAAGTGCAAAATGAACGATTATGAATGATGATAAAAGATAATAATGATATTATCAAGATGAATGTATGTTGTGTGATCACGAACGAAAGTAAAAGAAAGGTTTTTACTAAAGGTAAAGTATTTTATTATATAAAACTAAAACTCACTCAACAACGCTGACTTTTTATGCATTTTTAGTTGGCAGGTAGTTGGCACGAGGGTGAAGCGACTTGGCGGGCAAAGACTGGCATGCATTTCATGCACGATAATGTTGTTGTTTTGTAATACAACTGAATACTCTTTTGTAACTCTTTTAAAACAATGATGTATTATTTGTCAACATCAAATATTAATGTATGAATGGTTTTTGATAAATTAATCTACTGCAATGTTTTATAAAATTTATTATGTCTTATTATAAATAAGGTTGTGATTGACCAACTGTAGGGTTCCCGGGAACGAGGCCTTACAAGTTGGTATCAGAGCCAAAGTTTAAGAGAAATGGGTAAATATTTTCAAAACCCAACTTAAACTGAGAATATGACTAAATAGAAGGATGCCAGCCCAAGTAGCTACGTGCCATCAGGTAATTTATTTTCTTAAAGTTAACCAGTATTATGTGTGCGTGCTATCTGATTTATGTGCTCTTAGTAGATTTGGATACTAATGTAGTCAGGATAGGAAATGCTTGGGGGATGAAGAGTAAAGTTTGTGGCTAATCACAACCGGCCATTGTAATTAGAGACTTATTATACTTGACATAATCTGAGCTAGTACCTTGAATGATCATGTTGGTGTTTGAATCTTATAGTGATTAGAGAATGGCAGGTGGTAGATCTTCGAAGGCTTCTTGAGAAGGTGTACAGGGTGGTCGTGGTGCTGGACCACGTGTCACAAGAAACAAGGCTAAGGCTGTTGAGACGGCTCCTGCAGAGCTCGGGCTTCATCACTAGGAAGGCGGTGATGAGAGTGCTAATCTGAGAGCCTCTGTGAAAGAGGCCGTTATGGAGGAAGTTCATTAGGTCATGCAGACGATCCTGCCATTTGTGGTGACCGAGGTTATTCTTGCTGTGAGGGAGGATGTAAAGAAAGAGAAGGAGGAGAGGAGGATGACCGTTGGGTGAGGCTCAAGTGAAGGGGAGTAACCAGAAACCGAGATGTTCGTCTCCAGCGATGAAGAAGAAGAGGAAGAGGTACAGGAAACTGCCAAGGGGTGTAGTTATGGGGCATTTCAAAGATGCAAGCCCCCGACTTTTGATGGTAACAAGAATGCTGCTGCTACTCACCGATGGGTGAGGGAGATGGAGGCTGTGTTGGTTATCGGCGAATCTAGGGAGGATCAAAAGGTGAAGTTTGCTACCCACTCATTCGTGGACTCGGCCTTGTGTTGGTGGGACAATATTGTCCACGGCGAGGGTAGCAGGGCTGTTGGGAGGATGAGGTGGAGTGAACTGAAAAAGTTGGTGATCGAGGAGTTTTGTCCTCATAGGGAACTTGATAAGATTGAGATAGAGTTCTTACAGCTAGAGGCGGGAACCATGACACACCAACAGTATACTACTAAGTTCAATGAGATGGCAAGGCTGGTGCCGAATCAGGTGACGCCGGTGTCAAGGAAGCTCAAGAGGTAAATCCAGGGTTTGCCGGCAGATATTCGCAGGCACATGATCTCCACTTGGCCGAGTACTTTTAGGTCAGTGGTTGATCTGGCAGGGAGGTTGTATGATGAGAGAGAGGTGGCAGTGGTAGAGGTGAGTAAGAAGGGTGGTGATGTCAGGAACTGGAATGGGAAGCGGTTTGGTCTTGGTGGTTTCACTCCAAATAACAAAAGGGCAAGGGTGGATGATCGAAGGGTAGTAACATCAGGTACGGGAATGGAGAGGTGTGGTAAGTGCGGGAAGGAACATACATGGGAGTGTAAGTGGGGACTGAATCTCTGCTTCAAGTGTGGGAAGCCCGGTCATATGGCAAGAGAGTGTTGGGTTGTAAGATGTTATAACTGTGGTGAAGAGGGCCATCAGAGCAGGGATTGCAAGAGGCCAAGGGCCGAGAGCTGTAGGGTGAAGAAAGGGGTTGAGAAGGAGGGACCAAAGGCAAAAGCTAGAGCATTCACGATGACCCGGGAGGAGGCTAGGGTGGACCCCGATGTTGTGTCAGGTATGTTCCTAGTAAACCAAACTTGTGCCTCTGTACTATTTGATTCTGGTGCTAGTAAGAGTTTTATTTCTGCTACCTTCTGTGCTAAGTTGCCTATTAGGAGTAGAAGGATTGATGGGCCCTTCGATGTAGAAACTGCCATTTGTAAGTCTACTAGGATTTCTGATCAGATAGAGAATTGTGACATAGAGTTGGAAGGCCATAGGTTCTCTGCTATATTATTCGTGATGCCCCTAGGCGGATTCAATATGGTTCAAGGGATGGATTAGTTAGCAGCCTATGAAGCAAATATTATGTGTCATAAGAAAATGATCCAATTGACTGCGCCTGATGGGAGTTCGGTGACGATCTACGGTGATCGAGTTACTACGCTTCCGAAGGTGATTTCGATGGTGGTGGCAAAGAGTGCATGAAACGTGGATGTAGTGCCTACCTAGCTTACATGTAGGATGTGGATGCGTCAGTACCATAATTGTCTGACTTACTAGTTGTGTGTCACTTTCCAGACGTGTTCCTAGAAGATTTACCAGGTGAGCTATCGGACCACGAGATCGAGTTCTAAATCGACTTGATACCTGGTGCTCAACCTATTGCCAAGGAACCGTATCGATTGACTCCATCTGAGATGAAGGAACTGATGATTTAGTTGTAAGAGTTATTGGACAAAGGGTTCATTCGACCAAGTATCTCTTCCAGGGGTGCTCCGGTCTTGTTTGTAAAGAAGAAGGACGGTAGTATGAGGATGTGCATCGACTATCATGAGTTAAACAAGTTGACGATGAAGAACCGATATCCACTACCTAGAATTGATGACTTGTTTGACCAGCTCCAAGGTGTCAATTGGTTCTTGAGGATAGATCTGCCATCTGGTTACCATCAGTTGAAGGTAAAGGAGCAGGATATACCTAAAACAGCTTTTCGCACGCGTTATGGACACTACGAGTTTCTCGTTATGTCTTTTGGTCTAACTAACGCGCCAGCTACCTTTATGGATTTGATGAACTGTGTGTGTCAGCCGATGTTGGATAAATCAGTGATTGTGTTTATCGATGATATCCTGATTTATTCGAAGAGCGAAAAAGAGCATGCCGGTCACATTCGTGAGGTATTGGAGACACATAGAATAGAGAAGCTGTATGCTAAGTTCTCTAAGTGCGCTTTCTGGTTGTGCGAGGTTTAGTTTTTGGGTCATGTGGTAAGTTCCGAAGGGATCATGGTAGACCCGGCAAAGGTGGAGGCGGTGATGCAATGGAAGACTCCAAAGACGCCATCTGAGATCCTTAGTTTCTTGGGTTTAGCAGGCTATTACAGGAGATTCATTCAAGACTTTTCTAAGATAGCCACACCATTGACCAAGCTGACCCCGCAAGGATGTGAAGTTTGTATGGGGTCTGGAATAGGAGAATGCTTTTGAGGAGTTAAAGACAAGATTGACTCAAGCTCCTATCTTGACGTCGCCCGAAGGGAATGAAGACTTAGTGGTCTATTCGAATGCTTCTTATTAAGGACTGGGTTGCGTGCTGATGCAACGGGGAAGGCTTACAGCCTATGCGTCCAGACAGTTGAAAATCCATTAGGCTAATTACCCTACTCATGACTTGGACCTTGCGGCTGTGGTCTTTGCATTGAAGATTTGGAGGCACTACTTTTACGGGATGAAGTGCACTATCTTCACTGACCATAAGAGCTTGTAATACTTCTTTGAGTAGAAGGACCTCAATATGAGGAAAAGGAGGTGGTTATAGTTGATCAAGGATTATGATTGTGAGATCCACTACCATCCGGGCAAGGCCAACGTAGTGGTGGATGCACTTAGCCGAAAGGAGAGACCCGAGCCAATTCGGGTGAAAGCTTACCAGTTGGTGATGACTTCCGATGTGATGGCATAGGTCAAGGAATTTCAAGATGAGGCGCTGAAGGAAGACCGAATCAACTCCGAAAGAATGAAAGGTCTAGTCTCGGAGTTAAGTGAGAACACTCTCGGAGTTAGAACCCGCTTCAGGTGGATGTGGATCCTTCGTTATGGAGACCTACGGGGGCGAATCATGGATGAAGCTCATAAGACTCGATACTTAATTCATCCCGGTGCTATGAAGATGTATCGTGATATGAAGAAAGATTACCGGTGGCCAGGTATGAAGCGTGATGTAGAGGAGTATATGAGCAAGTGCCTTACTTGCTTGCAAGTGAAGGCGGAGCATCAGAAGCCATACGAGAAGATCCAACCTTTGGATATACCCGAGTGGAAATGGGAGCACATCACCATGGACTTCATTACGAAGTTACCACGTACGGTAAGGGGGAATGATGCTATATGGGTGATAGTTGACCGTTTTACGAAGAGTGCTCACTTTCTACCGATTAATGAGACATATTCATGTGAGAGGTTGGCGGACCTGTTCATCAAAGAGATTGTGACTATTCATGGTGTACCGGTGTCTATAGTGTCTGACCGTGACACTAGGTTTACATCCAAGTTTTAGAAGAGATTTCATGACTCGATGGGGACGAGGTTGCATATCAGTATGGCTTATCATCCTCAGACAGATGGTCAGTCAGAGAGAACTATACAAATGCTTGAGGATATGCTCCGAGAATGCGTCATTGGTTTTGCAGGAAGTTAGGATGAACACTTACCGTTAGCTGAATTCTCATACAACAACAGTTATCATGCCAGCATTGGTATGCCACCATATGAGATGCTATACTATAGGAAGTGTAAAACGCATGTATGTTGGGGTGACATCGGACAGAAGGAGTTGGGGAGCGTTGAAGTGATCGAGGCTACGACTGAAAAGTTGGAGAAGATCAAGGCCTTTATGAAGGCGGCAAAAGATAGGCAAAAGTCGTATGCTGACAAGAGGCGTAGACTAATTGAATTCAAGGTGGGTGATAAAGTTATGCTGAAGCTTTCACCTTGGAAAGGGATCATTCGGTTCAGAAAGCGGGGTTAGCTGAGCCCGAGGTATATAAGACCTTTCCAAATCATTGCTCGAGTAGGAGAGGTGGCCTATAGGTTGGAGCTACCCGATGAGTTAAGTTGGATTCATCCAACATTCCATGTATCTCATCTGAGAAAGTGCCTAGCTAATGAAGATATAATTGTACCACTGGAGGACATTGAAGCGGATGAACGACTAAATTAAATAGAGCAACCAGTGGCAATCATTGACCGAAATGAGAAGAGATTACGGAATAAAGTGGTTCCACTGGTACGAGTACAGTGGAGGCACAGGAAGGGATCCGAGTCTACGTGGGAGACCGAGGAAGAAATGAGATAGCATTATCCACAACTGTTCGAGGAGTGATAGGATTTGAGGACGAAACATATATAAGGGGGATGGACTTGTAACACCCGGAAAGTTAAAAAAAATAAAAGAGAAAAGAAAAGAAAAGAGAAGTATAAAGAAAGAAAGATGAAATAACCCAAGTTAAGGGGTTAAAGTTCTACAAGAGGCAAACTTTATTATTATGATGTTTAAAAGGTGGGCATGGCCGCCCACTCCCCTGCTCCACCCACTGCTTCGACTGCAGAAAGAAAAAGAAAAGAGTTTCCATCGGTTTTTAGAGAAGAAGAAGATTGGCTTGAAGGTAAGCTTTTCGTGTGTTTTGCTTGGTTTTAGCTGGATTTTAAGCTTTTGGACCGAGTCTTATGTGTTTCTCTGTGTTCGGTTGTGTGTTTTTGGTGTGTTTAGGTGTTTGAACTCCAAGTGCACTCGAGTTTGGAGGAGTTTTACTCGAAGGCTGTTGTAGGTGAGTTCTAGGTCCCTGATTTTTCTGTTTTAAACCTGTTTTGGGGCTGAAATGCATATAAACTATTTTTTTTTACAACTTTTAGTGTGTGGAACCATATGTTTACCCCTTTTTTACATGGGTGTGTGTGTTTGTGAATGTTTTGACCGAATCATGTGGTTGTATGCTTGTTCTATGTGCTTAGTATGCTAGATTTAGGCTAAGAATATGTTAGGATGATGAATGGGGACTGAAATTAGTATAAGTTAGAACTGGTAAACTGCCCATGCGCCTAACATTTTTGCCCATGCGCCTAACACTTGCCCATGCGCCAAACACTTGCCCATGCACCCAACTGCCCATGCACCCAAGTACCCATGCGCCTGCATAGTACCCATGCGCCTGCATAGTACCCATGCGCCTACATAGTACCCATGCGCCTAAGTTTTTCCCATGTGTCTAAGTTTTTCCCATGCACCTAAGTGTTCCCATGCGCCTAAGTTTTCCCATAAGCCCAACTGCCCGTGCGCTTACATAGTGCCCATGCGCCCACATAGTGCTCATGCGCCTAAATTGACTTAGGATTTTTCTGAAATCTTGGGAAATAGAAATTCATGATTAAGATTTGGAATGTTTTGGTGGTTTATGTTTGTTCATATTATGCATGTTTGTAGTCTGTTATTGATGTTCCTTATTACGTATTATTACGTGACCTTACATGGTGTGTTAATGCACTTATACATAAAGTATTATCATAATAGAAGCGAAAGATTAAAGATAATGAAAAGTGAAACATAACGAATGAATGAAAGTCTTGCAAGCAAATTTAAAGAGGTTCACAACTCATTAAAGAGTTGTTAGCTCAACTTTGTGCGATGTAGCGTGTGATCTTGGCTAACCCATGAGGGTATACACACAGGGGGGTCAGTCTTGTTGACTGATCCATAGGTGCGAAACGGGATCCTTGTCGCTTAACCCCAAGACAAAGGTGGCTTCGTGCCTAATGATAGGGTATAGCTTATGACAGGATCTAGATAGATGTGAAAGATAATGAAAAAGTGCGAAATGAACGATTATGAACGATGATAAAAGATAATAATTATATTATCAAGATGTATGTATGTTGTGTGATCATGAACAAAAGTAAAGGAAAGGCTTTTACTAAAGGTAAAGTATTTTATTCTTTAAAACTAGAACTCACTCAGCAATATTAGACTCTTAGAAGATTAACATTTTGGCTTTGTATGTTTTTTTTCATAGTATAGGGACTTATTTGTATTTCCTTAGTTCTTGATAGTATATATAGGATATTTTATGTATGTGCAGGGTAGACCAGACAAGTCCAGACTAGACAAGAACCAGTTGAACGAATTGTAACCCTACACATTGTATCCATGCATTTACTATCAATGAATCTATGAATGTTTTGATATAATTGCTTGTGTTTGATTACTTATGTTTGAATTGATCATTGCATCACGAAATCATCACAGATTCGATCCTTTTGAACCAATCAATTGGTATCAAAGCTTTCGATTCAGTGATCAGAGCTTATCGACAATTTTGAGCTCTTTGAATCACTTGAAATCTGTGATTGATTGCAATTTGATCAATTAATTGTTGATTTAGTTGTGTTTCATCAATAGAAACATGATTTGAATCACAATTTTATGTTCAATTCGGTCAAATTTGAGAAATTGATCGAATTAGTGTTCGAACTTTGTTCTTCATATTCGGACTGAAATTCAATCAGAATACTAATTTGTTGTTGTTGTTTGAGCAAATTGAGGATTAAGGATTGTTAATCGAACTAATTACTGTCAAATTGGAAGTTTTTAGATCAATTAATCAAATTTTGAAGATTTTCATAAGATCTGATTTCATTGAAGTTGATAAATTAGGCGCATTATGGTTGAAAACTGCTGAAAATTGTCTAAGTATCTAGGCGCATTTCCACTATTTGGGCGTTTTGATACTGTGTAGACGTTTCAAATCAGGCGTTTGACCATAGTTGAGACGTTTTGAGACTGTTTGGACACTTGGTGACTTTGCAAAAACAAAGTAATTCTAGGCGCATAAGAAATGTTTAGGCACTTTAGAACTGTTTGGGCGTTTTATACCCCAGGCGCTTGATAACTGTTTGGACGTTTTACAACTGTTCAGGCACACTTTCAGTTAGCAGGTAGATTGTTGCTGAGGATGGCATGAGGGTGAAGCCACTTGGCGCGCAAAGACTGGCATCAATTTCATGCATGATAATGTTGTTGTTTTGTAATACAACTGAATATTCTTTTGTAACTCTTTTAAAACAATGATGTATTATTTGTCAACATCAAATATTAATGCATGAATGGTTTTTGATTATGAAATTTATTGTGTTTGATTATAAATAAGGTTGTGATTGACCAACTGTGGGGTTCCCGGGAACGGGCCCTTACAACAGACCCTAGTCCGTGGTGTAAGGCATCATAATACACTATGAAATAATCTTTTCCCACAGGTAGGGATAGGATCAGTGCTTTTGCTTTAGGGTTTCAAAGGCTTCCTATTGCATTGTTTCCCATTTGAATCTAGTACTTTTCTGGGTCAGGTACGTCAGTGGTTTGGCAATTTTTGAGAAGTTTTCTACGTATCTACGGTAGTAACCGGCCAACCCTAAAAACTGTCGTACCTTGGTGGGAGTCTTAGGTGGTTCCCACTTCTTAATGGCCTCAATATTGGTGGGGTCTACTTGAATTCCTTTCTCACTTACTATGTGGCCCAGAAACTGCACTTCTCGCATCCAGAACTCACACTTTGTAAACTTGCCGTATAGCTGCTCAGCTCGCAGTAACTCTAAAATCATCCTCAAATGTTGTTTGTTCACTGCCTCGGTCTTGGAGTATATCAGAATGTCGTCCATAAAAACTATCACGAATTTGTCTAGGTATGGCTTATACACTTTATTCATGAGATCCATGAATACTACAGGTGCGGTGGTTAAACCGAAAGCCATCACTAAGAAATCTTAGTGTCCGTACCTAGTTCTAAATGTGGTTTTGGTACGTCATCCCCCTTGATTCGTAACTAGTGATATCCTTACCTCAGTCTATCTTGGAGTATATCATGACCCTTGGAGTTGATCAAACAAGTCATCAATCCTTGGAAGTGGGTATCGATTTTTGATTGTGACTTTGTTTAACTCTCGATAGTCAAGGCACATCCATAGGGTTCCATCCTTTTTTTTTACAAATAGGAACAGAGCTCCCCATGGCTAGAAGCTTGGCCTGATGAACCATTTGTCCATAAGTTCTTGCAGTTGCATCATCAACTCTAGCAACTCCAACGGGGCTGGCCTATAGAGTGATTTAGCTACCTGTGTAGCCCCTGGTATTAGGTCAATGCGAAACTCAACCATCCTGTGTGGAGGGAGTCCTGGTAATTCATCGAGAAATACGTCTGCGAATTCTGACACTATATGGAAGTCCTCCAGCTGTTTTTCCTATTCAGTAGTCATCACATAGGCTAAGTATGCAATGCACCCCTTTCGCAAGCACTTGTTAGCCTTTATGCACGAAATGGTGCTCATGCCTCGCCTTGGCCTCTAGGAACGTACCAGTCACAACTTTAGGCTCCTCCCTAGCAACCTCTACACTCAGCACAAATGCTCTCCCCTTAGAGCGTCCTACAACCGGTTTCTTGGCCTTCAGTTTGGGGCACTCAAGGTGGATGTGCCCGACTTCACCACACTCATGGCATCTCACAGGTCCTGTAGTCACAGACTTGCATTCACTTGCAAAGTGACTTGGTTTGTTGCACTTGTAGCACACAGTGGTCTTGCCCTCTTTTATCTGCGGTTTAACCACCATCCTTACCTTACACTGCCCTATGTGATGGAGTCCACACTTCCCACAAAATGGTTGCTTCCCTAGGTAGGGTTTCTTCCCTTCTTGTTGTCGGTTGACCACACTCATCCCACATGAACTTCCACTCACAGATCGGAAATTCTCCCATTTTCGCTTAACTCCTGCATTCTCTACTCCTTTCATCCCCTCGCATCTTACCACCTCATCATTTAATGTTGCCAAAATCTCCACTGTTTCCCGAAACATCCTTGGCTTAGCCGCTTTTTCCATTCCTCTAATCTTCGGGGTTAAACCCCATACATACCTGCCAATCTTCTTGGATTCAGGAGTCACCAAGTGTGGTACCAGCAGTGACAGCTCATTAAATTGGTTGGTGTATTCCAAGTGTGCTGTGCCCTTCATGTCCAAACTTAAGAGTTCAACCTCTATCTTTTCAATCTCATTAACCAGACAGCAATGTTCCACCATCAAGCTTTTAAACACTTCCCATTTCATCCGGTTCACCGCGTTTCTCCCTCGGGTTTGCAACAGTGTGTTCCACCAGTTCGATGCTCCATTCTTGAGAGAATGTGTGGCAAACCTTACCTTGTTCATCTCCGCATAGTTGCTTATATCCAGTACTGCCTCCATCTCCTCTAGCCATCTAATTGTTCCTGTCACGCCTTTATTTCCATAGTAGTCCCTTGGTTTGCTGGCCATGAAGGCCTTGTAATTACAACCAGTTCACACATGTGTTTCTTCTCGTTCCTCCTCATTGTTGTGTGCATCTTCGTTCTCCTCCCCCTCGCTAGTTACCTCACGTTTCGCTCGGCGTTGACATGGGCAGTGATAGCAGGAAGGGCGTTAGCAAAGGCTTATGCGATTAGTTGTTGCAGACTAGTTTCTTGGTCGATGTTGCAGTTGGTGTTGGGGCTGTCATTGGTATGGTGAGTGTTGTTGGTGTTTTCAGTGGTGGTTTCATCAAGTCGATTGGTACGAACTCTTGATCAGGTAGTGACACCACCCCTAGCATTTGGAGCATGTCCTTGTCTTTCTCCCCTCGGCATGGCTAAAATAAACATTGTATGTGGTTTAAAACTCAAGGGTTTTTATAATTAATAGTTATCATAGTTTCACAACCAATCATGTCATCACATTATGCAGGTTAAGAGGTCCAACACATCTCATCCACAACCATTATTAGTCTTAACCATAGCAAAACTGCTATGATTACAAAATTTTTAAATAAGTCCAAAGTACAACCAGGTATGACATGAGTGAACATTCACCCATACCCTACAGAATACATAGTTCATTCAAAATTTAAATAGTACATAATAAAATAATTAAAGACATGTTAGTAATGGCGGTGGCGGTAATGAGACCATGGGTCGAGCACACACTTATGGGCGGCTCGGAAAAGCTTCCTCCTCATCCTTGCCAGTAGGGACACCGCCTCGTCCCTCTCTTCCTTCAGGGTGTCGTAGTGTTGGTGTTGATGCTATACCTCTTCCATGGTGTAGTCTCCAATCAATGGTCCTGAGGGGTACATGGGCGGGTCAGCAAACATCTGGTGAGACGCACTGGAATAGGGCACGACTCGTCATAGGGGTCAGTGTAATATGTTGAAGGGGCTAAATGGAAACTATGATGCGCTACCACGTCACACCCATAGGGCCCAGTCGGATTGTGAAGCTGGAATGTGGGGACGGTTCGGATGGACATTCGTGCGGTTTGCCTAGCACGAGATGCCATGTCCTCATACTCGCCAGGTCATAAGAACTGAACCAGGCGGTCGCTGACGATCTAGACGTGCCTTCTGAAGGGTCGAACTCCTCCATTTGCCAATCCTGGTTAGTATCGTGCATCATGTGCTCATAGGGGGCCCTTGGGTACCAATTAGGGTCCCCATATTATGGCCCAAGAGTGGCATACTCCCTAATATCATGAGACTGGGGGCATCTCGAAGGTCCTGCACCTACATCTGGTACAAACATGGGCGGTGGGATGGTGGTCTGGTAGTAGTGCGTGGGTGGGACATCGGGTTAGTTGCTGATATAGATGGTCTTTCCCCTGTTCTGGTTTCCTGCCATCTAATGAGCAAGCAAGGTAAAATGCAAAGTGAATAGTATATGTATATATTCAAAATCAAAAATCATCACAAGAATTATACAAAATTTAATGAATGCATGCAAGTGTTAGGAACTACCCTCAGGTCATAGCTTAGGGGTGATCTATTTCTTAGTTTCCTTAGTTCTCTAATGTGTGGTTAAAACCTAGGCATTTTATGGGTAAGATCCTAATTCACTGTAACCATTGACTCTGATACCAATCTGTCACACCCCGATTGACCGGGTCCGGCTGTGACCAACTGATATCAACACAATGCAGCGGAAAATAAACATAACTTAATCATTCAACGTCCATTCATCCGTAACAATACCAATATTAGTCATTTGATTTACGAATCCCAAATACATAATCTTCAGTTAATGTCCTAAATGATAATATCTAGAAATAGGGTGGTGGCTCTCCAAATGTTCGACTACGTCAACTCCTATCCATGATCACTTGGTCAAATCATTCTTTCTCCTGAAATACACACCCAAAATACGTCAACATAATATTGCTGAGCTCATAAGTTTATAACACAAGCCTTAACATAATTCGTAAAATAAGATAACAATAGTCATGGTGCACAAAAGAAAGTATCACAATCAAACCTGGACCCGGCTTACCCTCCCGAGTGCTAAAGCATCCCCTAACCATTACCCTGATTGTTATGGGTTCAAGTGTGCCCTGCTAAGCACATATAATCTGAATTAATTTGTGACACAATGATTATTAAATCTCAATGGGGGGTTTCCCTGTTCTGAGGGCCCATTGTGTGCGGGGGATTCCCTAAATAGTACTATCCACAAACCAAGCGGCTCCCAATGGAGTTAATGATTGTGCTTACATTCAGGGAGAAGAGTAGGTAGTATTGCACCCAAATTAACTTAATAACCAACAAGTATGTATTTCACCCCAAAAGTTTTGAAGTAAAAGGGGGGGGGGGGGATCATGAGACTCACCTTAGCTTGTTCTTGGAGTAGGTGTTTGAGGTTTAAGGAGCTACCAACCAGCAAGGTTCCTAAGTTCATTTTATAGATGTTAGTTCCATTTCAATTAGTTGAATAATCCCAACCCATCTAGTTCAAGTTTATCTTACGCGATTAGGAGATTTATATTACATATGTGTAATTTGGTTCAACCTTTGAAATTTGAAGTCTTGATTTACCGGTTGGTTACATATGAGTCTTTAAATAATAATATCATATTATAAAATTTTTTAGGGCTTATATTTGGTTCCAAAACATTGAAGTTTAAATTGTTGGCAAGATTGGTCCCTCAACTTTGCTAAATTGACAGTTTTTTAACCTCATGTTTGAAATATTGCACTTAAATTGTTTACTATGGGTTTCATTGTTTCAAGTGGGTTAAGCTACTTTAGTAAGTTAGTTCTTATACCATTTAGGTCTTCGTAACTCTATTTACCATTTTTCTTTCTTGTGTGACGCTAGTTTTCTTTGATTAACGTTATATTTGTGTAAATTCATAGAAAATTCTATAATTGATAATATTTGGTTTATAGCTTAATTTTATCATTATTAGATCATTTTATACTGTATTTTAAAGTCTTAGGTTGTTTTATGTCGGTTTTGGTATTTTAACGTTCGAGGCTCGGATTTTAACGGGTTCTTAGGTTAAGGTCAACTTTTGGTTCATTTTTATCATATAATACTTTAATATACTTAGAGTAGATTTTTGGTCTATATTTTCATGTTTTTAGAATAGGATCACGTTTTTATGAATTTTTATTATTTTAACATGAATATCCCCTACATTATTGTTTACTAAGCAAACAAGCTCTATAAATTATGAAACTAAATTTTTAGGCATTTCATATCATTATAAGGCTACTGAAATTTTTTAAATTCTGATTATATGCATATTTGATATTTCCGTTAAGTCTACTGGTTAGTTTCGTTAAGTGTCCGTTAAGTCCCGGTTTTGAATTTCTAAGTGTTTTAATCTGAAATATTTTCATATCATAAATAACTCCTAAATAACCCCATATTTTCAGTAAGTTAAATCCCCAACTTGTTTCTTGTATTTTTCTTAAAATACATATTTTTCAAGTTTTTATATTATTTTTAAAGTGTGAAATACATATGCATAAATCATGAAACTTTAATTTTAACTTAAGATAGTCACTATTAACTTTTAGAAAGATTTAGATCATAATTTTTGATCTTGTATAATATACTTTTATATTTTTATGAAAACCGGGTTTTAGGTTGCATTATATTTATCAAAACCGCCCTTTTCGACCTACGAAAGATTTTTCATCATTTATTTACTGAAAAAAATATGATATCTTATGTTTTCATATGATTTTGGGGTGATATGGTGTTGGTTGTGTCACCAACATAATGAAACGTGCTATTTCGCGCGTTCTCGGATAACAATGGGTTACCTTGTTGTTGTGAGGTAGGTTTGATGGAAGCGTGGGCTACCAAAGGAGCTAGCAATGGTGAGATATGGCTGTTTAAAATGGTGGGTTAGTTAAGGTTGTAAGATCAATGGAATGGAGATGTGAACTCGATGATGTGTAGTGGTGTGTGTGTGTGTGTTCAAGTGATGTTTACCTTAGCGTGTTTGGGTTGATGGAGCTTGAGTTTAGGCTGTTCCTGGCTTCAAAAGGCTGGAGTTCATTTCTTGATGAATGAAAGAGAGTAAGAGATGTGTTTAGAGAGTTTGTTATGTAGAGAGAGTTGTATTTGAATTGAAAGTGAGGGTGGTAGTGTTGTAGGGGATTCGGCCAAGAGGTGTTGGGGAGGGAAATTTGGTCCCACTTACTTGATTAATTACAAGATTATGCCTAGAATTGGAAGATTATGGCAACTAATGCAAGCAACTAGGTCCCTAGGCGAACCCTTCATGCATTGGGTGGCTTAGGTGGTGATTGGACTAGTAAACTAGCATTTCTTTTTCTTAAAAAAAATGTATTTACATATGTACGTATGTATGTGTCGTATGGTGTGTATGTATTTACATACGGGTGTGTGTGAGTTTTTATATGTATGTATGTATGTGTTTTATGAGTGGGGTAAATCTTTTATTACTTATTATTCAATGTAAAGTTAGTTTTAGTTTTTATTAGTAAGGTGTAAGTATTAGGTAGGTTTATTATTTGGTTTAAAGTTTTATTATTATTGTTATTACTGTTATTGTTTATATATAGATTATTTCTAGCAAATTTTTTTATATTTGTGGTTTATTAAATTATAAGTTTTTATTTATTGACTAGTTATGTTGGACTTAAGAAGTTCATTAATATACATAACAAACCCATACACTAAGTGTTCACAGCGGATGACTAAGTGTTCACAGCGGATGACTTAAGTGTTCATAGCGGATGACTAAGGGTACCCAGTGGATGACTAAGGGTACACATCGAATGGCTAAGTGTTCACAGCGGATGACAAGTGTTCACAGTGGATGACTTAGTGTACAAATACGGATGGAAGTGTCCAAATGCGGATAGCTAAATGTACAAATACGGATGAAAGTGTCTAAAATAGCTAAATGTACAAATGCGGATGAAAGTGTCCAAATACAGATAGCTAAATGTACAAATGCGGATGAAAGTGTCCAAATGTGGATAGCTAAATGTATAAATGCGGATAGCTAAATGTAGAAATGCAGATGAAAGTGTCCAAATGCGGATAGCTAAATGTATAAATGCGGATGAAAGTGTCCAAATGCGGATATCTAAAGGTACAAATGCGGATAGCTTATAGACTTAGGATTATTTATGTAGTTTTTGTTTATTAGACTAATTGGTACATAGTTTCACTAGGAAATCGGGCCTAAAGCCCACTAGTGTCGGTAGTTCACTAACAATCTCATAACATGGCCCAATGGCCCATTAGGGTTTCGTGGGTCAAGCCCATTTAGCACTGTGGCCCAATGACTAGTTTAAAGTTTGATAGGCCTAAGCCCGTTATGGTGTGTGTATGTATCCATGTCTAGGAGTTTGATCTTGTTGGGCCCATCACATGGGCTTTTGTTGTGATCATTGTGCGGCCCGTTATGGTTTGTAAATTTTTTTTATCGGCCCAAAAATCAGGGTTGTCACACGGTTCTTCATAATTAACTTGTTCAGCTCACGGTAGTCGATGCACATCCTCAAACTACCATCCTTCTTCTTCACGAATAGAACCGGAGCACCCCATGGAGAGATACTCGGCCGAATAAAGCCCTTATCCAAACGATCTTGTAGTTGCATCATCAGCTGTTTGAGTTCGGATGGAGCCAACTGGTATGGTGCCTTGGCGACGGGTTGCGCTCCTAGTATCAAGTCAATTTGAAACATGATTTATCTATCGGGTGGGACCCCTAGCAGGTCTTCGGGAAACACATCGGGGAAATCACATACTATCGGCATGTCTGACAGTTGAGGCACGGTAGCATCCATATCCTTCACATAAGCCAGGTAAGCACCACACCCTTGCCTCATAAACTTCTCTGCCGTGATCATCGATATCACTCGCGGAGTGGTGCATTCCTTAACTTCGTGTACCGTAACCAAACTGCTGTCGGGCGCAATCAGACGAATCATCTTCGTTCGACACACGACATTCGCTTCGTAGCTTGCCAACCAATCCATTCCTAACACTACATCAAAACCTCCTAGGGTCATCACATACAATCTAGCAGGAAACTTATGACCATCCAATTCTATAAGGCAATCGTATATCATATCAGTCACCTTGGTAGATTTTCCTATCATTGTCTCTATATGGAAAGGCACGTCTAACTTCCTACACGACAAAAGGAAGCAGATACAAAACTCCTACTAGCACCCGAATCGAAGAGCACAGAAGCATTCAATTGGTTTACTAGAAACATACCTGAAACCACTTCAGGGTCCACTCTGGTTTCTTCCCGTGTCATGTTGAATGCCCTTGCCTTTGCCTTGGTGATCTCATTTTTTCCTTTCTCCCCCATCGTCTGTGTCCCTGAGCTTCCTGCTCCACCCTTCTTGCAATCCCGGCCCAAGTGGCCTACTTCTCCGTATTGGTGACATCTCGGTATCCTGTAGTCCTTAGCATAATGGCCCACACCCCCGCATTTGAAGCACTTATTCGTCCCTACTCTGCATTCACCCGTGTGACTCTTCCCACACTTTTTACACCCCCTTTTGTCATTCCCCTTCATCTATTCTGGGCGATGGTCGTCAACCCTCATCTTCTTTTTCCCAATTCCATAGTTGTCATTCCTGAACCTCTTCCCATTACCATTCTTATTCCAACTCCTCATGACCTTCTTCTGAACTGGCAATGGGTCCCTCTCATCATACAATCTCCCCGCCAAAGCTACCACTGACCTAAACGTGCTCGGTCTAGCGGCTATCATGTTCCTCCTAATGTCCACTGGCAAACCTTGCATGTATCTCTTAATCTTCTTGGACACTGGAGTTACCAGATCTTGCACAAATCATGCGAGTTCATTGAACTTAGAGGTGTACTCTTGATGAGTCATGTTCCCAGCCTCCAAGTGCAAGAACTCCTTCTCAATTTTGTCCGACTCTCCCTGTGGACAATACTCCTCTAGCACCAGCTCCTTCAAATCCGACCACCTCATCTTTGTTATAGATCGTTTTCCCTCTTCTTGTATAATGTTATTCAACCAGCATAGTGCCGAGTCAATGAAAGAATGGGAGGCAAACTTCACCTTCTGATCCTCCCAACATTCAATGATGTCCAGGACTGCTTCCATCTCTCGAACTCAACGGTGAGCAGTAGTAGAATTACCATTACCGTCGAAGGTCAGGGGTTTGCATCTCTGAAACACCCCATAGCTGCACCCCTTGGTAGCTCCTTCTCCTCCTCGCTATCACATCATGAATTACCACCTTTGGGCTAGACACTCTTCTTTAACTTCCTTAGTCCTTTCAGTGGTCTTTCTTGATTTCCTCTCCTCCTTCTTCCCCGTATCCTCAGCTCTTCTCCTATCCTTTACAGCCTTCAACACTTCAGTCACAATCAAAGGCAACACATTCTACATGATGTTATAGACCTTGTCAGTAATAGCTTCCTTCACCATAGATTTGATGGTAGCTGATCCTTCACCCTCATGGTGGCTATGGAGATCTGTGTCCTCATGAACCGTCTCGGAGCCTTAGCTTTCCTCCTGGTGACATGTGGCCCGTAGTACGCCCACCACGAGCATGACCTTGGGTTGCCTTCCCAGATGTTCTACCCGACATAAAATCTACTTCCTATAAGTTTCAAACACTAATAAGGTCATTTAAGGTAATAGCTCAGATTATGTCAAGTATAGTAAGTCCCTAATTACAATGGCCAGTTGTGATTAGCCACTTACTTTACTCTTCATTCCTTAAGCATTTCCTATCGTGACTACATCAACATCCAAATCTACTAAGCACATAAATCAAATTGCACACACACATAATACCGGTTAACTTTAAGAAAATTACCTGATGGCACGTAGCTACTTGGGTTAGCATCCCTCCATTTGGTCCGATTTTCAGTTTAAGTTCAGGTTTTGAAAATAATTTACCCAATTCTCTTAAACTTTGGCTCTGATACCAACTTGTAAGGCCCCGTTCCCAGGAAACCCCACAGCTGGTCATTCATAGTACTTTACACATTAAAGTAAGAAATCATGGCAGCGGAATAGTTAAACAAAAAGCATTTCAAGCATTAATAATAATTTTTGCCAAGGAATACATCATTGTTATGAGTTTCAAAAAGGACATTTGATTGTATTACAAGACAAAAATATCATTTCTGCATAACATGGATGCCAGTCCTTATTTGCTAAGTAGCTTCAATCTCGTGCCATCCCTAGCAACATCATTACCTGCCAACTGATATGCGTATGAAAAGTCAGTGTTGCTGAGTGAGTTCTAGTTTTGATAATATAGAAAATATACATTTTGCAAGCTTCACTTGGTGATCATCCATCGTTATACATAATCGTTCATTAGGAAATTCATTACCTTTCTTTCTCTTTCATTAACTTGGATTGCACAAAGCAAGATCCTACATTGTTGGTTGGCAACAGATGCCGAACCCCTGACAGTACACGTTTATCATGGTAGCTAACCCCTGACAGTTGACCCACACTGCTAGGCACGAAGCATTCATTCATTGGTCAATCACAAGGATTTGACCCCAGATGTGCATTCTCATAGGCTGAAACAGCCGCACATCAGTTGAGCAAACAACACCCAGGGTCATGAACCTCCATTCATTTTGTTTGCAAGGCTTTTCATTCATCATAAGGGCCCGGGGAAAACATTCATAAGTTCCACTGTCTTTCTTTTATTCCTTTGTGACCACTTATTTATGAATAATACTTTTAAGATATCCGGTCATTAGAATCACATAACATGAAATATTAATATTCATAACAGCAGCCCACAAGCAGTTAAAACATTAGAAACATTAAACAAGCATAAACCCCCATTAAACATAAGTACAAATCAGTAAATTCTATACCCAAAATTCCAGAATAAACCTAAGTGTTCATAGCGCATGAAATAGGTATAAAGATGACTTAAATTTTAAGTGTCCACAACGGACAGCCAAAGTCCATAGCAGATGACCAAAGCCCATAGCGGATGCCTAATGGTCCACTACGCATGAATAAAACACTAAGTATGTCCACAGTGAATGACTGAGTTTTATAGTGGATGACTTAAATATTATAAGTGTCCACAGTGGACAGCCAAACCCATAGCGGACAGTCTAAAGTACTTAAAGGGTACACAGCGGATGTGCATGCATACTTAAATGTTCACAGCGGACATGCATTGTCCATAGTGGATAGTCTAAATGCTTAAGTGTCCACAGCGAACACCTTAACAGTGTTCAAGTGTCCATAGCGGATAGCTAGTGTCCATAACGGACAACAAGTTCAGTACCTACAACCAACTTATGCAGTTTCTAGTCCCATACTATCAAGTTCATACACTAGAACATAACAAACGAGCATTCAATATCATAGAATCTTTTAAAAACATACATTTTTTATACAAAGTCATATCTTTCATGGAAAAACATAGTTTAGTAAAGAAACATTCTTTGCAATACGCATATCAGCCCCAAACAAGTAGAAAACAAGTAAAAGAGGTGATCTAGAACTCATCTTAAAAGACCTTCAGGCGAAACACAACAAGTACGAGAGCAAACCTGGAGTTCTAACACCTAAACACATGTGAAGAAGCAACTAAACACATAGAAACACATAGAAATCGGTCAAGAAGCTTGAACCCAACTGAAACCGAGAAGAAAACACCATAAAATCTCACCTTTGAAGATTTCTTCTACTTTCTCACTCTAGAAGCGGTGGAAGTCTTTTTTTTTGTCTATCTCTAGCCAAATGTTGAGTGCATGGGAGAGAGGGTATGGGCGGCCATTTCTTCCTTTTGAACCCATTATGGGCCGGTTTAGCCCTTGCACACTTTTAACCCTTGTTTTTTGAAATAAAATCCCGTTTGCTCCGTTACTTTTCTTTTCTTTTCTTTTTCTGAAATTTCCAGGTGTTATAGAAAAGTAGGATATTTAGCAAAGTTCAGTTATAGAAAGATTCCTTTTGCGCGAAAAGTTGAACATTTTGCAAAAATCAGTTACAAAAGTTTCCACGTGATAAGTTTGTACGAGAACTTGTGCGAATTAGTTTTGCTTAAGACTATTCATGCGAGAACTTTAGCTTTCACCTGAGAACTTCAACATTGAACAAGTACAAAAACTCCTTGACTTCTCAGCGAAGAAGACTATCCTGATTAGGTCTATCGCTTTGAGAATCATGTCATATACACTGAACCCAGGATGATGAGATCTATCAAACAAGGCCCTTATATCCCGATATATACTAATGAGAAAGAGGACGTGGTGCCTAAACCTGAACATCTTTGGGATGAGGAGGATATGAAGAAAATGGATCTTGATGATAACGCGTATGCTGCTATTACTATGCCACTTGCAACTGAAATAGCTTAGAAGTTTAAGGATTATAGGAGGCATAAAGATTTATGGGATGGAATGGAAGAACAGATTATGGGGAACAAGGATATGAAGGATAGCAGGAAAGACATGCTGAATCAAGAGTTTAATATGTTTAATCATATATTGGGTGAACCCTTGGAGACTCAAATGTCAAGGTTCGTGAAGCTGACAACCAAGATGAAAAGTGCGGGAATCATACTGGAGAACATCTCAGTAAACAAGAAGCTGTTAACTCACTACCTTATAGCTAGAACAACAATTGCACTACTATCAAGAGAACCAAGGATTTGCTTACCTTATCCCTTAGTGATCTGATCTCCACCATCAAATCTTATGACATGGATGACAAGCAGAGAGCTGCTAACTACATCAACATGATGGGAGCTGAAGCATCAGCATTATATGCTAAGATGGCTAATAATCCAAACTATTTTGTCAGTTACTCCTAGTTGTGTCTACAACAACAATCATCAATTCTTCTTATTCAAATGTCAAAGATCTATCATTGCCTAAATTCCAAGCTTTTCATCAGAATCTTTACAGTCAAGCTCAAGCTCCACCACAACCCCCTGTCTACTCACAAAGTCAATCCACTCAACCTTCACAACAAGCATTTCTTGTAAATTCTCAACCTAATCAACAAACCATTTAGATTGCTAAAGAGCATCCGGATCTATTTACCTCGTTCATGAATAGTTATGAAGCTTTCTCTGCAGGAAGACTCAGTGCACCCAACATCTTGGTTGATGACATGCAACAAGTCAATCCCAATGATGTAGAAGAGAATCATATTAAGTATCAGATGGCTATGGTGGTGTATCATGCTAAGAACTTTGCAAGAAGAACTGGGAGAAAAGTGTTTGGCCTGAACAATTCAAGCAAAATTAGGTTTGACAAATCTAGCTTGAGATGTTATAACTTTGACAAACCTGGTCACTTTCCAAGAGAATGTACTGAAGGAAGGTCTAATCAACCAGATAATGGAAAGAATATGGTGACTGTGGAAGTAGAAACAAAAGGAGACAATGCTAGTTCATCAAACAACAAAGTACTAGTTTCTCAGACTGACGAAGAATACGATTGGTCACATCAAATAGAGATCCTAGATATCAATCTTTCCACTGCTTTGATGGATGAAATTCAAACTATTAAAGAAGATGTTGAAGATAATGCACTAGCTGAGTTCGTATCTCATGACTTGATAAGTGGTGTTTTTGACAAAGAAATGAAGGTAGAAGTTAAGGAATTTAAAGAGAAAAAGGTCGAAGATGTGAAAGCTGAAGAAATGCAGGATGAGAATGAGGTTAATGAAGCAATTGTTGAGACTACTCCAGCTCAATCAAACATAAATTAAGGGAAGAAGAATGAAGAAAAGAAAGAAAAGGCTGTTGAGTTCACTCCGGCCAAGATTGAGGAAACTAAAAATGCTATTGCGTTTACTCCGTCATCTGCTTGTGATGAAAGTGAAAATGCTGTTGAGACCACCCCGACAATAAAAGCAGAAGAAAAGATTGTTTTGAAAGCTTTTATGGTAAATATTTACCTAAAGAAAAGAAACAGGAGGAAGAGATTGAAGAGGTACATCCCATTCTTTGCTTAAATATATGTTTAGAAAAGCTTCAAAGATATAGAGTTCATAACAAACACTTGATCTTAGAAGTTGAAAAACTTCAATATCAAACTCGTAAATATAAAACTGATGAGAAATTTTTTAAGGAAAAGATAGATTAATTAAACAAATCAATTTATTAATCAAAATTGAATCTTCATGATAAAGATTGTAACATAAAGGATTTGAAAACACGTAACAATGAACTATCTTTAGAAATCAACAAACTTAACAATGAACTCTTATCTACCAAATTGATTGTTGAAAAATTTGAGTTACCCTCAAACATGGTTGAAGGTATAATCAAGTCTCAAATAACATAGAAAATTAATGGTGGAAAAGTGGTGTTGGTTATTCTAAGATTGCACCACCTATTAATCATGATTATACATGCTTCCCTTCATCAATTACTGATCCTGATGAAGAGACCTCCAGATTAGGTTTTCAACCAATGTCAGACTTAATACCTCCAGTTAATATTTCTCTGACTGTTGATCCTGTCATTAAAACTGAAATTAAATTAATCATGATAATTTTCTTGCACAAAGTATGAAGAACAACAGGTTGGTTAAAGATTCGGAAAGTACTGATGAATTAGTTTTTCAGGAAAATAAAATTTGTATTGAAAAATCTTCGTGTAATTCATCATTAGTTAACAAAATATCAGATTTTGTTAGTGCTACAAATGTTTGCTCAAAAACATCTAACAAAGAAAAGAAACAAAAATCAAAAATAGATTTTAAGGCCAATAAATGTAAACGAGTCAAAACATCCGTATCTAACTTGAAAACTAATTTCAAGAATAGATTTGTTTCAAAAGGCCACATTGATAAAGAAAAACATATTTTTAAAGAATCCAATGTCAGTTTCTTTAAAAATAAATCTTCTATTATTGCTAACTCTGTGAAACAAGATGTTTGTAGAACAGGTATCAAAGGCACTAGTCCAATTCCAATAACTACGATTCAAAAGGTTAAAGCTATAGTTCATACCAAATCGGTTTCAAATGTGAATCAAAATACTAAAACTTATACCTCAATTCAGGTACCAATCGATTCAGAATTCAACTTGTCAAGAAGGGGTAATCCAGGTAGATCATCACAAAAGACTTCTGGATAGTCTTGCACTATCAGTATGTCCTCAAGCTTTCACTCCTCATTCTTAGTATCCACCGCATTGGCAAGAAATGTTGGATACCCTTCACGTAGATACTTGCAAGCCTTCATTACATTGACAATCTTCAGGGTAGGTTTCCCTTTATCACCTTGGATTGTCAAAGTTCCACTGTTTGGAATAGGGAGACGAATAATCTTCTCGTAGCATATCACTTCAGCATGATGCTTTGACAACCAATCCATACCCACGACAATATCGAAACTACCAAGCACAACAGGTAGGAGGTTGATGCTAAAGGAATGACCCTCTAACTGCATTGTGCACCCTCTAACTACATCATTTGCTTTAATTATCTTTTCGTTATCTAGCTCGACAATATATTTCTTATCTAATTTACTAGATCTAAGGCCAAGTAATGGTTCAAAGTTCTTTGACAAAAAACTCATATTGGCTCCAGTATCAAATAATATCGATGTGAAATGGTTGTTGACAAGGCACGTACCAGTAACGATGGATGGTTCCTGCCTTTCTTCCTTGGCATTCATCACATACACCCTGCCCCTTGCACTTGATCTTTTCAGCTTGGGGCAATCCCTCTTGTAGTGACTTTCAGCTCCACATTCAAAACACCTTTGCCCAATGTTCTCGGGCTTCTCAATCAACCTCATTCGACAATTTTGAGCTTCATGTCCATACTTGCTACACCTTGAACACACATTAACATTGCAGTTACCACCATGATGAAGATTACACTTGCTACACCTTGGCTATACACCAACTTGCCTCCTTGCCTCCTGTAAGTTAGTAGCATACATCTTTCTAGATCCAACCCTCTGATTCTTCCGATTCCTAGCTCAGTTCTTAAAATTTCCAGTCCACTTCCTCTTATTCTCCACAGACCTCTTATCAGATTCCACAACCTTTCTTTCATTATCCATGGGCTTCTTACCGGTATCTCCTTTCTTAACCAACACACCTCTCAGAATAGCATCATCAGTCAATGAATTAGCTAGCACTATTGCGCTCTATAAGGGTTTGATGCTGTAACCATGCCTCTGATCTGGGGTGCCAATCCCAAAATATATCTCTCAATCCTGATGTACTCTGGAGTAACCATTCGGGGTAAAAGTCTTGCCAGATCGTTAAACCTGGAAGTATAGGTTCTAACTTCCGCACCATCCATAGTCAGATTCCAGAACTTAATTTTGATCGTTTGAAGCTTATTGCAAGGACAGTACTCCTTAAGCAACATTTCCTTCAATTGGTTCCAAGAGAGACCAAATGCCACTTCCTCTCCTAGGTTCTGAACTTGCGAATTCCACCAGTTTAAAGCTTCATCTTGGAATGAACATGTGGCATACTTCACTCGCTGATCAGTAGAAAAGTTTTTGATTGCCATCATGGATTCCATCTTCTCTATCCATCTAATAATATCAAGAGGACCTTCAGCTCCTGAAAAGATTCGTCGATTACAAGATTGGAATGTCTTGTAGGTACAACCCTGAGCTTGACCCCCAAAGGGATTTCCAATGGAAGTGACTCCACTGGAACCACCCATGGTGCCACGTCCTCTACCATGCCCAACATTTGCGTCATGTTGCTAAAGTGAAGAGTTGACATGTTAGGATATCAATTGTGCTAACTCTTTAGCAGTGGTAGGTAAACCAGTAACTCTAGCACCAGTGGTGTTTCGCGTATTAAGTGCCATGAATTAACTTCTGTTATGGATGAAACAAAAGAGAATAAACGACATACACAAAACAATATCAAAATGCATAATAATAGTAGGTATATAATTAAAACATTTCATAATCAAGTCATTCATTAAACTCATCATAATGATTTAATGATAGAGATAATTAGTTCAGAATACATGTCCAGAAACAACACAAAACAGATGTTAGAGTAGCATCAACATCATTACAAATAGTTGTTCCAATATTTCAAACACTAACAAAACAATGATCCTACAAATCTAACGAGAGTATCATGCCATCACATCAGCACGCACCACCATCGAAACCATCATCATACAAATCGTTGCCAACCCCAACGCTACAACCAATACAGCCTCTGCAGCCTCCACCTTCAGCTCCGCAACCACTAGCTTCTTCTTTATCTCCGCCAATCCCATCTCCAAATCACAAATCCTGAAATGCAGCTGGTTCAGGATGCCATTCTCAATCACCTTCTCCCCCTTAAATGTCATCATTCTTCCATCCATCGCCTGCAACATCTCGCTCGTCACACCCACTTTACCTTGTAAGGATGAAATCTAGTGCTCATAGTGAATGCATTTGGTAGCCATAGTAGCTAGGGTGTAATGCATAGGCTCATTGATTAGTGGTAGGTCTCGACGGGCTGAGGAAGACTCACCAACCTCAAACGTTGACGACACACCACCGTCATCAGCCCACCCGGTATCTCACTTGTAGTCTCATCGGTAACTATCTTCAGCACCCACTTCTTCTTCCTCGAGTAAACGAAGCGAACCTCAGGAACACGATTAGGAATGTCAGGAACATGCTCATCAATGGTAGGTGCTACCTGACTAGGCTCCCTAACAGCAGGAGGACTGTCATAATCAGATTCCCAAATCCAACCATTCCCATACTCGGAGGTGGGCTCCCATCTTGGTGCAAACGGGTAATGATAAATCTCCAAGACTGTGATAGGGGGAAGAGAAAACATGGGATCCTCGTAGTCAGTATCAGAGTCATAGATCAGAATGAATGGGGTTCGAGAAGGCATCTGTAACACAAGAATATCCATTCCAAATTTTCTAACTACAGGTATCTATACTTAATTCATTTTAATGAGCACATAAACAAAAGCATTATTAACTTATGCAAGCATGACACGAAACACTTGGGAATGAAAACGTTTTAACTTAAAAACATTTTTGGTTATAGTCTAGATTTTTGAAAAAAATATTTTCTAGTTCGCTATAAGCGTTGGCTTTAATAGCAACTTCTATCAAACCCCAAAAAGCTCATTGGAAGGGCACGCGTGTGACGGAGATAACGGAAGTTGGATTATTTCCAACAATTATTAAGCAAACAAATAATGGATACCAAAGTTAAATACTATTATAAAATTTTATTACATTGTTCCAAATAAAGTCTTAACTCGAAAACTAAAATAGTAATAACATATCATTGTTTAAACATTAACAAGTAACTTTTTAACGGCAGTGGAAAATTGTGTCCCAACCTTGATAAGTTTGCCGTTAAAACCCTTTTCATTCCCATTCATGCCTAATCACCTGAAAAAAACATGCCCAAAAGTTTATCAGCTTGGGAGTTCACAGGTTTATATAGAAAGGTTATCATAAATTCCTTTAAAAAAATATGATTATCCCGGAATCAACCCCTGGATCGTCAAGGACTAGCTAGGTCTACTGATTATGATCGTAACCAAGAGCCCCATAATCAAACCAAGACACAAAGTCTCTCAAAATCCATTCAACATATATTCCCTCAGTACCAGATCGATACAACAGATCCTGAGTGGCGGTTGTCAAACCCAATATATCTACCAATATATCCTGTGGCCCTCCAAGGGTTAATGATTACGAAAGAGGGAAGTCGTGCACAAATAATAAAACAACTCAAGGCCATCATAACGATTACATAGTTATTCATAATTAAATCATATCACACATAAAACGTTATAGCATGTTTTTTCCCCAAAATAGTTAAATAAAACGTTATTTAAAATAGTGGCTGTGAAAACTCACCTTAAAATATGACAAGGAGATGACCTATCGAAAATCAAGCCCGGAAAATAAATGACCAATTAACGCCCTAAACACAAAGGATCTATTAATTGTCGAGTAATAAGTCTAGTACGTAAATTGTTTACCAAACTCACTAGACTTATCTTGAAATCTAATTTTAAAAGTCCCATTGGTGACTTTCAGTTTAGTTTAATAATTTATATTATGTGTGACAAATGTTCATTTATTAAGTCAATCTTTTAATCCCTTTAACAACAACCACATAACACACACAAAATAAACACATATACAAACAAACAAAAGAACATACCCAGTATATCCCACTAAAAAGAAGGGTCTGGGAGGGGTAGGTGGTGGCGAGTCTTTCCTCTGTCATGAGAGATAGAGAGACCGCTTCCAAAGAGACCCCTGACTCGAAAACAATAGCAAGCAGATTATAGAGCATACAACACATAGGTATATACAACATGTGAGTTTAGACTAAGCATAGGCATATTCATAAGTATATTGATAAGAATAACAATCCAACTATATTGCATACATCACATAAGCATATGCAAATGCATAAGCATAACAACCCAAAGATAATGCATACATCAAATAAGCAACATGCATCACCTATATAGGGCAAAAGTCGATAGCCTACATATCACGCGGGGGGTCACGCATCAGGTCTTCCTTTACTCCTCCTACCAACAGATCCCCCTAGAAGTCCTTAATTTAAATTCTGCGCCTCCATGCACTCCTATCCCCAATCATGTTCTCGAAGAGGTGCAACTGCACCATATCCCGCCTAATTATCTCATCCCAAGTCAACTTAGGTCTTCCTCTACTCCTCCTACCATCTAAGGTGATGTTCTCTACTGCTCTAACTGGCGCTGACATCTTTTTTCTCTTCACATCCCCAAACCATCTTAATCTTCCTTCTCGTATTTTATCTATGATACACGCCACCCTCTAGCCGTTGCCGAAACACGTCGTTCCTTTTCCGATCCAGTCTTGAGTGCCCACACATCCACCTCACAAAATAAACACATGAAAGTATATAAAAATATAGCACATAATTTACTAAGTTATGTACTATACAACCAAATAAGTAAATAAATAAATAAATAAATAAATATTAATTCATATTTGTATTTTATTTAAGGCTAATAATAGATATATCCATATTCTTGTTCTTGTAAGTAAACTTTCTCTTATATTATTACTTTATAAATATTTCTTTATTTAACACAACTCAACTTTTATTAATCTTTTTAAACAAAATTTTCTGTAGTAAAACATATATAAAATTATTTTAGACAAGTTATATTATAAAAAATATGCTTTATTATGTTTGACCCAAATATCAACCGTATACGGTGATTTTTGACCCAAAACCGCACGATTTTACACGCATAAACCGTACATCAAGCCATATATATCTCATGACTGTTTTATATGTTTAAATATGACTCTCTTATACCAAAAAGCTTCTGAAATATTTTGTTAAAAATCAGTTCCATAACAGTCCATTATTTTTTACCCGAGATTATCGGTTTTCGTCTTTTTGCGCGTATAAAGTCATCACCGAAGACCTTGCTTGTTATGGGTTTGTTATATACTAAAAAACATGAGTTTTTAACTTAAAACACTGTATTAGTTTCTGTCCAAAACCGGACTTGTACAAAAATACTTGTTTTAGACCCGAAAACACCTTTTTTAACGTGTTTTTAAACGTAAAACGTTTACGAGATTAAACCCAATCATCAAGACTTTTATTTTTAGTTAGATTACTAAATTTTAACTTATATTTTACAGGTTCTAAAATTATTATTCCAGGTTTTACAATGATACTTGCCTTGTTGTGTAGGGATTGAACCTAGAGGCTCCGGAAATCAAATCAAGATGAAGAAGATCTAAGTCACGCGATAAGTTAGAGTTGCCACGTGATTACTTGCTTCTCACGCGAAAACCTGTTAATCGCACGAGAACTTGTTAGTCACGTGAGAACTTCATAGAATAGTATAAATAGAAGTTTTGTAATGTATTTCAGTGAGCTTTTTGTCATTTCCTGATTTCGCACTCATTGTATTAGTTTCTAAGTCAGAGAGCAATACAATCAAAGTTTATTTACATTTGTGTTTGTGTTCTTCAATTACCATTCAATCTTATTCCGTGATATCAACATTTCGCATTTTCGACACGAGATCGATCATTGTAGTGTGTTTATCCTTACAATTGGTATCAGAGCAAGGTGTGCTTTTGATAGATTGAATGAATGGTTGATTAGTTCTTATTGAAGTGTTCTTTGGATCTGATTTGAAGTTCATTGAAGATTTATTGAATTCATGGCTTCTTTGATCGCTTATGAAGACCGTCGAACCCCAGTGACCACTGTGTCGACTGAAGAAGAAGTACCTGTCTCTGAGACTCCTGTCATAGTTTTCAAGGTTGCTATATTAGAGACATCATCTACTATGCCTGCTATTGAGGACGTGTTAAGTAATCCACCTAGAGAGCAAGGGTTTGAGGAGACAGTAGATATGGAGGATTTTCTTAACACTCCTCCTGCGCAAACACAAAGTGCTAGTGCTTTTACTAGTTCACGAACATCTGTTGCACTTGAGCAAAGAGTTAATAGATTGGAGATGGAGATGTTAGAGAAGACTCAGATTATAGATGATTTGCAGAGGAATCTGTTTGAGAAGGATGAGAGGATAAAGATTCTTGAACATCAGCAACATTTTATATTTAGCTATGTTCATATTCATGAGCAAAACTTAAGAGATCTCACTTCATGTGTGTTATTTTTATCTACACAGCAACAGACCACGGAAGTTGGAGAATCAAGTAGATAGCAAACTATTGATCCCATAGTTGCTGAAGATCCTATTGACACTACAGAGCATGATGTTGATCCTGCTATTGTAGAAGGGACAACAGATACTGCTAATGTTGATCAAGAGTCACCTATCACTGATGATCCTATGACTACTAAGGATCAACCTGTGGTTTTTCTGGAGAGGCGTTTGTAGAGCCTGAGCATGATATTCTTATTTCGAGTCCAGTACATGAGGATGATGGTTTAGATCTGGTTGATTATGGTACTAGTGATGAAGAAGAGGTTAATGATGATGAGGATGATGATGGTGATGAGGATGATGATGGTGATGATAGTAAGAAGGATGATAAGAAGGATGATACGAAGGATGATGGAGATGATGATGACCAAGGAGGTGATATAGGTACTACAGTTGGTGCTTCTAGGTCATCGGCTGCTGATAATGTCTCCAGATGAAGTCTCAATGATACCACTGAGTATACACCATTAGATCCAGCTGTATAAGAAGCGTATAAGAGAGAGTTTTATACTTTCCATTAGAGCATCATTGCTGAGGAGTCTGAAGAAGACTTTGGAGTGTTTGATGTTTTGGATGAGATCATAGAAGACACTGACATATTTGGAAACAGTCTTAAGGACTTTTTTTTTCAGATTCATTGATTGAAGAAGGGGAAATTGTTGGAGAGTCCTACAATCAGCAAATGACTAATGAGATAGCTAATGTTATTTGCCAAAGTGTTATGCGTCAGGTAAGGCATCTAACCGTTGCTGCTCCTCGACCATTTTACACTCATACTCTGAGACATTCCAAAGCTTTCACAAGGTATGGGAACTTAGAACCTATCATCAGCTGGGCATACGATGCAGAGAAGAAAATGTATGCGTTCAACCGAAAGGGTGGTCCTATAGAGTATTATTAGGTCGAACATGATTTCCACACACTCAGAGCGTCAGATCTATATGCTATGGGTCGTGTTCCGTTCATTAACCCTAGTAACTACAGCAAGGCCAAGTGGATTAGGAATATGATTTGGAGACAAAGGAAAACCAACTTCAAAGACTTTATGATAGCCAAATCCAAAGTCATTGAAGATGAAACACGTATAGATCCTGCAATAAACAAACCTATGAAGATAAGAGTGTTCAAGAATCCAAGATATGTATGGAAGATCTCTATACATGCTCGTGTGCCAATTAATAGCTTGTCTAGGCTAATGTGGTGGAGTTGTCAAAAGGAGACAATGCATGCGTTGATACACTGCATGGATAAAGATTACCATATCATTGACCCTGTGGACTTGCTCGAGTTTGGAAAAGAAGATTTGATGAGGTTTCAGGCTCGTCTTTTAGTAGCTGATGAATCTGTTCACTTCATAACAACATAGTTTTGTTGGATGATTATGAAGGCCTTGGAATAACAAGATGTATGCATACGGAGGCAGCTACAAGGTGGATGACGTGGAATTCTAAAGCATTGATTTACCAAGCCTAAGGGGAAATTGTAGGGATTGAACCTAGAGGATCGGGAAATCAAATCAAGATAAAGAAGATCTAAGTCACGTGATAAGTTAGAGTCGTCGCGCGATAACTTGCTTTTGCACGAAAACCTTTTAATCACGCGAGAACTTGTTAGTCGCTCGATAACTTCATAGAATAGTATAAATGGAAGTTTTTGTAATGTATTTCTGTGAGCTTTTTTTCATTTCCTGATTTCGCACTCGTTGTAATAGTTTCTAAGTCAGAGAGCAATACAATCAAAGTTTATTTACATTTGTGTTTATGTTCATCAATTATTATTCAATCTTATTCCGTGATGTCAACATTCCGCATTTTCGTCACGAGATCGATCATTATATTGTGTTGATCCTTACATGTTGACAATTAAATGTTATGAAATCATCACTAGTGGTCATGTCCCATCTACACTTGAGTACCATTAATCTAACTTGTTTTTATCTTTTCTTGAAATCAAAAGTGAATAAAAACTTCAAAGTTTCCAGATCATGATCACCATATACATGGATCATTTCAATTATTTCTAAACCCATAAGTAAAGAACAAATCAAGAACAAAAATGTAAACCATATATACATACATATACATGATTTCATACATACATACATAGTCCAAATCATAGATTTTATCTTGTGTTCTTAGTTTTCATTTCTACAAAACATACTTAAAAATCAAAAGATTTCCGACAATAGGTCACCATTATTCATGGATCATCTCAATCCTTTATGAAATCAAGAGCAAGATGGGTTCAAGAACATCATTCTTTACATACAATCATGTATTACTCATTTTCATCATTTTATAGACTCCATTTGGAGATGGGTTTCTTATGATGTTCATAACCTCAAATCAAAGTTTGATCATCTTGCATGCAAGTGTAAATCATCAAAATGTTAAAAGATTATCAAAACACAAAATCATCACACATATACACATACTTACGGCACACACACACACTCATACACACACATTGTTTTACAACATATTTTCTTGATAAAAACCTTTGTCGGAACCTTGGATTTCAAGAAAAGCTAGTTTTTAGTAAATGAAACTTGAAAAAATCATCCAAAAGTTATGTTGCATGACATAAAAGTTCAAAGTTCATACCTAAGATGAACAAATTTTGAAGATTCAAATATGAAATCCTTGAAGATTTCTTCTCCTTTGAGTTGGTTTTATGCAATGCTTTGCATCAAACTCATAAGTGATCCTTGAAATCAAGAAATCAAAGTTTGAAATAAACCTTGGATGAAGAAAACCAAAGAAATGAGGGCAGTTCTTGGTGGTTCCAGCCATGATTTTTAGAAATAAGGGAAAGGAGAGTGTGTAGGTGAATTCTAGTGAGAGAAAGTTGAGGTTAAGTGTGTCTAAAAGGTGGAGTGTTGGGTTGGTTTTATAGAAATGATTAAGTGTGATTAGATTAATCTAATTATGCAATTAAGTCATAAAAATGGCTGGTGGATCTCTAATTGAGATGCCACCCGGTGCAAGGCGGGTGTCGGTTTCGTTAAATTTTTTAAAAGATCTTAAACATTCGGGTTTTTACGCGAAAATATTATATAAAATCAAAGTATTAATTTAAAGCTTTCCAAGGGTTCATAAAATTTAATAATAGTGACAAAAATTCAAGAATAAAAATATACACGGTATAACACAGTATGCAATGGACTATACGTTACATCAAGGCAATATTTAAAAAGTCTTAAATTTACGCATTCAAGGTAAATAATAATAATTGTTATTTTTCATGACTAATAATATTTTCACTTTAGAAATATTAAATCATAAAAATCAAAATATATTGACTAGATTTATTTAACAAAATTGTCACCAACGCTCGTTAAAAGTTTTATCGCTACGCAACCTGGTAATTCCCAAAATTACCAATTATAAAATTTATGCACAAAGAGGCTTTTCTAGACCTTAATGAACCTTAATTATTATAAAATTAAGTCTTATGATGTATTTAATTATTTTATCACATTTTATTAACGTACGGATATTAACAAGGAAACAAGGGATGTCATAGTGATTCTTCAGAGCGACAACGGAAAGTTGTTCTGCTTTTATCAAAAGGTGATCAGAGAAAGCATGTCTTCTCTGTCTTCAAAAGAAATCAGTCTTTGGCTTCGAAAGCTTCAGTCGGAAGACTTCATCTTTGGCTTCGGAAGATTTTGTCATTTGGTTTTGGAAGATTTTACACTTAGCTTATTTTCTTTGAGTGGTGTAAAACATCCCAAAGTAACTTTACCCTGTACTTCATGCATGCATGCTGAGAGCACTTTGGCTGTTTTGGTTTCATAAGCCTTTATGTATAAATCTTACATTAATTTATTCATAATGATGTATATAATAATTTCTAGATCTAATATGTAAAATTGTTCATGATTATTGTAGACAACTAAGAGCTTAGTTAGAGGGCATGCTCATGTATTTTATAATCAAACATTAATCAATAAAATTTCTGATGATATTTATTATGTCTTAATCTTGTTGTTTTCATCACTAGTGCTTCATTGTAGTTTTGCTACAAGCATACTTTATTTATATCAAAATAATTTATATAAACTAGTATTTAATAGAGAGTTAAATATCAATAATATAAACATAAAATATTTTAAACTTATAACTAAGTTTCATGTCCAAAAATTAAACATATTAATAGCCAAATTTGGTTGAGGCTACAAGTTTTTCAAGCTATTTGAAACAACTTTGAAGATCTCCTACCCACACGAGTAAATGTAAAAATAGATCCCAAGAATGAATTTATAAGACCACGAGTAAATGTGAAAATAGATCCCAAGAATGATTTCAATAATTATGAAAACCTTTCATAAATTGTGTTAAGATAATGTTAACTCAATTTTTCAATTCAAATTCTATTTCAAACAAACTACTTTATGTAATGACATCTTATTAAGTTTTGTTCTATTTTAAATCCCTCTTAACTTGTTAGTGTAAGACCGGTGCTGGGGAGCAATGCAATAGTTTCACAAGGTTGGAGAGACTTGAACACAACATATCAAATAGGGACATGGCTAAATGTAACAAAGAACAAATGTAAATAACATAAGCAGAATAGAAGTAATACGGTTTTAGATGTATATTGCTCTCAAGTGTTTTACATATGTTACAAGTCTTAGTCCTAAGGACTGGTACCTGAGATACTTTATACAACATCCTACAGCCGACCATATGTTGAAGGTTAGCTGGAACACTAATCTAGACAACAAGATAAATGTAAAGTCAAAAGACAAATTGCCTTTTGACTAGTGACTATGGCATGCCATAGCTCACATCTTTATCTATTATGAAAAAGAATAAATGTACAAAGTAGAAAGTTACAGATTGATGGAATTTGGGTTTTGAACTTGAACAAGAACAAAATAAATGAATTTTCCCAAGGATCGTCTTCACTCTCTCAATAATAACAACAGGTTGTTAGTGAATCAATACTCAATAATCATGGTGCGGAAACCCATGATTAATCATATAAATCTATGTGTGTGTGTATGATTGTGTGTGTTTGTATGCTTGAATGCTATGAATGATAATAACTACTTTGTTTGATTGATTGTTCAAAAGCATACAAAGGATTAGGATATACTGCTATTTATAACCTATACAAGGATCTGTGTATAGTTACAAAAATACCCTTATGTAGAAACATATTACATATAATCCTAAGTCTATATATCATTCGCTATGGATGATGTCTTGTCCGTTGTGGATGACAAGCCGTCCGCTGTGGATGTACAATGAACTGTCCGCTATGTATGGATGTTGTCCACTATAAACACTTGTGATGTTTTGTTGTTGTCCACGGTGGTGTGTTCATCCGCTGTGGGAATGCCTTCATCTGCTATGGACACTTGGCAAAAATTCTTTTATCTACAAAATCTTAAAAAGAAATTTAAGCAATAATTAGTGTATGATATGTATGTTAGTATTGTTTGTATGTTAGTAAATGGTAATTGGAATGTTAGAACATATTATGACTAATTATGTCATGCATTATCCTTTAATGCACTTGTTGAGTCCTACAATACTCCCCCTAAGGATGATGCTGCCAATCTTTGATGTTTGCTTGTTAATGTTTTGTTTGTTAGTGATAATATGTGTGTTTATGTTTGATTTGAATGATTGCATGATTTTATTTATAATGATTTATTGGTTGTTAATTTAAATGATTTTATGATAGCATGTTTAACTGTTTACACATGTGTAATTAGTGTTATGATTCATATGTTTGCTTATATGACTTATTAATTGTATGATTGTTCTTATGTTTGATAATATGTATGATATTAATAAATGATTTATGTTTTGATGTGTTTGTTATGTCTGTTATGCATGGTTGAATGTTTTGATTGTTTGACTGGTTAGATATGTATGACTGTTGTTTTGCCTGTTTGTTTCTTAGTGAACCTTGAAGCATAAGAAGGGCTAGCTTCATCTGTACTCTTCTGCACTTTAGAAGTAGTTTTGAGAGACTCTTTAACATCCTTCTTTGTGATCTAGTCTTTCTCATCTTCATAATATGCTTAGTGAAGTATTGAACTGCATTCTTCTAATCATCATACTTAAAGGTGATTGGAAGCTGCAACATCTGCTCTAGGGTGGTTTGAAGTAGACTTTGAATTTCAATCTTGCTAACTAGAGTGGTTACAACATGATCACCCTTGAGTACTTCCAAATTATTCTTCCCTGAGATTCTTAGGCTTGTGATACCTTCTATGTGTGTTAGTGACTGCTGATTTGTCTCTAATCCTTACTTTAATGTAGCATTCACATACATTATGCCTAGAATCTTCAACATGTGTGTGAAGTAACAATAGTCACCCTTGCACAAAACATCATCAATTACAAGGAATAACTTTGTCTTAAAGAATGACACATAAGATGGATGTAGAAGTTTGATCTTAACAGGGTCATACAATCTTATGTCTGCTACTTCTTTGCCTTCCTACTTCCTCTCTAACACTACTTCAAAATGGTTTTTATTATAAAACCATCTTGTAATTTTATGATTGTACTAATTACCATCAATCTTCTTCATGATTAGCTTTAAATCTGATGGCCTCAGAGGATATCTAACTCTTTCTAGAATTGCACTGTCTAGATGATCTGTTTGTTCTTCACTTGGTTGTTTCTATTTGCCAGCCGATTGTTGTTCTCTTCTAAACTTGGCTATGTGAAGTTTGCCTTCTCTGTCAGCCTTCAGTTTCATCTCACTGTGCTACTTATTCATGTATGATCTCATGATATGAAAGAAATCAGCTCCTTTGGGATTGTTTGCGTTGTTGACCATTCTTAACTGCATTAAGTCTAACATATCTTCATAAGTCAATCATCCCAGTTGAGATATGTATGGTAAATATTAGACAAGTCCAGATACTCTCTTAATCAGCACTGCATCCTAGACTTTATCATACTTTGATGCTATAATCTTTCTTTTATCAGATGATGCTGTAAGTGTTATCTTATCTTAGAGCTTCACAAAGTTTGTGTTCTTATTAATCATCTCCTTTTTGATTCCTTCTGGCCATAGCTTATGAGGCATGATCTGCCTATGCTCTTCTATAGGCTGAAGCTCTGGTGGAGCTTGATGATAGGTTGAGAGTGAAGCTGTTGGATGAGGTTTGTTGATTTGGGGCTTTAAAGCACTTGTGAGCATGTTTTTTTATATACCCATAGCAAGCTCTTTCATTTGAGATAAAGATTTACCAGCATACGACCAATAAGGCATCCTAGTATGACTCAACCAACTTTTTACCTGAGAGTATGTAATCTTGTCAATTTAAGGATCCTTTGGTAGGTTCTTCTAAAATTCTTGCTGATCATTAATCTCTTTGTACATTCTGTATGTTTGCTCAATCTCATTCTTCATGACTTCTTAAAAGTCCTTAAACAAGTCTTTAACCTTAGATAGGTTAAGATGCATAAATGTATCATAAGGAAAACCTCTGGATGCTAGCTCTATTCCCATACGAGTCTTTGGATCATCTGGGAATAAGTTGTATGTTCTTAATCTCCTATTCATCCTTATCTTCTTCTTCTTTATCAGAATCAGTGAGAATGATGATTGGCTCTTGCTGTTGATCATGAGATTGATCAATCTCTCCTTCTTCTAAATTAGTAGCCTCAGATTCTCTCTTTTTAAACTCATCTTCATCAACAGGCTCTGCTTTAACTTTTAGAAGCTTAAGAGGTGGAGACTCAGGTTCTTTTTGTTCTTGTACCTTTTGTTTGTCTTTCTTCAATAAAGCAAGGTATAGTCTCTTCCTTTTTCTTTCATAGGTTTTCAATGGAGGCTGTGATGATGATGATGCTTGATGTTTGCATGGTTTGGTTTGCACTTTTAGTGATTCAGCAAACTGTCTTGTCAATTCCGTTTGCTTCTCAGATAAGGGTTTTACAGTAATGATGCTTATTAAGCTTGTTGGGTGTCTGGTGTATGGAAGTGTTGTCTTAGAATGGGTGAATAGTGAATGTTCTCAAATGGATTATCTTCAACAAATAGTTGATCCATTATGTATGTTTCTTCAGGGATAATGATTGCTTGCTAAGATTCCCTAGTGCTTGTTTCTTTAATAGGAGACATTGTTTGATCAAACAACTCTTCACACAACATTTGTTCTTAATCTTCTAAATGTTCTTCCTCATTCATATGTTTGTCTACATGCTCTAATTCTGTATTTAATCTCTTAGTTTCTTCATTTTGATTAGAGGTGATCCTCTTTAGCTCATCAATCTCATTGTCTTTGGCATCTGTCTGCTCAATTAATATGCAATAGCAAGCCTTGTAGTACTCAGATCTTGATCTTTCAATTTCAATTCTGCCTTTGATTGTTCAAGTTGTTGTTTAAGAAATTGAACAATCATCCGAGCCTTATTGTTTTGGATATTTTCTTTCAACTTTTTGGCATTATTGTTTGACTTTTCAATTAGTTTGTTGTACTCAGTGAATAAGAACACCTTAGAGTACTCTATTTCTTCTTCTGTTGGAATATCACTTACTTGTTCTTCAGTTTCAATCTGCTCAACATGAGCACTCTGTTCTTCTTGCTCAGTCTCATGCACTGATGATGTTCCAACCTCTTCATGATGAGTAGCTTGCTCAGCCATGGTTGCATCAATATCTCTTCACAGAGATGAAAGGATCTGTTGATCTGATAGACAAGGGCTTTGAGGTGGAGAAGCTATGTTATGCTCAAAATGAAACTGGTCTTGCTCTTGTGCTTATTCTTGAGCTTGTTCTTGCTCTTGAATGATAGGTTCTGGTTCAGGCTGAATTACTGGCACTGGCTGAATGATAGGATCTTGATGAATCACATTTTGGAAGAGCATGTATGGTTCACTTTGACCAGGAATCCTCATAAATACTTCTGGTACAGGGAGATCATGGTTGATCATACAAGGTGGCACAGCAACTTCCTCACCTTGTTATAAGCTTGACTTGATCCTATTGAGCACATGTTCATTAAAGTGAACAGGTTTAAACACAACACCTTCTCTTAGGATGTTTGGTAAATGATCATCAATGATCATCTGAAGGAATCAAGGATACATCTAAAACTCGCTCCTCATGTTGGACCCTAAAAGGATAATACATGCCAATTCAAGAGGTGGTTGAAGGATGTTCTCGTTGGAATCTCCCATAAGTCCAAGAAGTAATACGGGTGAAGAAAACAGAAGAATAAAGACAAGTGTCGGCTATCTGTATTAGTCAATGAGGATGGACAAGAACAAATACGGTCAAGTATTTGTTCATCCGCATTTACTAATGCGGATGGACAGAACAAATACGGCTAAGTATTTATTCTTCCGTATTTACTAATGCGGATATGCAGAACCAAATGTGCTTAAGTATTTGTTCATCCACATTAGTCAATGCTGGTGACATACTTAATGTTGTAGCTCAAAAGATGAAAGGTTGATGTAAACAAACACATCCACAGTAGTTAATACGGATGAACATCAACAAATGTTGACTATCTTTTGTACTAAGACTAGTATTCTGATGTATAGTTGTCTGGGAAGTTTAGTCATTTTGTACAGGCATTGTATCAGCCTATAAATAGAATAGTATACACTACTTTTGTAAGGTTTTCAGTCTGAGATTAAAAGGTTTTTAGTACAGGCATTTTGAGGTTATCAGCCTAGCACACTTTGTATACTGTTTTATAACATCAATATACAAAGCATTTATTAGTATTTTCAGCATTAAATGTTCTTTGATTCAGTATTGCTGCTACTTAATCGTTAATTCAATTATCATTTTCGATCCTAGTAGAGTCACATCTACTCAGATTCATATCTCATACTCAGTCAATTGGTATCAGAGCCTTGGCTCTTGAATTCGTCTTAAAATCAGTGCAGATCTTGAACGAAAATCTATTGAATTGGTGACTGATTTGTCTATTAGTAAGTTTTATACTTCTAATAAGCATTTATACTGAAATACGTGAACCTTCATCAACCATCGATGTTCTTCTGTCCGACTGTAACACGAAGAAATTTAAAAAAAAAAAAGAAAAAGAAAAGAAAAGAGAAGTATAAAGAAATAAAGGTGAAATAACCCAAGTTGAGGGGTTAAAATTGTACAAGATGCAAACTTTATTATTATTATGTTTAAAAGATGGGCATGGCCGCCCACACCCCTGCTCACCAACTGCTTCGACCGCAGAAAAGAAGAAAAGCAGAGTTTACATTGGTTTTTAGAGAGAAGAAGAAGAAGAATTGTCTTGTAGGTGAGTTTTTGTGTGTTTTGTTCGGTTTCAGCTGGATTTTCAGCTTGTGGATCGAGTCTTATGTGTTCCTTTGTGTTCTGTTGGGTGTTTTGGTGTGTTTAGGTGTTTGAACTCCAAGTGCTCTCGAGTTCGGACGAGTTTTACTCGAAGGCTGCTGTAGGTGAGTTCTAGATCCCCAATTTTTCAGTTTTAAACTTGTTTTGGGGAAAAAATGCATATAAATTATCATATTTATAACTCTCAGTATGTTGAAACCATATGTGTTACCCCTGTTTTATGTGGGTGTGCGTGTTTGTGAATGTTTTGACTGAATTATATGGTTGTATGCTTGTTTAATGTGCTTAGTATGTTAGATTTGTGCTAAGGATACGTTAAGATGATGAATAGGGACTAAAATTAGAGTAAGTTAGAACTGGCATAGTACCCATTTGCCAAAACTGCCCATATGCCTGCATAGTACTCATGCGCCTGCATAGTATCCATACGCGTAAGTTTTTGCCCATACGCCTAAGTTCTGCCCAAGCGCCTAAGTGTTTGCCCATGCGCCTAAGTTTTCCTATGTGCCCTAGTACCCATGCGCCTGCATAGTACTCATGCGCGTGCATAGTACCCATGTGCCTAAGTTTTTCCCATGTGCCTAAGTTTTTCCCCAGGCACCCAAGTGTTCCCATGCGCCCAACTGTCCGTGCACTTGCATAGTGCCCATGCGCCCACATAGTGCTCATGAGGGATTAGGTTGTGTGCTGATACAACGAGGAGGGGTTATAGCCTATACGTCCCAACAATTGAAGATCCATGAGGCTAACTATCCCACTCATGAGCTGGAGTTGGCGGCTATGGTTTTTGCATTAAAAATTTGGAGGCACTATCTGTACCGGACGAGGTGCACCATCTTCACTGATCACAAAATTCTGAAGTACTTTTTTGAGCAGAAGGATCTTAACATGAGACAGTGAAGATGGTTAGAGTTGATCAAGGATTGCGACTGCGAAATCCACTATCATCCGGGTAAGGCGAATGTGGTAGCCAATGCCATTAGTCGTAAGGAGAGGCCGGAGCCGATTCGGGTAAAGGCTTGCCAACTGGTTGTGATGCCGGATGTTATGGGTCAAATCAAGGAATTCCAAGATAAGGCATTAAAGGATTATAAGATCAACTTCGAACGAATGAAGGGGCAGGCGACGGAATTGGGGGAAAACACCCTTGGCGTGAAAACCCTCTTTGGACGGATGTGGATCCCTCGTTATGGGGAGCTGAGGGGAAGGATCATGGATGAGGCTCACAAAACACGATATTCCATCCATCCTGGTGCTACAAAAATGTATCAAGATCTGAAGAAGGATTATTGGTGGCCGGGGATGAAGCGTGACATGGTGGAGTACGTGAGTAAGTGCCTGACCTGTTTGCAAGTGAAAGCAGAACATTAGAAACCAAATGGGAAGATCCAACCTTTAGATGTACCCGAATGGAAGTGGGAACACATCACCATCGATTTCATCACAAATTTGCCTCGCACTGCGAGAGGATGTGATACCATTTGGATGATCGTAGACCGCTTGACGAAGAGTGCACACTTTTTGCCAATCCGAGAGACGTACTCGTCAGAATGGTTGGCGGAGCTGTTCATCAAGGAGATCGTAACTTGTCATGGCGTGCCGGTGTCTATTGTTTCCGATAGGGACACCCGGTTCACGTCCAAGTTCTGGAAGAGATTTCATGATGCCATGGGGACGAGGTTACCCATTAGCACAACTTATCACCCGTAGACAGACGGTCAATCAGAACGGACCATTCAAACCTTGGAGGATATACTCCGGGCATGCATTATTGACATTGGTGGAAGTTGGGATGAACACCTACCGTTGGTAGAGTTCTCCTACAACAACAGTTATCATGCCAGTATAGGCATGCCACCATTCGCAATGTTGTATGGGAGGATATGCAGTACCCCGATGTGTTGGGGTGACATCGGGCAGAAAGAGTTGGGAGGCGTCGAGATCATTGAAGCCACGTCGGAAAAGCTAGAAAAGATCAAGGATTTTATGAAGGCGGCCAAAGATAGGCAAAGGTCGTATACTGACAAAAGGCGTAGGCCGATCGAATTCTAGGTGGGTGATAAAGTGATGCTGAAGGTTTCACCCTGGAAGGGGATCATTCGTTTTAGAAAGAGGGGTAAGCTGAGCCCGAGATATATAGGACCTTTCCGAATCATCGCACGAGTGGGAGAGGTGGCCTATAGGTTGGAGCTACCGATGAGTTAAGTGGAATTCATCCAACATTCCATGTATCTCATCTGAGAAAATGCCTAGCTGATGAAGATATGATTGTACCACTAGAAGACATTGAAGTGGATGAACGGCTCAACTATGTAGAGCAACCAGTGGCAATCATTGACCGAAAGGAGAAAAGATTACTAAATAAAGTGGTTCCACTGGTACGGGTGCAGTGGAGGCACAGGAAGGGATCTGAGTCTACGTGGGAGACTTAGGATGAGATGAGACAGCATTACCCAAAGCTGTTCGAAGAATGACAGGTTTCGGGGACGAAAACTCTATAAGGGGGGTGGACTATAACACCCGAAAATTTGTTTAAAATAAAGGAAAAGAAAAGTATATTGAAAGAAAAGATAATGGGCACAAGTGGAGGGGGGTAAAGTGTACAAAGTACAAAACCTTATTATTATATTGTTTAAAAGGCATGGCCGCCCATGCCACTAATTTTTCACTTTTGTTTTTCGGTTGGAACAAGAAAGATGAAAGAAGAGCTGAAGTTTCATCAGTTTCTAGAGCTGAAGCTATGATTTTGCTTAGGTGACTATTTTCTTGTGTAACTGGTTCGGTTTTAGCTGAATTTTCAGCTTGTGAACCAGTTCTTATGTGTTCCTTGTGCTTGGTTTTGTGTTTTGGTGTATTTAGGTTGTTTGACCTCTTTGTGCCCTCAAGTTCGGTGGAGTTTTGCTTGAAGGCTGCATTGGTGAGTTCTAGGTCCCCTCTTTTAAATGTTTTCTACTATTTCGGGGGCTGATTTGCATATTTGACTGATGTTTTCGAAACTAGTTATGAATTTCATGTATGGTGCGAACGATGTTGATGTTATGGTGTGTTATGTGCTTCTTTTGCTGATCGTTTAAAGTTATGAAGTTCTAAGTGTTAAACAGATAGATCTAAGCTGTGTTCATGATTAGAATGATGATTGGGTTCTGGTAATGGCATAAGTTGCATTTCAGATTAGTTACAGGACCATCCGCATTTAACAGTTAAGTCTTTTGTTCATGCGCAGTTGTTTTATATTCATGCGCATTTGTTTGTTCATGCGCATTTACTTAGTCTTCAGGCGCATTTGCTAAGTACTCATCCGCATTTGTTTTGTTTAGGCGCATTTGCTAAGTACTCATCCGCATTTGTTTTGTTCAGGCGCATATTGCTAAGTACTCATCCGCATTTGTTTTGTTCAGGCGCATTTGCTAAGAACTCATCCGCATTTGTTTTTCTCAGGCGCATTTGCTAAGTACTCATCTGCATTTGTTTTGCCCATGCGCATTTGCTAAGTAGTCATTCGCATTTGTTTTGCCCATGCGCATTTGCTACAGTGTCTATGTGTATTGCTTTAGTCATCCGTATTCGTTTCATGCTCATATCCTGACACTTAGAAAATTTCCTGAGAATGTTCATCCGCATTTGCCAAAGTTCATCCACATTTGTCTAAAGACTTAGAATTATTCTGAAATTTTAGGAATAGGATCTAAGTGTTAAGTATTGATGAATAAGGAAGATTATACTTAGAGATTATCATGCTTGGTTCTTTCTTATGTGCTGCTTTCTCTATGTCTATAATATTGTCATGTTATGAGATTATGCTATATGCATCTTAACAAGTATTATCCATAACAAGTGGACACGAAAGAATAAAAGAAGAACAATGAAACTTAATGAATGTTACCCCGGGCCCATACGACGAATTAAAAAGCCTAGCAAGCAAAATGAATGGAGGTGCACGGCCTTGTTTTCATTAGCTCAACTGATGTGCAACTGTGTAGCCCATGAGGATGCACATCTGGGATCAATCCTGGGGATTGACCAACAAATGAATGGGATCCTAGTTCATGAGCGGGCTTTGTACCTAGCAGTGTGGATCAACTGTCGAAGGGTTAGCTACCATGATAAACTTTTGCTGACAGGGGTTCGGCATCTGTTGCCAACCAACAATGTAGGCTTTTGCTTCGTGCAATCCTAGTTAATGGAAGAGAAAGATAAAGAAAGAAAGATAATGAATCATTTTATGATAGATTATGTATATTGTTGAATGATCACCAAATGAAGTTTACAAAGTGTATATTTTTATATTATTAAACTAGAACTCACTACGCAATGCTGACTTTTTATATGCATATCAGTTGGAAGGTAAGGGTGTTGCTGAGGATGGCACGCGGGTGAGGCTACTTGGCGGACAGAGACTGGCATCCATTCATGCATAATGATATTGTTGTTTTGTAATACAACTGAATGAATTCTTTTGTAACTGTTAAAATACAATCATGTATTATTTAGCAACATCAAATATTAATGCATGAATGGTTTTTGACTACTTAATCTGCTGCGATATTTCTATTAAATGTATTTGTCTGATATGAAAAATGATGTGATTTTCCAACGGTGAGATCTCTGGGAACGGGGGCTTACAAGTTGGTATCAGAGCCAAAGTTTAAGAGAAATGGTAAATATTTTCAAAACCTAAACTTAAACTGAGAATGGGACCGAATGGAGGGATGCCAGCCCAAGTAGCTACGTGCCATCAGGTAATCTTTCATAAGTAACCGGTATTACTTGCGTGTGCTATTTAATTTATGTGCTTATTAGATTTGGACGCTGATGTAGTCTGGATAGGGAATGCTTGGGGGATGAAGAGTAAACTAAGTGGCTAATCATAACTGGCCACTATAATTTAGGACTTACTGTACTTGACATAATCTGAGCTATTTACCTTGAATGACCTTGTTAGTGCTTGAATCTTATAGGAGGTAGATCTGATGGCGGGTAGGAAACCTGGAAAGGCAACCCGAGGAGGTGCTCGTGGCGGGTGTACTATTGGGCTACGTGTCACCCAAAGCAAAGCTAAGGCTCCCGAGACGGTTCATGAGGACTCGGGTATTCATAACCACCAAGAGGGTGAAGGATCAGCCACACTCAAGTCTACGGTAAAGGAAGATATTGTTGACAAAGTCTACAACGTCATGCAGAACGTGTTACCTTCAGTGGTGACCGAGGTACTGAGGGCAGTAAAGGATGGTGAAAAGACCAAAGATACAGAGGAGAAGGAGAAAGCTGAGGATGAGCCATCTAGTCCCAAGGTATTAACCCCTAATGATGATAGAGAGGGGGAGAAGGAGACCGCTAAGGGGTACACCTATGGGGAGTTTTAGTGGTGCAAACCCCCGACCTTTGATGGTAACGGCAATGCTATTGCTGCACATCGCTGGGTTCGAGAGATGGAGGCAGTCCTAGACATCAGCGAATGTCGGGAAGATCAAAAGGTGAAGTTTGCCTCCTATTCTTTTGTTGACTCGGCATTATGTTGGTGGGACAACATTGTCCAAGCCGAGGGGAAATGGTCTGTTGCAAGGATGACGTGGTCGGATTTGAAGGAACTGTTACTGGAGGAGTATTGTCCACATCAGGAGTTGGAGAAAATTGAGAAGGAGTTCTTGCATTTAGAGGCTGGAAACATGACTCATCAAAGGTATACCTCCAAGTTCAATGAGCTTGCAAGACTCATGTCAGATCTAGTGACCCCAGAGTCCAAGAAGATCAAGAGATACATGCAGGGTCTGCCCGTGGATATCAGGTGGAACATGATGCCAGACTGAGCACTTTCATGTATGCAGTAGATTTGGCCGGAAGGTTGTATGATGAGAGGGATCCAGTACCAATTCAGAGGAAGGTTGAAAAGAGTTGGAACAAGAACAGTAATGGCAAGCGATTCAGGGGTGACCATTATAGGATCAGAGAAAAGAAGATGAGGATTCACGATCGTAGCCTAGGATCGAGTAAAAAGGGTGACAAGAGGGAATGTAAGAAGTGTGGGAAGGTTAACTTGGGTGAATGTAGAGTCGGGACGAACCCGTGTTTTTAGTGTGGAGGCGAGGGCCATTATGCTAGAGAATGCGGGGTACCACGATGTTATCGATGTGGGGAGGTAGGCCACCTGGGCCGAGATTGCAAGAAGGGTGGAGCACGGAGCTCAGGGACTCAGAATATGGGCGAGAAAGGTCTAAGTAAGAATACCAAAGCCAAGGCAAGGGCATTCAACATGACCCGGGAAGAAGCTAGAGTGGACCCTGAAGTAGTTTCAGGTATGTTTCTGGTAAACCAACTGTATGCTTCTGTGCTCTTCGATTAGGGTGCTAGTAGAAGTTTTGTATCTGCTACCTTTTGTCATGAAATGCATGGTAAGAATAAGAAGATAGGCGTGCCCTTCTATGTAGAGACTGCGATAGGAAAGTATACTAAATTGACTGATGTGATAGACGATTTCCTCATAGAGTTGGACGGTCGTAAGTTTCCTGCTAGATTGTACGTGATGGCCCTAGGAGGTTTTGATGTGGTGTTAGGGATGGATTGGTTGGCGGCTTACAAAGCGAACATCGTGTGCCGAAAGAAGACGATTTTTCTGACTGCACCGATGGCAGTTTGGTTACGATACATGGTGATAAGGAGTGCATTACACTGCGAGTAATCTCGATGAACACGGCCAAGAAGTTTATGAGACGTGGGTGTGGTGCTTACTTAGCCTATGTGAAGGATATGGATGATATCATGCCTCAATTGTGAGGCGTGCTGGTAGTATGCAATTTCCCTGATGTGTTTCCCGAATACCTCCCAGGGGTACCACCTGATTGCGAGATCAAGTTCCAGATTGATCTGATACCTGGTGCCAACCTGTTACAAAGGCGCTATATCGTCTCGCTCCCTCCAAGATGAAGGAATTGATGACCCGGTTGCAAGAGTTTCTAGAAAAGGGGTTCATCCGACCGAGTATCTCTCCCTGGGGTGCTCTGTTCTTGTTTGTTAAGAAGAAGGACGGTAGCATGAGGATGTGCATCGACTACCGTGAGTTGAACAAGTTAACGGTGAAGAACAGGTACCTACTACCGAGAATTGATGACTTGTTTGATCAGCTCCAGGGCGCCAGCTAGTTCTTAAGGATAGATCTCCGATCTGGTTACCATCAGCTAAAGGTCAAAGAACAGGATATCCCGAAGACCGCGTTTCAAACTCGATACGGGCATTACGAATTCCTCGTTTTGTCTTTCGGTCTAACCAATGCGCCAACTGCTTTTATGGATTTGATGAATCAGGTGTGCCAGCCGATGTTGGATAAATCAGTGATTGTGTTTATTGATGATATTTTGATTTATTCAAAGAGTGAAGAAGAGCACGCCGGTCACATTCGCGAGGTTTTGGAGACGCTTAGAAGAGAGAAACTATATGCCAAGTTCTCTAAATGTGCGTTATGGTTACGGGAAGTTTATTTTTTAGGTCACGTGGTTAATTCCGAAGGGATTATGGGGGACCCGGAAAAGGTGGAGGCGGTTATGCAATGGAAGACCACAAAGACGCCATCCAAGATCCGCAGTTTCTTGGGTTTGGTGGGCTACTACAGACGGTTCATCCAAGACTTCTCCAAGATAGCTTCACCATTAACCAAATTGACCCGTAAGGATGTGAGGTTTGTATGGGGTCAAAAGCAGGAGAATGCTTTCGAAGAGTTGAAGACAATGTTGACTCAAGCTCCTGTCTTGACGTTACCAGAAGGGTATAAAGACTTGGTGGTCTATTTCGATGCTTCTTATTCAGGATTGGGTTGTGTGCTGATGCAACGGGGAAGGGTTATAGCCTATACGTCCTGACAATTGAAGATCCATGAGGCTAACTATCCCACTCATGACCTGGAGTTGGCGGCTGTGGTTTTTGCATTAAAGATTTGGAGGCACTATCTGTACGGGACGAGGTGCACCATCTTCATTGATCACAAAAGTCTGAAGTACTTTTTCGAGTAGAAGGATCTTAACATGAGACAAAGAAGATGGTTAGAGTTGATCAAGGATTACGACTGTGAAATCCACTATCATCCGGGTAAGGCGAATGTGGTAGCCGATGCCCTCAGTCGAAAGTAGAGGCCGAAGCCGATTTAGGTAAAGGCTTGCCAGCTGGTTGTGACGCCGGATCTTATGGGTCAAATTAAGGAATTCCAAGTTGAGGCGTTAAAGGATGATAAGATCAACTTCGAACGAATGAAGGGGCAGGCGACGAAATTGGGGGAAAACACCCTTGGCGTGAAAACCCGCATTGGGCAGATGTGGATCCCTCATTATGGGGAGCTGAGGGGAAGGATCATGGATGAAGCTCACAAAACACGATATTCCATCCATCCTGGTGCTACAAAAATGTATCATGATCTGAAGAAGGATTATTGGTGGCCGGGGATGAAGCGTGACGTGATGGAGTACGTGAGTAAGTTCCTGACCTTTTCGCAAGTGAAGGCGGAACATCAAAAACCATATGGGAAGATCTAACCTTTGGATGTACCCGAATGGAAGTAGGAACACATCACCATGGATTTCATCACAAAGTTGCCTCACACTGCGAGAGGATGTGATACCATTTGGGTGATCGTAGACCTCCTGACGAAGAGTGCACACTTTTTGCCGATCCGAGAGACATACTTGTCGGAAAGGTTGGCAGAGCTGTTCATCAAGGAGATCTTAGCTCGTCATGACGTACCGGTGTCTATTGTTTCTGATAGGGACACCCGGTTCACATCCAAGTTCTGGAAGAGATTTCATGATGCCATGGGGACGAGGTTACATATTAGCACAGCTTATCACCCTCAGACAAACGGTCAATTAGAACGGACCATTCAAACTTTGGAGGATATGCTCTGGGCAAGCATTATTGACTTTGGTGGAAGTTGGGATGAACACCTACTGTTGGCAGAGTTCTCCTACAACAACAGTTATCATGCCAGTATAGGCATGCCACCATTCGAAATGTTATATGGGAGGAGATGCAGAACCCCGATGTGTTGGGGTGACATCGGGCAGAAAGAGTTTGGAGGCGCCGAGATCATTGAAGCCACATCAGAAAAGCTTGAAAAGATCAAGGCTTTTATGAAGGTGGCCAAAGATAGGCAAAGGTCATATGCTGACAAGAGGCGTAGGCTGATCGTATTCCATGTGGGTGATAAAGTTATGCTGAAGGTTTCACCCCGGAAGGGGATCATCCATTTTAGAAAGAGGGGTACGCTGAGCCCGAGATATATAGGACCTTTCCGAATCATCGCACGAGTGGGAGAGGTGGCCTATAGGTTGGAGGTACCCGATGAGTTAAGTGGAATTCATCTAACATTCTATGTATCTCATCTGAGAAAATGCCTAGCTAATAATGATATGATTGTACCACTTGAAGAGATTGAAGTGGATGAACGGCTCAACAATGTAGATTAACCAGTGTCAATTATTGACCGAAAGGAGAAGAGATTACGAAATAAAGTGGTTCCACTGGTACGGGTGCAGTGGAGGCACATGAAGGGATCTGAGTCTACGTGGGAGACTGAGGATGAGATGAGACAACATTACCCATAGCTGTTCTAAGAATGACAGGTTTCAGGGATGAAACCTCTATAAGGGGGGTGGACTTGTAACACCCGAAAATTTGTTTAAAATAAAGGAAAAGAAAAGTATCTTGAAAGAAAGGATAATGGGCACAAATGGAGGGGGGTAAAGTGTAAAAAGTACGAGGGGGGTAAAGTGTACAAAGTACATAACCTTATTATTATATGGTTTAAAAGGCATGGCCGCCCATGCCACTACTTTTTCACTTCTGCTTTTCGACTGGAACAAGAAAGAAGAAAGAAGAGCTGAAGTTTCATCGGTTTCTTGAGCAGAAGCTGTGATTTTGCTTAGGTGAGTATTTTCTTGAGTAATTGGTTCGGTTTCAGTTGAATTTTCATCTTGTGAACCGATTCTTATGTGCTTCTTGTGCTTGGTTTTGTGTTTGGGTGTGTTTAGGTTGTTTGAACTCTTTGTGCCCTCAAGTTCGGTGGAGTTTTGCTTGAAGGCTACATTGGTGAGTTCCAGGTCCCCTCTTTTAAATGTTTTCTGCTATTTCGGGGTCTAATTTGCATATTTGACTAATGTTTTTGAAACCAGTTATGAATTTTCATAGATGGTGCGAACGATGTTGATGTTATGGTGTGTTATGTGCTTCTCTTGCTGATCGTTTAAAGTTATGAAGTTCTAAGTGTTAAACAGATAGATGTAAGCTGTGTTCATGATTAGAATGATGATTGGGTTCTGGTAATGGCATAAGTTGCATTTCAGATTAGTTTCAGGACCATCCGCATTTAACAGTTAAGTCTTTTGTTCAAGCGCATTTGTTTTATATTCATGCGCATTTGTTTGTTCATGCGCATTTACTTAGTCTTCAGGCGCATTTGCTAAGTACTCATCCGCATTTGTTTTGTTCAGGCGCATTTGCTAAGTACTCATCCGCATTTGTTTTGTTCAGGCGCATATTGCTAAGTACTCATCCACATTTGTTTTGTTCAGGCGCATTTGCTAAGAACTCATCCGCATTTGTTTTTCTCAGGCGCATTTGCTAAGTACTCATCCGCATTTGTTTTGCCCATGCGCATTTGCTAAGTAGTCATTCACATTTGTTTTGCCCATGCACATTTGCTACAGTGTCTACGTGTATTGCTTTAGTCATCCGCATTCGTTTCATGCGCATACCCTGACACTTAATAAATTTCCTGAGAATGTTCATCCGCATTTGTTGTACTCATCCGCATTTGCCTAAGTTCATCCGCATTTGTCTAAAGACTTAGAATTATTCTAAAAATTTGATATTAGAATCTAAGTGTTAAGTATTGATGAATTAGGAAGATTATACATAGAGATTATCATGCTTGGTTCTTTCTTATGTGATGCTTTCTCTATGTCTATAATATTATCATGTTAAGGGATTATGCTATGTGCATCTTAATAAGTATTATCCATAACAAGTGGACACGAAAGAATAAAAGAAGAACAATGAAACTTAATGAATGTTACCCCGGGCCCATACGACGAATGAAAAAGCCTTGCAAGCAAAATGAATGGAGGTGCACGGCCTTGTTGTCGTTAGCTCAACTGATGTGCGGCTGTATAGCCCATGAGGATGCATATCTGGGGTCAATCCTGGGGATTGACCAACAAATGAATAGCATCCTAGTTCATGCGCAGGCTTTGTGCCTAGCAATGTGGATAAACTGTCGAATGGTTAGCTACCATGATAAACTTTTGCCAACCAACAATGTGGGCTCTTGCTTTGTGCAATTCTAGTTAATGGAAGAGAAAGATAAAGAAAGAAAGATAATGAATCATTTTATGATTGATTATGTATATTGTTGAATGCTCACAAAATGAAGTATACAAAGTGTATATTTTTATATTATTAAACTAGAACTCACTCAGCAACGCTGACTTTTTATATGCATATCAGTTGGCAGGTAAGGGTGTTGCTGAGGATGGCACGCGAGTGAGGCCACTTGGCTGGCAGAGACTGGCATCCATTCGTGCATAATGATATTGTTAGTTTTGTAATACAACTGAATGAATTCTTTTGTAACTGTTAAAATATAATCATGTATTATTTAGCAACATCAAATATTAATGCATGAATGGTTTTTGACAACTTAATCCGCTGTGATATTTCTATTAAATGTATTTGTCTGATATGAAAAATGCTGTGATTTTCCAATGGTGAGGTCTCCGGGAACGGGGCCTTACAATAAAACTAGAACTCACTCAGCAACGCTGAGTGTTTATGCATTTTTAGTTGGCAGGTAGCTTGTTGCTGAGTATGGCACGAGGGTGAAGCTACTTGGCGGGCAAAGACTGGCATCCATTTCATGCACGATAATGATGTTGTTTTGTAATACAACTAAGTGCTATTTTGTAATCTTTTAAATGATGATGTATTACTTGGCAAGTGTAATTCTTAAAGCATGAAATGGTTTTTGATGAATTATTCTGCTACAATGTTTTATTTATTTAATAAATCTTAACATGTTTTGATATAAAAGAGGTTGTGATTGACCAACTGTGGGGTTCCCGGGAACAGGGCCTTACAAGTTGGTATCAGAGCCAGGTTTAACAGTAATGGGTACATATTTTTAAAACCTAAACTTAAACTGAGAATGGGACCGAATGGAGGGATGCCAGCCCAAGTAGCTACGTGCCATCAGGTAATTTACTTTCTTAAGGTTAACCGGTATTATGTGCGCATGCTATCTGATTTATGTGCTCTTAGTAGATTTGGATACTGATGTAGTTAGGATAGGCAATGCTTGGGGGATGAAGAGTAAAGTAAGTGGCTAATAAGAACTGGCCACTGTAATTAGAGACTTATTATACTTGACATAATCTGAGCTATTACCTTGAATGACCATGTTGGTGTTTGAATCTTATTGTGTTTAGAGGATGGCGGGTGGTAGATCTTCGAAGGCTTCTCGAGGAGGTATGCAGGGTGGTCGTGGTGCTAGGCCACGTGTCACTGGGAATAAGGCTAAGGCTGCTGAGACGGATCCTGCAGAGCCCGAGCTTCATTACCAGGAAGGCGGTGATGAGAGTGCTAATTTGAGAGCCTATGTGAAGGAGGCAGTTGTGGAGTAAGTTTATCAGGTCATGCAGACGATCCTGCCGTCTGTGGTGACAGAGGTTATTCGTGCTATGAGGGAGGATGAAAAGAAAGAGGAGGAGAGGAGGAGGACTGTTGGGAGAGGGGTGAGGAGAGAGGTTCAGGTGTAGGGGAGCAACTAAAGACTAAGATGGTTGTCTCCGGTGATGATGAGGAGGAGGAAGCAGTGCAGGAAACTATTAAGGGGTGTAGTTATGGGGCATTCCAGAGATGCAAGCCCCCAACTTTTGATGGGAATGGTAATGTTGCTGCTGCTCACCGATGGGTGAGGGAGATGGAGGCGGTGCTCGATATCAGTGAGTGCCGAGAGGATCAAAAGGTGAAGTTTGCTACCCACTCATTTGTGGACTCGGCTTTGTGCTGGTGGGACAATATTTTCCAGGCCGAGGGCAGCAGGGCTGTTGGGAGGATGAGGTGGAGTGAGTTAAAGAAGATGGTGATCGAGGAGTTTTGTCCTTGCAGGGAGTTTGACAAGATTGAGAGAGAGTTTCTACAGTTGGAAGCGAGAACCATGACACACCAGTAGTATACTACTAAGTTCAATGAGATGGCAAGGCTGGTGCCGGATCTGGTGACGCTGCTGTCAGGAAAGATCAAGAGGTATATCCAGGGTTTCCCGGTAGATATTCGCATGCACATGATCACTGCCCGGTCGAGTACTTTCAGGTTGGAGGTTGATCTGGCAGGGAGGTTGTATGACGAGAGAGAGGTGGCAGTTGTAGAGGTGAGTAAGAAGGGTTGTGATGATAGGAACTGGAATAGGAAGCGGTTTGGTCGTTGTGGTTTCAATCCAAATAACAAGAGGGCAAGGGTGGATGATCGAAGGGTAGTAACATCAGGTACGGGAATGAAGAGGTGTGGTAAGTGCGGGAAGGAACATTCAGGGGAGTGTAAGTGGGGAATGAATCTCTACTTCAAGTGTGGGAAGTCCGGTCATATGGCAAGGGATTGTGGGGTGACGAGGTGCTACAATTGTGGCGAGGCTGGGCATATGAGTAGAGATCGCAGGAAGCCAAGGGCTGAAAGTTCTGGGGCAAAAAAGGGGACCGAGAAGGATGGGCAGAGAGCAAAACTCAGAGCATTCACAATGACCCGGGAGGAGGCTAGGGTGGACCCTGATGTCGTGTTAGGTACATTCTTAGTAAACCAAACTTATGACTCTTTGCTATTTGATTCTGGAGCTAGTAAGAGTTTTATTTCTGCTGCCTTCTGTGCTAAGTTGCCTGTTAGGAGTAGAAAGATTGATGAGCCCTTCGATGTAGAAACTACCATTGGTAAGTCTACTAGGATTTCTAATCTGATAGAGAATTATGACATAGAGTTGGAAGGCCATAGGTTCTCTGCTAAATTATTCGTGATGCCCCTAGGTGGGTTTGATGTGGTTCTGGGGATGGATTGGTTAGCAGCCTATGAGGAATATATTATGTGTCACAAGAAGATGATCCGATTGACTGCGCTTGATGAGAGTTCGGTGACGATCTACGGTGATCAAGTTACTACGGTTCCGAAGGTGATTTCGATGGTGGTGGCAGAGAAGTGCATGAAACGTGGATGTAGTGTCTACCTGACTTACATCAAGGATGTGGATGCTTCAGTACCACAATTGTCCGACGTACCAGTTGTGTTTGACTTTCTAGACATGTTCCCAAAAGATTTACCAGGTGTGCCACCAGACCGTGAGATCAAGTTCCAGATCAACTTGATACCTGGTGCTCAACCTGTTGCCAAGGCACCGTATTGATTGGCTCTGTCTGAGATGAAAGAACTGAATGTTCAGTTGCAAGAGTTGTTGGACAAAGGGTTCATTTGACCGAGTATCTCTACCTGGGGTGCTCCGGTCTTGTTTGTAAAGAAGAAGGACGATAGTATGAGGATGTGCATCGACTATCGTGAGTTAAACAAGTTGATGGTGAAGAATTGATATCCACTACCCAGAATTGATGACTTATTTGATCAGCTCCAAGGTACCAGTTGGTTCTCGAGGATAGATCTTCGATCTGGTTACCATCAGTTGAAGGTGAAGGAGCATGATATACCTAAAATAGCTTTTCGCACGCGTTATGGACACTATGAGTTTCTCCTTATGTCTTTTGGTCTAACTAACGCACCAGCTGCCTTTATGGATTTGATGAACCGCGTGTGTCGGCCGATGTTGGATAGATCAGTGATTGTGTTCATCGATTATATCTTGATTTACTCGAAGAGCGAAGAAGAGCATGCCGGTCACATTCGTGAGGTATTGGAGACACTTAGAAGAGAGAAGTTGTGTGCTAAGTTCTCCAAGTGCGCTTTCTGGTTGTGCGAGGTTCAGTTTTCGGGTCATGTGGTAAATTCCGAAGGGATCATCGTATACCTGGAAAAGGTGGAGGCGGTGATGCAATGGAAGTCTCCAAAGACGCAATCTAAGATCCGCAGTTTCTTGGGTTTGGCGGGCTATTATAGAAGATTTATCCAAGACTTTTCCAAGATAGCCTTACCATTGACCAAGCTGACCCGCAAGGATGTGATGTTTTTATGGGGTTTAGAACAGGAGAGTGCTTTTGAAGAGCTGAAGACGAGATTGACTCAAGCTCCTGTCTTGATGTTACCCGAAAGGAATGAAGACTTGGTGGTCTATTCAGATGCTTCTTATTCAGGTTTGGGTTGCGTGCTGATGCAACGAGGAAGAGTAATAGCCTATGTGTCCCAACAGTTGAAAATCCATGAGGCTAATTACCTTACTCATGACTTAGAGCTAGCGGCTGTGGTCTTTGCATTGAAGATTTGGAGGCACTACTTATACGGGACGAAGTGCACTATCTTCACTGACCATAAGAGCTTGAAATACTTCTTTGAGCAGAAGGACCTCAATATGAGGCAAAGGTGGTGGTAAGAGTTGATCAAGGATTATGAATGTGAGATCCACTACCATCCGGGCAAGGCCAACATAGTGGAGGATGCCCTTAGCCGAAAGGAGAGACTAGAGCCAATCCGGGTGAAAGCTTACCAGTTGGTAATGACCTCAGATGTGATGGCACAGGTCAAGGAATTTCAAGATGAGGCGCTGAAGGAAGACCAAATCAGCTTAGATAGAATGAAAGGTCTAGTCTCAGAGTTGGGTGAAAACACTCTCGGAGTTAGATCCCGCTTCGGGTGGATGTGGATCCCTCGTTATGGAAACCTACGGGGGAAAATCATGGATGAAGCTCATAAGACTCCATAATCCTTTCATCCTGGTGCTACAAAGATGTTTCATGATATGAAGAAAGATTACAGGTGGCCGAGTATGAAGCGTGATGTAGCGGAGTATGTGAGCGAGTGCCCTACTTGCTTGCAAGTGAAGGTTGAGCATCAGAAGCCATACGGGAAGATCCAACCTTTGGATATACCTGAGTGGAAATGGGAGCACATCACCATGGACTTGATTACGAAGTTACCACTTACGGCAAGGAGGTACGATGCTATATGGGTGATAGTTGACCGTTTGACGAAGAGTGCTCACTTTCTACTGATCCGCGAGACATATTCATCTGAGAGGTTGGCGGATCTATTCATCAAAGAGATTATGACACGTCATGGTGTACCAGTGTCTATCCTATCTGACTGTGACACTCGGTTTACATCTATTTTTGGAAGAGATTTCATGACGTGATAGGGACGAGGTTGCACATCAGTACGACTTATCATCCTTAGACGGATGCTCAGTCAGAGAGAACTATACCTACGTTTGAGGATTTGCTCCAAGCACGCGTCATTGATTTCAGAGGAAGTTGGGTCGAACACTTACCGTTAGCTAAATTCTCATATAATAACAGTTATCATGTTAGCAATGGCATGCCACCATATGAGATGCTATATGGTAGGAAGTGTAGAACGCCCGTATGTTGAGGTGACATCGGATAGAAGGAGTTGGGGAGCGTTGAAGTGATCGAGGTTATGACTGAAAAGTTGGAGAAGATCAAGGCCTTTATGAAGGTGGTAAAAGATAGGCAAAAGTCATATGCTGACAAGAGGCGTAGACCGATTGAATTCAAGGTGGTTAATAAAGTTATGCTGAAGGTTTCACCTTGGAAGGGGATCATTTAGTTCAGAAAGCGGGGTAAGCTGAGCCTGAGGTATATAGGACCTTTCCGAATCATTGCTCGAGTAGGAGATGTGGCCTATAGGTTGGAGCTACCCGTTGAGTTAAGTGGGATTCATCCAACATTCCAGGTATCTCATCTGAGAAAGTACTTAGCCGACAAGGATATGATTGTGCCACTGGAGGATATTGAGGTAGATGAACGGCTCAATTATATGGAGCAACCGGTGGCCATCATTGTCAGAAAAGAGAAAAGATTACGGAATAAAGTGGTTCCACTAGTGCGAGTACAGTGGAGGCACAGGAAGGGATCCAAGTCTACGTGGGAGACGGAGGAAGAGATGAGACAACATTATCCATAACTGTTCGACGAGTGACAGGTTTCGAGGACGAATCCTATATAAGGGAGTGGACTTGTAACACCCGGAAATTTACAAAAAAAAAAAGAGAAAAAGAAAAGAAAAGAGAAGTATACAGAAAGAAAGGTGAAATAACCCAAGTTGAGGGGTTAAATTTGTGCAAGAGGCAAACTTTATTATTATTATGTTTAAAAGGTGGGCATGGCCGCCCACACCCCTGCTCACCAACTGCTTTGACCTCACAAAAGAAGAAAAGCATAGTTTCCATCTGTTTTTAGAGAGAAGAAGAAGAAGAATCGGCTTGTAGGTGAGCTTTTGTGTGTTTTATTTGGTTTCAGCTAGATTTTGAGATTGTGGGCCGAGTCTTATGTGTTCCTCTGTGTTCGGTTGGGTGTTTTGGTGTGTTTAGGTGTTTGAACTCCAAGTGCTCTCAAGTTTGGAGGAGTTTTACTCAAAGGCTGCTGTAGGTGAGTTCTAGATCCCCGGTTTTTTTGTTTTAAACTTGTTTTGGGGCCAAAATGCATATAAATTATCATTTTTATAACTCTCAATATGTTGAAACCATATGTGTTACCCCTGTTTTATGTGGGTGTGTGTGTTTGTGAATGTTTTGACTGAATTATGTGGTTGTATGCTTGTTTTATGTGCTTAGTATGCTAGATTTGGGCTAAGGATATGTTAAGATGATGAATGGGGACTAAAATTAGTATAAGTTAGAACTGGCATAGTACCCATGCGCCCAAACTACCCATGCACCCAAGTACCCATGCGCCTGCATAGTATCCATGCGCCTAAGTTTTTGCCCATACGCCTAAGTTCTGCCCATGCGCCTAAGTTTTCCCATGCGCCCAAGTACCCATGCTCCTACATAGTACTCATGCGCTTGCATAGTACCCATGTGCCTAAGTTATTCCCATGCGCCTAAGTTTTTCCCCATGCGCCCAACTGTCTGTGCGCCTGCATAGTGCCTATGCGCCCACATAGTGCTCATGCTCCTAAAACTGACTTAGGATTTTTCTAGAATTTTGGGAAATAGAAATTATTGGTTAAGCTCTGGAATGTTTTGGTGGGTTATGTTTGTTCATGTTATGCATGTTTGTGGTCTGTTATTGATGTTCCTTATTATGTATTATTACGTGACTTTACGTGGTGTGTTAATGCTCTTGTACGTAAAGTATTATATAATGAAAGTAAAAGACATCGTTAACGAAGTGGAACATAATGAAAGAATGTAATGTCTTGCAAGCAACTAAAAGGAGGTTCACAACTCATTGAGGGGTTGTTAGCTCAACTGTGAGCGGTTTAGCTAACCCATGAGGATGCACACAGGGGTCGATCTTTGTAATTGACCAATAAGTACGAAACTAGACCCTTGTCGCTTGCCCCGGTACTGGAGTCAGCTTCGTGCACATTGTTAGGGATCTATTTATAGACTTCGGCCCAGTACTAGCTTCGTGCACAATGTTTGGGGTATAGCGTATGACATTGGTCTAGATGAAAGTGAAATATAATGAAAGTTCAAAACATATGAAATGAATGGAAAGAATGTTGAAAGATAATAATGATATTATCAAGATGTATGTATATTGTGTGATCACGAACGAAAGTAAAGGAAACGTTTTTACTAAAGGTAAAGTATTTTTTTATATAATACTAGAACTCATTTAGCAACGCTGACTTTTTATGCATTTTCAGTTGGCGGGTAGCTTGTTGCTGAGGATGGCAGGAGGTTGAAGCTACTTGGCGGGCAAAGACTGGCATCCACATGCACGATAATGATGTTGTTTTGTAATACAACTAAGTGCTATTTTGTAATCTTTTAAATGACAGTGTATTATTTGGCAAATGTATTTGTTAAAGCATGAAATGGTTTTTGATGAATTATTCCGCTGCAATGTTTTATTTACTTAATAAATCTTAATATGTTTTGATATAAAAGATGTTGTGATTGACCAACTGTGGGGTTCCCGGGAACGGGGCCTTATACCGACAAACTTAAGAACACTGCTCGAGTGTTGATTCTCAAACAAAAATCAGACAAAACCACTCATAATCAAAAATATTAACCTAAAATCAACTGAAGATTCAATCAAACAGTTGTCAAGAAGTGTTCATCAAATATTATCCACTGTTCACCGCATTGTCTCTTACTGTTGCTACTGATCACTGCATTAAGACAAGAAAAACTTAGCATTGGACTGTTTGAACATTCTTGACATAAAAATCAACTTAATAAATGCTTAAACCATCTAAAATCAAGTTTATTATAATGGATTCTTTAAACTTTTCTGAACTTTGTCATGCATCTAAACCTCCAATGCTTAAACACAAATATGAGTTTAAGCCGTGGAAAGTAAGGTTTAGAAATCACATTACAGGTGTGGATCCCGACTACTGGATATCAATCTGCAAAGGACCCTACATTACTGTTTCTCTCAATGCTGATCAAGCTGGTCAGTACAAAACCGTCGAAATTCCCATTCCCATGAGGATCCTAGTCTAAACCTTGATGATGATGAATACAAGAAAATCAAGATAGATATCAAAGCCTACTCCATTCTGACTCAGGCTTTGAAAATGGATATCCTTAAAAGACTAGAAAAGTATGGAACGGTCAAAGGTGTTTGGGATGCACTGCAAATAATGTGTGAAGGAAGCAGTGAGGTGACAGAGATAAACAAAGACAAACTGGTGAACCAGTATGAAACCTTCCATCATACCAAGGGTGAATCAATCTCCAAGCAGCTACATCATTTTGTACAGTTGGTGAATGATTTGGAAATCATAGGGGTTGCATACAAAAAGAAGGAAATTAACAAGAAGATGCTGCACATTCTACCTAAAACCTGGAAGTAGAATGTCACAATGCTAAAGAACACTCTTGACTTAGAGAGCACCAGCTTAGATATCATGATTGCTAAGATTAAAGGTCTTGAGTTGGATGAGAGAAGAGGAAATCTTAATGGACCCCAAGTCATTGAGGCATACAAGTTTCCCTCAAAAACTCATTCTGTTGAAAATGCCTTTATGACAGAGGAAGATGATTTTCTATCTTCCAGAGATCAAGCCAGAACTACTAGATTCATTGCTACTTTACAACAAAACAAACCATCATCTTCAACTCCATATACTTCAACACCCAAATGCATGCCTACTGATCAAACATCGGAAGAGCAAAAAGCAACTTATAATGCCTTTGTTGCTAGATTTGAGGCATATTTCGGAGGAAGACTACCTCAGCATATCTGATTCAGGAAGATTTGGAAGAAATGGATCCAAATAATGTTGAAGAAATGGACTTGCAATGGCAGATGGCCATGATTGCAATGAGAGCCACGAAATTCATCCGAAAAGGAAAGAAGCTGAGTCTGAATGAAAACACAAACTTAGATATGCCAAATCCAAAGTAAAGTGTTTTAATTGTGGTATGACTGGCCATTTCTCTAGGGAATGCAATGCTCCAAGAAGAAATGATAACAATTACCAAAGAACTTCACATGGTCAGCCATCATCTCAACCCAATTCAAGCTTTCAATCAAGCAATCAATATTAGCATCAACATCAAAAACAGCACCAACAAACTCATCAAAGTCAGCCCCAACTGACTCATCAAGCTCATGGAAGCAACCAACAAACCTCTAATGCACTTTGTGACTAGAGTCTATATGCAGAGGAAGCCAAGCCTCAATTCCAGAATCATGCTCTCGTGGCTCACATCAATGATGGTCCAACTCCAATGGCAATTTAGGTAACATCCAATCTCTGTACTGATAAATGCATTCAAGAAGTACAGGGATACCGAGAACATAATCATAAGTTGGCTCTTAAAACCAAAGAAGAGAAGGTCAAATCTGAAATGTTAAAACAAGAAATGAAAAGTTTTGAAATTAAAATCAAATCACTTCTTTCAGATATTGAAAAACTCCATGGTGAAAAGTACACTCTCGCAGCTGAGAATGAGAGGTTAACTTAATTGTTAACAAAAACCAAAGCTGAACAATCTGCTGCTGAAGTGAAACTTGAAAAGATTCAATTCTCTTCTGCTAAGCTGCAAGAGTTACTTGACTCACAGAAAGAGCCAAAGGATATGACTGGGATAGGATACAATTCATGTCCTCCTCCATACAATGACAACTATATAGTTATGCCTGAGTCACTCACTCAATTGATTCAACTGAACCTAAAGTTATTGAAACTAAAACAATGATTTCACAATTAACTAATCCTCAAAACAAACCAAATATTTACATTGAAACCAATGAGGATAAAATCAAACTGGGTCATCAAATCAAAATTAAAGAGTGCTCACATAAACCTGTAATTGTCAAGAAACCAAAAATTCCAGCCAAAGCCATTGTGCCATTCGTGAAATTCATTCCTGAAAATCTCAAGGTGGAAAAGAATACTGAATTTTCTGTGAAATCTTCTGCTGAAAGCAAATCTGATAGTGAGATCAAATCTCCAAAAAAATCAAGAAAATAAGAAAAGGATTCACTAAAATTCAAAGGTAAAGCTACGGCTTCTTCATCATCCAAAGGATATCTTCCACGGTTCAAAAATAAAATGTAAAAACTGAAATTCAATCACTATGAAAGTACAAACAAGGAGTCGGTTTTGGCATTTGCAACAAAGACAATGTAGACCAATTTGAAAAGGGGTTAATTAAAGGTAAAAAGAAGAAAAATCAGTCTCCAAAAACCAAGCACAGTAGAATTCTGAAATAATCAACTGAAACCAAGAAGACTGAAGTTGCTTCTTTACTGAAAACAAAATCCGAGGCTAATCTAAAATTTGTTAAATCGTATGAAGCCTCCACATCAAAATCTAAAGTCAAACAAATGTACGGTGACATTTGTGACATGTCTAATCACAACACAGATGAGTGTTATTTCAATCAATATTGCTCCATCTGTGACATGAACAATCATTCAACTAAAAACTGCTATTTCAACAAAGTATTTCAACAAAAATTTGATTGTTTCTTTAAACAAAACGGCTTGAGAGTTCCCCAAAACAAGCCTATTTCACTAGTTTCAACCGACAAGGCAAAAAATAGAAGTCCATCCCACATTAAACAAACACGGGTTTCAAATTCTTATAATGACTTCTATGATCAATGGCAGTCAAAGAGTATCAAAAGGAAACTTAATCATAATATGAAAAAACCATTGAGTTCTCATCTAATATTTAAAACAAAAATGATTTCTAAAAATAAAAAACGTGTCCAATTTCTACATAGAAATAGGGATGAAAGATTTGACTACTCTTCAGACAACTAAGTTGAAATTGATCAAATAAAACCAAAAAGGACTCCACCGAAATTCTTGAAAGAATCACCCTTTAAATCACAACCAAGAGGCATGTATCAAAAGGTTACAGTAATGAATAGAAACGGGCAACCCAAGACCATCATGGCTTGGGTTCCACATTCTAACTAGTTCTTTTATGCTTGTAAGGTCGTCCATACAGGTCCAATAGCTTATGGTATGTGGACAGTGGATGCTCCCGACACATGACTGGAGACAATTCCCTCCTTCATGAATTCAAGCATATACAAGGAACTACTATAGCATTCGGTGGAAACTCACAAGGTGGTAGAATTATTGAGAAAGGATCTGTGACGAATGGACTACTGAGTTTTAACAAAGTGAACTACTGTGAGCAACTGAATTTCAACCTTCTTAATGTGTCTCAGATCTGTGACAAGAAATATTCCACTCACTTCACAGCACTTATTGCTACATTCTGAAACCATGATTTCAAATTCCTGAAGAATGGGTTGTCTTGAAGTCTTCGAGAAAGAATAAAACCTCTGTCTTGAACCTTAATTCTGCATATCCAACAGAGGAAACATGTCTTTTGTCTAAAGCATCATTTGATGAGTCACAGCTTTGGCATAGACATTTAGGACATACAAATTTCAAAAGCATGAATAGATTGGTAAAAGGAAACCATGTAATTGGTTTACCTCAAAAGGAATTTCATTTCATTGACCACTGCAGCGTGTCTCAAATGAAAACAGCCTAAGTCTTCACATAAGCAAAAGCTTATTAACACAAACAATTCTCCATTAAAGTTACTTCATATGGATCTCTTTGGACCAACTCATGTCATGAGTATTGGAAACAAGCATTATTGTTTGGTGATCATTGATGACTTTTTACGATTCACATGGGTCTTCTTTCAACTTCATAAAAAAGAAGCATCCCAAATAATAAAAGATTTTATCATCAAGATTGAAAATCAACATGATCAAAAAGTAAAATCATAAAGTAAAAGATTTTATCACTAAGATTGAAATTTAAAAATGAAATTTTAAGTTCATTTTGCACAAACAAAGGCATTGCCCATCAATTCAGTGCAACTATAGCTCCTCAACAAAATAGGGTAGCTGAAAGAAGAAACAGAACACTAATTAAAGCTGCAAGAACAATGCTAGTCGATGCTAAAAATCCAATTACTTTTTGGGCAGAAGCCGTCAACACATCGTGCTTTGTGCAAAATCAAACTTTGATAGTTAAAAAAAATCAACAAAACACCTTATGAACTGCTTTTCAACAGAAAACCATTTATTGGATTTTTAAGTCATTTGGATGTCCTGTCTTAATATTAAACACCCGAGACCATTTAGGAAAGTTTGCTCCTATGTCTGATGAGGGATTCTTTGTAGGTAATTGTCACACCCCGCTGACAGGGTCCAGCTGTGACCGACTGATATCAACACAATACAACAGAAAATAAACATAACTTAATCTGTTAACATCTAATCATCCATAACAATACCAATACTAGTCAATTGTTTTCTAAATCCCAAATACATAAACTATAGTCAAATGTCTCAAATGATAACTTTAATAAATAGGGTGGTGGCTAAACTCCAAATGTCCGACTAGGTCACTCCTATCCATGATCACTAGGTAAATTCATTCTTCTTCGTAAATACACACCCAAAATACGTCAACATAATGTTAGTGAGCTCACAAGTTTATGACACAAGGCTTAACAAAATTCATAATATAAGATAACAATACTAATGGTGCACAAAAGAAAGTATCACAATCAAATCTGGACCCGGGTGACCCTACCGAGTACTAGAACATCCCCTAACCCTTAACCATTATTGTTATGCGCTTAAGTGTGCCCTGCTAAGCATGTGTAATCTACACTAGTTTGTGACACAATGATTATTGAATTTCAATGGGTGTTTCCCTGTCCTTAGGGCCCATTGTGTGCGGGGGATTCCCCAAATAATACTATCCACAAACCACACGGCTCCCAAGGGAGTTAATGATTATGCTCACATTTAGGGACAAAAGCAGGAAGTAATGCACCATAATAATATAATAGCCAACAGGTATGCATTTCACCCCAAAAGTTTTAAAGTAAAAAGGGGGTCATGAGACTCACCTTAGCTAGTTCCTGGAGTAGGTGTTCATGGTTTAAGGAGCTACCGACCGGCAAGGTTCCTAAGTTCATTTTATAGGCATTAGTTCCATTTCAATCAGTTGACTAATCCCAACCCTTCTAGTTCAGGTTTATCTTACGCGATTAGGCGATTTATATTACATGTGTGTAATTTGGTTCAAATCTTTGAAGTATGAAATCTTGATTTGACGGTTGGTTACATTTGAGTCATTAAATAATAATTTTAGATTATACAATTTGTTAGAGTTGATATGTGGTTCCAAAACAGTGAAGTTTAATTTGCTGGCAAGATTGGTCCCTCAACTTTGCTAAATTAACAGTTTTTAACCCTTATGTTTGGAATTTTGCACTTTAATTGTTTACTATGACTTTTATTGTTTCAAGTGGATTAAGCTACTATAGTAAGTTAGTTTTTATGCCATTTAGGTCTTCGTTACTCTATTTACTATTTTTCTTTCTAGTGCGACGTTTGTTTTCTTTGATTAACGTTATGATTGTATAAATTCAAAGAAAATTCAATAATTTATAATATTTGGTTTGTAGCATAATTTTATCATTATTAGACCATTATCTACTGTATTTTCAAGTCTTAGGTTGTTTTATGTTCGAGGCTCGGTTTTTAACGGGTTCTTAGGTTCGGGTCAACTTTTGGTCCATTGTAGTCATATAATACTTTAGTATACTTGGATTAAATTTTTGGTTCTATATATTTCATGTTTTTAACTTAGGAGCACGTTTTTATGAATTTTTACTATTTTAGCATGAATAACCTCTATATTATTGTTTACCAAGCAAACAAGCTCTATAAACTATGAAACTAAATTTTTAGGCATTTCATATCATTATAAGTCGACTGAAATTTCATACATTCAGATTATATGCATAGTTGATATTTCCGTTATATCCACCGGTTAGTTCCGTTAAGTGCCTGTTAAGTCCCGATTTTGGATTTCTAAGGGTTTTATTCTGATTTTTCCCCTTCCCAAACATTTTAATTCATAAGTAACTTCTAAATAATCCCCTAATTTCAGTAACTCAATTCCCCAACCTTTTTCTTTTATCTATCTCAAACTCATACATTCTAGAGTTTTGTATATTTTATAAAATGTGAAATACATAGACTTAGGTTATGAAACTTCATTTTTAACTTAAGATGGTATCAAATAACTTCCAGAAGTATTTATTTTAAAATATTTAGACTTAGATATCATACTCTTACATTTTTGCATGAACCAGGTTTTCGGGTGAGCCAGATTTGCTAAACCGCATTTGTGAGCAAAAAGGGTTTTGAGAAACTTTATGTATCTTTTACTTTCTAAAAAATTTCATGTTTTAAAGTTTCACAAGATGTTAGGGGTGTCGTGGGGTCGGTTGAGTTACCAACGTGATAAAGCGTGATATTTCGCGCGTTTTCGAGTAGCAACGGGTTACCTTGTCGCGTAAGGTGGGTGCGATTGATACATGGGCTGCCAAAGGAGATTGAAATGGTGAGATAAGGCTGTTCAATATGATGGGTTAGTTCAGGGTATAAGATCAATGGAATGGAGATGTGAACTTGAATATGTGTGGGTGTGTATGTGTGTTCAAGTGATGCTTACCTTGGCACTAATGGTCGATGATGCTTCACCTATGGATTGATTATGGCTTGAAAAAGGGCTGGAACTTGGAGTTATTGAGCACAAGGAGTAATAGAATCAATAGGGAGAATTAGAGAATGTTTAAGAGTGGGGTTGAGATGAAAATGAAATATGGAGTGGTGGTGATGGGTGTTAGCGGCCGAAAGGGAGAGGGAGGGGGGACAAGTGGGTCCAATTCTTGGTTTACTCAAGATTTTACAAGGCTTTAGACTTGATTTGGGTGGATTTTACAAGTTACCAAGTGCATGGAAGGCTTTATGGATTGGGTGGCTTGGGTGATGATTGGACTAGTCAACTAGTTTGTCTTCTAGTTGATCATATAAAAATTAAATGTGTAGTAATATATATAGGTGTGTGCCATGTTTTATATATGTATATGTGTATATATACTGGTGAGTGTGTGTTTCGGGTGTATATATGTATGTATTTATGAGTGAGCTAATTTTATTTCCCTAATATTCATTGTATGATTATTTTTAGTTTTTATTTATAAAGCGTAAGCATTAGGTGGGCATATTATTTAGTTTTATAATTGTTGTTATTACTTCTATTATTATTGTTATTGTTTATATAGATTATATATTGCAAAGGTTTTTATATTTTTAATTTGTGGTTTATTAAATTATAAGTTTTTATTTATTGATGAATATGTTGGACTCAACATGTGTATTAACATACATAACATACCCATACACTAAGTGTTCACAACAGGTGACAAAGTGTTCACTGCGGATGGCTAAGTGTTCAATGCGGATGACTAACCATTCAATGCGGATGACTAAATGTTCAATGCGGATGACTAAGTGTTCGTAGTGGAGGACTAAGTGTTCAATGCGGATGACTAAGTGTTCAATGCGGATGACTTAGTGTTCAATGCGGATGACTAAGTGTTCAATGCGGATGACTAAGTGTTCAATGTGGATGACTAAGTGTTCAATGCAGATGACAAAGTGTTCAATGCGGATGACCAAGTGTTCAATGTGGATGACTAAGTGTTCAATGCAGATGACTAAGGTGTTCAATGCGGATGACTAAGTGTTCAATGTGGATGACTATGTGTTCATAGCGGATAGCTTATAGTCTTAGTATTATTTATGTAAATTTCAGTTATTAGTGTTTCACTAGGACATCAGGCCTAAAGCCCACTAGGGTTGATAGTTCACCAACAATCTCATAACAGGGCCCAATGGCCCACTATAGTTTCGTGGGTCAAGCCCATTTACCACTGTGGCCCAATGACCAGTTTAAAGTTTGAGGGGCCTAAGCCTATTATTGTGTGTGTGTATCCATGTTTAGGAGTTTGATCTTGTTGGGGCCATTACATGGGCTTCTGTTGTGATCATTGTACGGCCCGTTATGGTTTCAGAAAAATTTTCTGGGCCCAAAAATCAAGGTTGTCATAGTTATTCCTCTGTCTAAAAGGCTTTTAGAGTGTTTAACCCTAGATTAAACATTATTGATGAATCAACAAATGTTCAGTTCAATGAGCACTCCTTTCTTAAGTCAATGAATGGTCGCGATTGGTTGTTGATATTGACTCATTTACAAGATCTTTTGATCAGTTTCACTTGTCAAATGCAGGTAAACTATAATAAGCTGGATCTTCTATAACAATAGAGAGAAGACATGACTTTCCAATGATTCCTTTTTCTTCAGATAATCAATTTAATGAAGAAGTTCCATTGCAAGCTGATCCTATTAGATAAGAAGTACAAAATCAGAGTGTTTCAATTGAGGCTGGTCCTAGTACACATCCCACTCATTCAGTAGAACAGTCTACTGAAGTTAAAAATCCAAAATCAGCTACTGTTTTAGTTGAAACTCAGGGGAATGCAAATGATGAAAGTCTTCAAAGTGCTGCAGATGCTGAAGCAGAAGCTGCTAAAGTATTTGATTACTTTCACTATTCTCTTACATCACAACCTGAAGGTGCCTCTCACCAAGATGATCTGTATGTCTCCAACCTTGATGTATCAATTGCTAGTGACTCAATTCCAACCACCAGGATATATAAAAATCATCCAATGTTAAACATCATTGGTGAATTAGATAACTGTGTGATAAGAAGCAAGTTAAGTATTGCAAACACTTGTTTGTTCACTTGCTTTCTGTGTGAAACTGTACCCAAGAATATAAAAAAAGGCTCGTTAAGATAACATCTGGATCGAGGCAATGCAGGAAGAATTACTCTAGTTCAAAAAACAGGAAGTATGGCAACTGGCAGACCTTCCCGAAGGACAATACCCTATCGGTACCAGATGGTTATACAAAAACAAGACTGATGACAGGGGTATTGTTATCAGAAACAAAGCAAGATTGGTTGCATAGGGATACACTTAAGAAGAAGGAGTAGACTATGATGAGGTGTTAGCCCCTGTTGCCAGAATAAAAGCCATTAGACTTTTTCTTGCTTACTCTGCATCCATGAAATTCACTATGTATCAAATGGATGTACAGTGTGCATTTCTGTATGGAAAATTTTTTGAAGAAGTCTATGTGAGTCAACCACCAGGCTTTGAAGACCCGGATTTCCCTCACAAGGTGTACAAACTTGACAAAGCTCTGTCTAGTCTACATCAAGCCCCATGAAAGTGGTATGAGATTCTATCGTCTTTTCTTCTTGCACAGGGGTATGAGAGAGGAAAGATTAATCAGATGTTGTTCAGAAAAAGAAAAGGACAAGACATGTTGCTAGTCTAGATCTATGTGGATGATATCATTTTTGGATCAACAAACAAGCAACTTTGCATGGATTTTAAAGACCTTATGCAATCCAAATTCCAGATGAGTGCTATGGCGGAACTTACATTCTTCCTAAGATTGCAAGTAAAGCAAACAACAGATGGAATCTTCATCAATCAATCAAAATACGTGAAAACCATGTTGAAGAAATTTCATTTTGTAGATTGTCAGTCTATCAGAACTCCTGTAGATACAAAAATGAAGTTAGGTCCAGATTCAGATAGCAAAACAGTGGACAAAAGTCACTATCGATCAATGATTGGGTCACTTATGTATCCAACAGCAAGCAGACCTGACATAATGTTTGGTGTATATGTTTGTGCCAGATATCAAGCAGACCCTAAAGAATCATATGTAAATGTTGTAAAGAGGATATTAAGATATCTCAAGGGGAAGCCTGCACTTGGATTATGGTACCCAAAGGAGGGAGATTTCGATCTCTTTGCCTACACAAACAGTGACTATGAGGGATGCAACTTCAATCGAAAGTTCACCTCTGGAGGTTGTCAATTTCTTGGTCCCAAACTGTTCTCCTGGTAGGGCAAGAAGTAGAAAAACGTGTATATTTCCACAATGAAAGCTAAGTACATAGCAACATATTACTCTTAAGTTCTTTGGATTCAAAACCAGATGCTTGGATATGATTATAACTTCTTGACACACCAATTGACATGGATAACACAACAGCCATATTCATAACAAACAATCCAGTTCAGCACTTAAAAACCAAACACATTGAAATTAGATACCACTTTTTGAGAGACTATGCTGAAAAAAGGTTAATCAAGTTGCTACAGGTCCACATGGATAATCAATTAGCTGATTTGTTCACTAAGGCATTTGACCCTAGTCGGTTTGAATTCTTAGTCCAATCAATCGGCATGATTAACCTTGAGTAATAATCAAAATTTACAAAAACTTTCGAATATTATAAAAATACAAAAAGAAGTTATTTTTGTTGGAGAATATGAAATTTACTCCAATATGGGAAATGATATTGTTACAGTCGTTATATCATTCACTGTGCCTATTTCAAAATCTTGAAAGACTAACATGACTTATCTTATAAGCGGGTAGGATCAGCTTGGAAAAGAAGATACATGCTGTGGTGAACTAAAGCTCAAATTCAACTGTGAAGTCTTCATCTCAGAGTAAAAGTAAATATTAGCTCATCCAAGTGTGTGTGTGTAGGAACCTAAACACACCAAGTAATGATGCCTTATGAATCTCATTCACCCATATCAGTTTCTCCTCTGTTTTGCTAAGCAAAGATCTGGAAAAACAGGCACATAGTGCTGATGTCATGATCCAACAAGATTCCCAATGTGGAACACATCCAACCTCGATGAATTAATAAGGAATACATTCCTTGTGAATGAACAAAAATAATACTAAAGATGATTACCTTCCAAAGTTAAGAGCAAAAAGAATCCCAATATGGATCAAATAAATATAAGGATCAAAGTAAAATAATCCCAATGAGGATCCCCCAACCTCAAAACAAAATGAGAGTTCATAATTTCAATGACCTCGTCATGTAAGTTGTGAAAAAGTTCTACCATGTGCTTTTGAGTGTGAGGTACATGTTGAATACTCAATCCACTCAGAGCAAGATAAAGATCACAAGCATTAAAATATTAACCAAGCATGAGTTTAAGAGGAAAAATATACCTACAATCAACATGTTCATGATTATGTCTATTTTATTAACAATTGTTTGCACTTGTGAAAGGTAAGATTGATATGATACCAAGTAAGGTATTCTTCCTCTTCATGTACAGATAAGAAAATCAAAAATTAAAAAAATATTTTCATTCTTCAAAATTTTAAAATGTTTAAAGTTTTTATCCCGTATGGATATAAACTTTAGGGGGAGAAATTTAAAATTTTATGAATATGTTCACAAAACAAAAATTTTGCAAAATCTCAATATTTTAATTATTATGTATAGTTGTTGCTTTTCTTAAAAATATAAATCATGTTGGTGTGGAAGTTATACCATAGTATCTCAGTGTATGCAGATATTTGGAAGCACAAAAGTCCAAGATCAATCAAATCTAGGAAATTTTTATCACACCGGGTGTAAAATTCAATCCAAGCAAGAATTGACAATCCAAGCAACAGTTAAAACCTCATAAAAGTCAAAGCAATAGACACATCTTCATAAAATTCAAAGCATCAGTGCAGTCAAAACTATCCATAGCAAAAACATTAATTTTTGACAAGTTTGAATTTTAATGTAGGTAAGAGTATTGGTTAATGCGGGTGAAGGTAACCCATGCATATAACCAATGCGGGTAATAGTTTTGTGCAAGAAAAATCAAAGTGAAACTAATGCGGACAAGTTAAGTCGATTTGTTTTCAAACAAATGCGTACAACAATGCCTAAAGTATCGATGAAAAACAAATGCGGATTAAGTTTTGTTCATCCGAATTTCCCAAATGCTGTTAACATGATCAATGTGGACAACATTGTTGTGTATTTGTAACAAAAATAAATCATGTGCTCACACTTTTCTGTCATGATAAGCATTTGAATCTCCGTTAATGCAGATGAATAATGCAAAGCACAGAAATACCAACATCAATCAGCATTAACTATTGCGGTTGAAGTTCAACAATTTGGACAACTAAATTGCTCATCCGCATTTGTTCCAGAAAATGCCGACATGTCCAAACGTTCTTTCGTATTTGTTACAGGGTCAAATGCTGGCAAGTTTTGTGCTTCCGCATTTGTCACAGTACACAAATGCATACAAGTCAAAAACTTCCGCATTTGCTACAGTATAAAAACTAAAACCTTCGTGTTTGTTCACACACTTGCAAAGTTTAAGAAAGTCATTAAATTGACTATTTAAGCACATTAATGAGCGTCATCTAATACTTTTTAAATTTGAGTGAACCTATAGTGTGACGAGCATTTTTCTCACTGATCTTCATTGATCATCCAAACCATCTCAAACCTTGAGTGTCGATTCTTCATCCAACTCCTTGTCATCTCTATTTCAATTCTTAGCCTAAGTAGTATCGAACAAGGTGATTCTCGATGGATAGTAAACTTCATATACCGAATCAGTGATGAATATAGAAGCCTAGGTGTTGGGTCTGAAAAAGGATAGTCTATATTATCAACATAGTCAAAGTCAACAAAGGTCAACATCACTGTCAAAGTCATCGGAAAAGACAAACAGACGCATTCGAGACGAAGAACCAAGACGAGACATTGAAGATATATTTGACTAGGAGTTAATTGTTAATAAATATATTTTGTGTCAACAAAATATATTTATTTATGTTTAAGTCTTTTTTATGTTTTATATGTAATTTCTCTAATTGTCTAATTCTAGGGGCTTAATTTGTCATTAGTGTATATTATCACTATATATAGATCGGTGACAATTAGGTTTACAAGCTTGAATAAGCCATTGATTGAGGGTCTTTTTACATTTTTAATATTTTTAGCAATCAATTCAGATCAAACAAGGATTTTTAAGTGTTCTTAAGGTGTTCATCTTGTTCATCCTTATTTTATTGTGTTTGATCTATATTTTACACAAATATCATTGATATTTGTGTTTTTCAGTGGGATTTGTTTGTGTTTATTAATCAATTGCACTATTATATCTATCAAGTGGACCAACACTGTCATATGCCTAGAACAACCACTGTTAACATACCACTTGTTGTCAGTCCTCCATGGATGTTCCTGTAAAAATAATGAAGTCAATTACAAAGTGGAGGCCAAGCCTTAATGGTCTTGGGCTTACCATTGTTATCTAGAATAGTTACTCTATCATGAATAAGCCTAGATGACTCAAGATTGTTTTTAGTCTCAATTGATTCATTATGTTCTGTTTGGGGTGAGGATGATTCTGTTGAAGACGGACTTGAAGCACTTTGATCTTGATTCACAGTCACTTTCTCTGTCACTTCTTCCTTGAGTATCTTTTTCTTTAAACTTGAAGATGACATTTTGTTAGAAAAAGTTTCAGCATCTTTTGTTTTTGATTGTGGTACATGATTACCCTTTTTAAAGTGATCAAAGAAGGCTTCATCTTCCTGTAACACTACCTTCTTATGAGGATTCTTGCTTTGATAGTGTTGCTTCTCCTTTTTCTTCTTTGTTTGTTCATCAGCAGATGTTGGCTTCTTGACATTTGGCACCTTTTGTTTTGGTTGCTGCTGCTTTTGTTTTGAGACCTTTGATTCTTCATTCTTAGAAGATTATGAGTCTAATTCATCATTCTCAGATTGTTGCTTCTTTGGCACTTTAGATTTGTTCTTCTTATTGAAGTAGCCTTCTTGAGTAGAATGGTTCTTCTTGTTGCAAATAGCATAGTGCTTATTAAAGTAGCAATCAGAAGTTATATGATTGTTTATATTACATATGGAGCAATAGCTGCTGAAATAACAATCTTCTGTGTCGTGATTATACAAGTCATACCACTTGCAGTATTGTAACACCCGAAAATTTGCTAAAAAAGAAAAGAAATGAAAAGTATAAAGAAAGAAAGGAGAATTTGCATAAGCGGAGGGGCTAAAGTTGTATAAAGGACAAAACTTTATTATTTTATGTTTAAAAGAAGCATGGCTACCCACTACATTTTCATTTCACCTCCTCTCGGTTGCAAAGAAGAGAAAAAGAAGAAGAACATGGTTTTTATCGGGTTCTAGTGAGAGAAACCTTCGAAGGTGAGTGTTTTCTTGCGTTTCAGCTGAGTTTTCAGTTGAGTTTTCAGCTTCGGGACCGATTCTTATGTGTTCTTTTATGTTCGGTTTTGATTTTGGTGTGTTTAGGCATTTGAACTCCTTGTGCCCTCGAGTTTGGTGGAGTTTTGCTTGAAGGCTGCAATAGGTGAGTTCTAGATCCTCGGTTTTTATGTTTTATACTTGTTTTGGGCCTGAAAATGCATGTAACTAACTTTTTATTTATTTCAGCATGTTTAACCGTATGTTTATACGGGTGGATGTATGTTTATGTATGATTTGTTGTGTTTCATGTTTATATGCTTGTTTTAGGTGCTTGGTATATTAGATTTGGGTTAAGAACATGTTAAAAGATGATTGGGTCTGAAAAATAGTGTAAGTTCGAAATTACAACTGCCCATGCGCCCATCATAGTGCCTATGAGCCTGAAATTTTGTCCATGCGCCTAAGTACCTGGTCATGCGCCTAATATAGTTCTCATGCGCCTAGAAATTTTCCCGATAAGTCTAAGTGTTGCCCATGCACCCAAACAGTATCTCATGCGCCCACTGCTCATACGCCTAAGTGCGCATGCGCCTAAGTGAGGTTCATGCACCCAAACAGTACCTCATACGTCTAGGTGCTCATGCGCCTAAGTAAGGCTCATGCACCCAAGCAGTGCTCATGCGCCCAAGCAGTGCTCATGCACCTAGGTTTCCTCATGCACCTAAGTGTCCTCATGTGCCTAAAGTGCCGGTGCGCTTACATAGTATTCGTGCGCCTGCATAGTGCTCATGCACCTAAATGCCTTAGAAAATTTTCTGAAATTTTGGGAAGTAGAAATTTTGAGACTAAGCCCTGGGATGTTTTGATGGTTATGTTTGTTGGTGTTTTTCATGTTTGTGGCCTGTTGTTATGCACCATATCACGTATTATTACGTGACTTTACATGAAGTGTTATGCTCGTATATGTAAAGTATTATCATAAAAGGAGCGAAAGATTAATGATAATGAAAACTGGAACATAACGAATGAATGAAAGTCTTGCAAGCAAATGAAAGGAGGTTCACAGCCATTGGGTTGTCAGCTCAACTGTGTGTAGTTTAGCTAACCCGAAGGATGCATACAGGATCAATCCTAGAGATTGATGGGACCCTTGTTGCTTGCCCCATGTAGTGGAGTCATCTTCGTGCACAATGTTTGGGGTCTATTTATAGGCCCTAGGCCCAGTACCAACTTCGTGCATAATGTTCGGGGTATTGCACATTGGTTTGGAAGAAATTGAAAGATAATGATGAAAGTATGAACGAATGAGAAAATGATGAAAGATAATAATGAATATTATCTTGCTGTATGTATGATGTGTGAACATGTACGAAAGTAATGGATTTTATGAAAAGGAAGTATTTTAAGAAACATGATATTTTTATATATATACGAGGGACTTTAATTTTAAAACTAGAACTCACTCAGCAAAGCTGACTTTTATGTATTTTCAGTTGGCATGTAACTAGTTGCTGGGGATGACACGCGGGTTAGGCTACTTGGCGGGCAAAGACTGGCATCCATTCATGCTTAATGATATTGTTGTTTTGTAATACAACTGGATGATTCTTTTTATAACTGTTAAAATACAATGATGTATTATTTAGCAAAATGAAATATTAATGCATGAATGGTTTTTGATAACTTAATCTGCTACGATGGTTTTATGAAATGTATTTATTATATATGAAAAATGTTGTGATTGTCCAACTGTGAGGTCTCCGGGAACGTGGTCTTATAAGGTAGTATCAAAGCCAAAGTTTAGGAGAAATGGGTAAATTATTTAAAAACCTAAACTTAAACTGAGAATGGGACCGAATGGAGGGATGCCAGCCCAAGTAGCTACGTGCCATTAGGCAATTCGTTTTCTTAAACGTTAACTGGTATTATGTGCGTATGTTATTTGATTTATGTGCCCTTAGTAGATTTGAATACTGATGTAGTCAGGATAGGAAATGCTTGGGAGATGAGGAGTAAACTAAGTGGCTAATCACAACTGGCCACTGTAATTAGGGACTTACTATACTTGACATAAACTGAGCTATTACCTTGAATGACCATGTTGGTGTTTGAATCTTATAGTGTTTAAAAGATGGTTGGTGGTAGATCGTCGAAAGCTTCTCGAGGAGGGGTACAGGGTGGCCGTCGTGCTGGACCACGTTTCACGAGGAACAAGGCTAAGACTTCTGAGACGGCTCCTGCTGAGCCCGAGCTTCATCACTAGGAGGGCGGTGATGAGAGTGCCAACTTGAGAGCCTCAATAAAGGAGGCAGTTGTGGAGGAAGTGCATCAGGTCATGCAGATGATCCTGCCATCTGTGGTGTCCGAGGTCATTCGTGAGGTGAGAGAAGACGAAAAGAAGGAGAAGGAGGAGGAGAGAAAGAAAACTGTTGGCAAAAGGAGGGATGATAGGGGTCATGATGAAGGGGAACGACTAGATACCGAGATGGTTGCCTCCAGCGATGAGGAGGAGGAGGCTGTGCGGGAAATCGCAAAGGGGTGCAACTATGGAGCATTCCAAAGATGTAGACCCCCAACTTTTGACGGTAATGGTAATGTTGCTGCTGCTCACCGATGGGTGAGAGAGATGGAGGCTGTGTTGGAGATCAGCAAATGTAGGGATGACTAAATGTGGAAGTTTGCCACTCACTCATTCGTGGACTCGGCTTTATGCTGGTGGGACAATATGGTCCAGGCCATGGACAGCAGGGCTATTGGGAAGATGAAGTGGGATGAATTGAAGAAAATGATGATCGAGGAGTTTTGTCCTCACCGAGAACTTGACAAGATAGAGAGGGAGTTCTTGCAGTTAGAGGCGGAAACTATGACACACCAGCAATACACGACGAAGTTTAACGAGATGGCAAGGCTGGTGCCTGACCAGGTTACGCCGTTGTCGAGAAAGATCAAGAGGTACATACAGGGTTTTCCGACAGATATCCATAGGCACATGATTGTTGCCCGGCCGAGTACGTTTAGGTCGGTGGTTGATCTGGCAGGAAGGCTATATGATGAGAGAGAAGAAGTGGTGGTGGTAGAGGTGAGCACGAAGAGTGGTGGTGACAGGAACTGGGACAGGAAACGATTTGGTCGTGGTTGTTTCACCCCGAACAACAAGAAGGCAAGGGTGGATAATCGAAGGGTAATGTCGGCAGGTATGGGGATGAAGCGGTGTGGTAAGTGCGGGAAGGAGCATATTGGAGAATGCAAGTGGGGACTGAAAGTTTGTTTCAAATATGGGAAGCCTGGTCATGTGTCAAGCGATTGTAAGGCAAGGAGGTGCTACAACTGCGGTGAAAAAGGCCATATGAGTAGGGATTGCAAGAAGCCAAGGGCTGAAATTTCTGGGGCAAAGAAGGGGACCGAGAATGAAGGGCAGAGGGCAAGTGCTAGAGCATTCACGATGACCCGGGAGGAGGCTAGAGTGGACCCCGATGTCGTCTCAGGTATGCTCCTAGTAAACCAAACTTGTGCCTCTATGTTATTTGATTCTGGTGCTAGTAGGAGTTTCATTTTTGCTGCTTTCTGTGCTAAGTTGCCCATTAGTAGTAGAAGCATTGATGAGCCCTTCGATAAAGAAACTTCCATTGGTAAGTCTACGTTCCAATTTGATAGAGGATTGTGACATAAAACTAGAAGGCCATAGGTTCTCTGCTAAACTATTTGTGATGCCCCTAGGTGGGTTTGATGTAGTTCTAGGGATGGATTGGTTAGCAGCCTATGAGGCAAATATTATGTGTCACAAGAAGATGATCCGACTGTCACACCCCAACCTTAACAGCGGAAAACGTCGAGATGTGAGGGTTAAGATTGTTCATGCCACACAACGCTAATTCAAAAGTGTAAATATAATTATTTTATAAGGTTCATAACATACAGGAAAGAGATATCATAAGTTTCAAGCAAACAAAAATACAAAAGTTTCCATCGCATCATGTGACAGAATAAGTCATTTTATTTTAATCTAGGTCCAAATCCTATATGTGTTCAAGTCTTCAAGAGCAACTTAAGCTGTATCATTTCCTGAAACATGTTAAAAAAATAAAGTCAACATAGTTTGGTGAGTTTCCATAGATTAATCATACATAGATATATATCAAAGATGGCAATTCACGTCATAGGTTATTGAAAAAATGTAACAATCAAACCTTGACAAATATGGTCATTACAAGATTAAACGATTAGCTAAGTGTTCTTGGTTCCCATAGTGCTCAAGAATACGACACTAGGAGCCATCAATAACCTTGGCTTCAGCACCAAATAGGCTTGTCATGCCCATAGATCTATGACGTCGCAAGGCTAGCAATAGTTAATGATTGTATCTTACAAGAGTCATCACATGATAATTACAAGTGTTCAAATAACCATGACAACATAAAATGAATTGCACAAGTGTTACAAGATTAAAAACGTGGTTACAAGTGTGTTTATATTACGATTAACATGTTTCACCCCAAAAGTGTGAAATAATATAAAAAGGGGTATGAAAACTCACATGGATAATAAGAATGTCAAATATGAAGTCTTGTATATAATGCCGAGGATTCGTTAACGTTCAACCTAAATGAACGACGTGTTAAGCTGATTATGATCATTATGGTGTTAGATTTATAAGTCATTTAACCCTTGGTTTTTTAAATTATTATATAGATACAATTTGCTTTCATTTTAATGGTTAAATGATAAGAATTTTGGTGATTAACACTAAAAGTTAAACCCTTATCTTCAAATGGATATTATTTACTCTTTAAATAAAATAATAACTTGTAGATTTATGTGATTAAAATTATTTTATTAATTACAATAAGTGTACATTTTTAATTATATACATGTATATTTATTTTCATAAATATTATAAATAAACGCGTAACAATAAAGAATTTATTTTATAGAAATTATTACAAATTTAGTGGAAATTCATTACAATTTAAAGTTAATAATAAACTGTATTTTGTACAATTTTTATAATTTTGAAATAAAAGAAATGGGAATATCTTAATTTAGATTTTCAATAAAAATATAAAAGAAAATGATATTATAATTTTTCTGATTAAAAATAATTGTTATATGATTATTAATACTATTTAAATATTTTTTAGAATTTTATATATTCCAAAAACCATTTTAAAAAATTTATGGCAGGGCCTCGGGTTCGAACCCGGGCCCTTTGCCAAGACAGCATGACGAAACCGCTGGGCCAAAGCCCAGGTTGTGTTAAGTTTCAATCTGAAATTATTAAAACCACACTCCCAGAAAAACCCCAGTTCCCATATGAACCTTAACTGTGAAATCAATCAAATTGAACCTCCATTCGTTGATTATAATCAAATTAACTATGGGGCTTTTGTTCCCCAAGTAAGAACGAGTAAAACCCTAATGTAATTGCCTGGAATCGTTTGAAATTCGATAGAATAAACAGAGGTACAAGGTTGACTGTTCTTGATTTGGGAAATTCGATGTATGAGTGTTTTTGATGAAATTGAGCTTGCAGAGAGCTTGAAAAGGACGAATGCAACCTTTCCCCTCTGTTATATAGCCTTAATTTGATCGATTAAATGTCCAATGGCTATATGATTAATGTCGGGGGTTTCAGGTCGAATTGAACATGTTTAATGTTGTTTCAGGTGAATTTAATCGCATTATTAGTTTTAAAATGATTAGGGTAACGTGTACGTCCGTTTAATTGAATAATTACATCGAATTAGTATAGGAATGGATTCGGGCTTGGATGCATTTCGGTTTTGGTTTCAATGGGTATCAATATCACTGTTAAAGTCAAATTAATAATCATAATTGAGTTCGAATCGGTTTGGTGGTTCGATTGATGCCATTTGTTTCGATTATTGGGGATAGAATCGGTGTGTTCGAGGTGGCCGGAGCTCCGCCGGCGGGTGGCCGGAGTTCTTTGGCCGGAATTACGGGGGTGGTGTTTGTGTTTTTAAATAATTACACCGAGGTCCTTGTGGTTTATATGTTTATATAAATCGCCCAAAATTAAGTTTCTTAGTCAAAATGAAATTTTACAGTTTAACCCCTGGAGTTTTATTCTTTTTATTTTATGCCATTAATTTACAAGTTTTAATATAATTTAGATTTTTATTTATTTTTCATAATTAAACACTTATTATATTTATTATTATTGTTATTATTATTTTCGTTATTATTATTATTATTTTCATTATTAATTTTATTATATATATATATATATATATATATATATATATATATATATATATATATATATATATATATATATTTACTTAATATTTAATAATAAAACAATTTATAATAGTTTTAAATGCCAACAAAGATCAAAATAAGAGGAAATTTACAAATAAGCCCTCGTATTTGCATTAATGACAAAACACACCCTTACAAGAGATAACGAAGTTTAACAAACATTTAATGAAAATTACGAGAGGTCACAGTCTCCCCAACTTTAAGAAATTTCGTCCTGAAATTAAAGACAAGACTAAACGAACAGATAGGGATATTTCTCTTTCATGTGATCCTCGCGTTCCCAGGTGAACTCAGCCCCACATTTGTTTTCCCAACGAACTTTGACGATCGGTGTGGTAGATGTTCGGGTCTTTTTCAACGTTCGGTCCATAATCTCGACAGGTTTCTCAACGAAATGTAAGAACTCATCAATTTGAATTTCCTCCAAAGGAACATGCAAATTTTCATCGGCCAGACATTTCCTCAAGTTTGAGACATGGAAAATAGGATGAACCCCGCTAAGCTCAGAAGGTAGTTCCAGTTTGTAAGCTACTTTTCCAACTCTTTTCAGAATCTTGAAAGGTCCTACAAAACGTGGGGCTAACTTGCCCTTCTTCCCAAAGTGAACAACACCCCTCCATGGAGAAACCTTAAGAAGAACCATGTCGTCGACTTGAAACTCCAATGGTTTGCGTCTTTTATCCGCATAACTCTTTTGATGACTTCTAGCAACCTCAAGGTTATTACGGATTTTGGAGACTTTGTCGGTCGTTTCTTGAATAAGTTCTGAACCCATAATAAGATTCTCACCAATGTCAGTCCAACAGATCGGAGAACGACAATTACGACCATATAGAGCCTCGAATGGTGCCATCTTGATGCTTGAGTGGTAACTATTGTTATAAGAGAATTCCGCTAACGGCAGATGCGTATCCCAGTCACCACCAAAATCAAGAACACAAAGACGTAGCAAATCCTCAAGAGTTTGAATTGTTCGCTCGGCTTGACCGTCCGTTTGAGGATGGTAAGCTGTGCTTAAATCCAGTTGAGTACCCAAGAGTTTTTGCATAGAAGACCAGAAGTGTGAAGTGAAACGAGCATCACGATCGGAGATAATATGCAACGGCATGCCATGACGACTCACAATTTCATCGATATAGATACGAGCCAACCTTGAGACTTTGTACTTGTCTCGTATAGGTATGAAATGTGCCGTTTTGGTCAAACGGTCAACAATCACCCATATACTATCATGGCCTCGAGGAGTACGTGGTAACTTAGTTACGAAATCCATGGATATATGTTCCCATTTCCTTATAGGGATTTCGGGTTGTTCAAGTAAACCACTAGGCCGTTGATGTTCAGCCTTGACCCTTGCACACGTGAGGCATTTAGAGACATAAGATGCAATATCCTTCTTCATTCCTGGCCACCAATATTGGCCACGCAGATCCATGTACATCTTATCGGACCCAGGGTGAATAGAATATCATGTTTGATGAGCTTCGTTCATGATGAAGTGACGAAGATTCTCGCGATTAGGAATCCAGAGCCGGTTCAAGAAATACCACATGCCATTTGGTTTTGTCTCCAATTATGACCGAATGTTAAATGTTAGTTCATCATCCTTCCCTTCCTCGGTTAACGCCGCTTGTTGAGCCCCGCAGATGCAAAACTCAAGATCACTATCAATTCTTATATTTTAAAGCATGATAGTAGCCTCGTTAACATCCACGTGAATCTCGGTATCAAATTCTCCCAACGTGTCAAACCATTGCCTTCGATCTCGAATTTCTTGAAGTGAGACAGTCTTATCGAGGATCTTACGAATCAGCACGTCGGCTACAACATTCGCCTTTCCAGGATGGTAACGAATGTCATAGTTGTAGTCGCTAATCAACTAAACCCAACGCCTTTGTCTCATGTTGAGATCCTTTTGATTGAACACGTGTTAAAGATTCTTGTGGTCGGTGTAGACTATGCATTGCGTCCCATAAAGGTAATGCCGCCAAATCTTCAAAGCAAATACCACGGCACCAAGTTCGAGATCATGAGTTGTGTAGTTCACTTCTTGAACATTCAATTTCCTTGACACGTACGCTATGACCTTTCCCCATTGCATGAGAACACAACCAAGACCTTGACTAGACGCATCGCAGTACACAGTGAAATCATCATTTCCATCGGGGAGGGTTAAGATAGAAGCATTACATAGTTTGCGTTTCAGTGTCTCGAAAGCCTCTTCTTGTTCGGGTCCCCACTCAAAAAGTCTATTCTTTTGAGTTAGCGCTGTAAGCGGTTTAGAAATCTTTGAAAAGTTTGCAATGAACCTACGGTAGTAACCCGCTAAACCCATAAAAGAATGAACTTCGGTTGGGGTCGTGGGAACACACCAATTTTTCACGGCTTCTATTTTTGCAGGGTCGATGTGAATTCCTTGGCTATTAACCACGTGACCTGAAAATTGAACTTCTTCTAGCCAGAATTCGCACTTGGAGAACTTGGCATATAGTTGTTCCTTCTTCAACAGATCGAAGACTTGATGCAAATGCGACTCATGCTCAGTTTTTGTCTTGGAATAGATGAGAATATCATCGATAAATACGATCACAAATTTGTCCAAGTACGGTTTACACACTCGATTCATGAGATCCATGAAGACAGCAGGTGCATTAGTCAAGCTAAAAGGCATAACCATGAACTCATAATGTCCATATCGAGTACGAAACGTGGTTTTTGGAATATCGTTGTCGTGAACACGTAGTTGATGATATCCAGAATGTAGATCGATCTTCGAGAATTGTGTAGCTCCTTGAAGTTGATCGAAGAGGTCATCGATTCGAGGAAGAGGGTATCGGTTCTTGATGGTGAGTTTGTTGAGTTCTCAATAGTCGATGCACATACGAAACGACCCATCTTTTTTCTTCACAAATAGAACAGGTGCACCCCATGGTGAAGAACTCGGACGAATAAAACCCTTATCGGTCAGTTCCTGCAGTTGACTAGCTAGTTCTTGCATTTCAGAAGGCGCAAGACGATAAGGTGACTTAGCTACAGGGTTTGCACCAGGGATCAACTCAATCTTGAACTCAACTTCCCGTACGGGAGGTAACCCACTAAGATCCTCGGGAAACACTTCGGGAAAATTTCATACGACAGGAATATCCTTCAATTCCTTCCCCTTGGCTTTCATGTTAACTAAGTAAGCCATGAAGGCTACTTAATTTTTACTAAAGTACTTTCGGGCCTTGACACAAGACATAAGTTTGATCTTTGAGATGATCTCTCTCTAAAGACTTTTAAGGTATCTCCCGATGGTAGAGGAATTCAAATGCACTTTTCGAAACAAATGATTTCCGCGTGCTGTTTGGCTAATCAATCCATGCCAATAATGATGTCAAAGCTCCCCAGTTGCATAAGAATATGATCGATAAGGAAATCGTGCTCGTTAAGACTCAGGATGAAATCACGTATTACGACGTCAACTACAATCGATTTTCCATCAGCGACTTTGACCATAAAGGATCTTTCTAAATTAGAACGTGGCTTAGCAAGAATGAGATCAAATTCTAAGGACACAAAACTCTTATCCGAACCCGAATCAAAAAGTACAGAGGCATATCTATTATTTATAAGGTACATACATGCTCAGATAATAAACTATCATTGGCACATGGAAAGCAGGCAAGAATTTTACAAGATAAAAGAACGATTAAAGAGAAATAGTGACGTACCATCCACCACGTTGTTGTTGGCTTGATCTTGATTGGTGTTGATATTGAAAACCCTTCCTCAAGCAGGTGGAACCATTCCCTCAAGGCGAGGACATTGAGGACGGAAATGCCCAGTTTCGCCACAGTTGCAGCAGGCTCGAGTGTCAATCATGGCAGCATTATTTGGGGCACGATGGCAAGTGACCACCAAATGTCCACACTTCCCGCACAGCGAACAGATTCGGCAAGGAGTGTTCCCCGCATGATGGTACTTGCAGGTGTTGCACATCGAGTACGATCCAGTATAAGCCCTTGCCACGGGTGTTTGATTTGCAGCGACAGCTTGCCTTTGAGGGGCATTTGGTGCTGTCACCGCATAGTTACGGGCCGGTGTGAACTTGCGCTCCTTGCCCTTGAACGATGTTTTAGCTTTCACCTCCTTTGTTGCTTCAGGTGTCACATTTGCAGTTGACTTGGCACCCTTCACCGTCAAAGTGCCAGCCTTTATATGATTCTCGATGAGCTGGGCAGTGATATTGATCGCTTCCTCCAAAGTTGTGGGCCTACTTCCCACCAGTTGGGTGACTTTGTAGAAACATGGATACAATGTGTAGGGTTACAATGTGTAGAAACATGAAACGTAAATGCATTTACGACTGCTCAGGCGCATTACAAGTTGGGTGTTTTTCAGAATTCTACTAAGGCATTTCCTTAGGCATTTCTAAGTCAAAGTCAGGTGCTTCAGAACTGTTTAGGCATTTCACTACTGTGTAGGCGCTTGTCAACTATTCAAGCGCATCAGCTTTCAGACTTATTAGTTTACACTTAGAAATTTTTTTAGAAACTAAAATTCAAAAATATTTTCATTTTATATTTTTAAATTTAAAATTTAAAAACACAAAATGGCTAAGTCTGAAGATTCTGAGAACAGGGTTCCAAAGTTAAAGAACAGAGCTGATTTCAAGAACTGGTCTTTAAGACTGAAGCATCATCTAAATTCTATTAACACTGACTTGTGGAAATCAATAGAGAAAGGACCTCATATCCCGATTACATCTGATGGTCCTGATAGAGGATTTGTTTACACAAAAGACTCTCAAGAACCTTATCCTGAAGATGATTTGCATGGTGATGACTTAAGGAAAGTGAAGAATGATATCAAAGCTTATTCATTGATGTGTAAAGGATAAACATTGGAAGTCTTGACTAGACTTGATGGTTATCAAACTGGGTTCACTATATACAAAGCTTTGAAAATCATAAGTGAAGGAGGAAAAGAGATACAAGATCTCAAAAAGCAGAAACTTAAGAGGCAGTTAGAGTTGTTTGAGCATCTCTCTGGTGAAACAATAAATCAAATGATGAACAGATTTATGCAACTAACTACTGAGATGTCAACTGCTGGAATCAAAAATGATCTAAAAGATCTAAACTACAGACTTCTCAATGCTCTTCCATCTTCATGGAAATAGACAGTTACACTGTTAAAGCATACTGAAAAGTTTCCTATGGATCTAGATTTTTTGATTGCCAAGATTGAATCAGTTGAGATTGATAAAAGCTCTGGAAACAATGATAGAGCTACTTCAATGTCTCAGTACAAGTATGTTGCATCTCCAGCTAACACAGTGGAGAATGCTTTTCTGGCCAAAGATGATAAATCTCCAGAAGAAGAGGGTGATTTGTTCATCGGAGCTGGTTTCTTTACAGATTCTTCTTACACAAGTGCTCCTATTTATGCAAATCAACCTCAATCTCAGTCTCCTCCTAAAACTCAAACTCCTAAACCACAAACTGAGAGTCCATCTTCTAACTCTGCTAAAACTAGCAAAGTTAAAGAAGTTATTAAGATCCTCTTACAGGATGATGAGTCTAAATTTGCTTTTACTGCTTTTATGGCAAGTTTTCAAGCTTATCAAGGTAGTCATTTAACACAATTAGATCTTGTTTTGCAGGATTTGTTTAAGATGGATCCAGACGATGTAGAAGAGATGGACTTGAACTGGCAGATGGTGATGATTGCTTATAGAACCCAGAAACACTCTTATGTTAACAGGAACTACAAGCCAAGTGCTAACAAAATCGTTGGCTTTGACAAATCAAAGTCAAGGTGTTTCAACTGTAACAGCTATGGTCATTTCTCGAGGGAATGTAAAGCTCCCAGAAACCATGGAGGAAATAGTCAAGCAGGTTCTAGCAGTCAAAGATATCATCATCATCTCAAAAGACATTTCAAAAGCCTTATTAGAGTCTTCCTATACCAGAACTTAAGGATGAATCAAAAGCATCTGAAGAGACAAAGAAAGCTCTAGTTGTTAGCATTAAAGATGGATATGACTGGAGTGCTTATGCTGAACAATTTACAGCTGATCTAACCTCTAGTTTATCTCTTGTTGCAGAAATTCAAACTGAAGATTGGTCAGAAGACAGTGATCCTAAGGCTGAAGATAACTCAGAAAATGAAGAAGAAGAGTATGACTAGAGTGATAAATCTAATCCAAAAGAGGATTCAAAAGAAGTTACATTAATGGCATAGTCAGATCAACCAAATGTTGAAAATTCATCTTCAGACTCTGAGACTTCTTTCTCAAAATATCCTGAAATTACAGTTGAAATAAGAGAAAAAATGTGCACTAAAGCTTACTTTGAACAAGTAGAGTACTACAGAACTTATTCACATAAAATATGTGACAAGCCCAAACAAGAGGAAGTAATGCATAACAAACTTAAAAACGATCACAAAATATCTGATGAAAAGATCCTCTCTCTACAAACATCATGGAATAAAACTTTGAAGGAACTGGAAATTGTTACAAAACAACTTGAAGAAATGGCAAAGAATTTAGAAGAAGAGAAAATAGCACATGCTACAACACAGGTTGATCTTGCAAAAGTTAAAAGTTCAAAAACAATTGTAGAACAACTGGTAAGTGAGAGAAAAGACAAACAAAAAGCAGGTTTAGGTTTTACACATGAACCAATGCCTGAATTCATCACAAACACATTACCATAAAACTTCAACATGCATGATCACTCACCTGAAAACAAAGCTAAGCTAAGAGCATTCCAAAATAAGAAAAAGAATTCTGAGAGTGATGAAGAGAAAACGAATATTGAGTTATTTGAGGAACAGGATTCAAAGAAGATTAAAACTGGTCATCCTATTAAAGTAAAATCTTATGAACCACGACCAAAGACTAAGAAAATTTTTGTTCCAAAAGAGTCTGTTATTGAAGAAGTGATAGTAAAGAATGACAAACAAAACTCAAAGAATAAAGAGAAAGCAAAACTAGATAAAGTAACATCTGAAGATTCATTTTCCTACGGCTCAAAACAATTCTGATTTCATTAAATGGCAAAAAGAACAAAAAGATAAAGAAAATGCAAAAGAGTCGTCAACTGAAGATGTTCAATCCCAAAGTAAACAGAAATCATCAAGATCAAGAAATCAAAGAAAGAGAAGGAAAATGCTAAATCTAACTCTTCTCAAAACAATCAAACTCAAAGAACAAATCAAACTAATCAGTTTAAACCAATAAAGTTTGTATCTGCGGGTACTTTTAACATGAACAAATTCTAGAAATCAAATCTAACTCAAAGAACAAATCTAACTCTGATCTGAAAACAGGTTCAGTTCCTAAGTCTTCCGCTGTTAATAAAAGATTTGTATCTAAAGAGTCAAGAAATGGTTTTAATGAGCAAAAGGCAATACCCAAATTTCAAAAGAACAAAATTTTAAATCAAAAACAACAGATTAACTTTTCTACTCCTAAATCAAAACAAGGATCAAATGTGGCCTCTACATCAAAAGTTAATCAACAGATGTTTAAATTTCAACAAAGGTACTGTGATATATGTGATATGTACGATCATAAGACTGAAGAATGTTTCTTTAACAGGTACTGTCACATTTGTGATATGAAAAATCATTCAATAGCTGATTGTTATTTCAACAAATATTGCACATATTATGATGAAAGAACTCACAAAATTGAAAATTGTTACTTTAGAAAGAACTTGTCGAGGAATGGATATGTTAATTCATAGTTAAAGAATGGATATGTCAATCCATAATTTCAATGAAATCAAAGTTTTGGTTTTAAAAAATTGACAAAAAAACATTCCTTAGGGTTGAGATCTTTTCGAAGAAATGATTCTGTTTATGATGATTCTTATGTTGCAAAACCAAAGTAGTATAATCAAGGAAAATTCATCCCATGATCTATGAGAATGAATGGTGGGAAGTTTGGAAAACAAAATTTTTTGTCTGATTATTTGAAATATCTCGATGATGATCTTGAAAAACGTTACAATGTTTTAAGGACAAACCAAATCAAAGATAATCAAAAAGTTGTAAGAAACGGAATTGGTAAATTTGTTAACAATAAGCCTGATTTGAAAAAGCTTCACTTTAAATAGTTTTCCATTGTTGATAAATTTGGCAAGCCCAAGACCATCTCGGCTTGGGTTGATAACTCAACCTAATTCTTTTTGAAATTGCAGGTACGTCCGAGAAGACCTATTAGAACATGGTATGTTGATAGTGGGTGTAGCCGGCATATGACAGGCAACCATGCCTTGCTTCAAGAATTTAAGTTAAAAGATGGTACACATGTTGCATTTGAAGGTGATGCAGGTGGTAAGATTACAGGCGAAGGAACGGTGTCCAATGGGATTATTAGCTTTGATAAAGTCAATTATTGCTCTCAGTTGAACTTTAATCTTTTAAGTGTTTCCCAAATTTGTGACAAATCTTACTCAGTTCTTTTTGATGATTCTTTCTGTTATATTTGAAGACAGGTTTTCCGATTAGCAAAGAATGGGTAGTTGTTAAAGCTGTTCAAGATCGAGATGTATACAAATTAGATATGTCTCAAGTTGATCCTTCTACAGAAACAACATGCCTAATTGCTCAAGCATCAAATGATGAAAGTCAGTTATGGCATAGACGTCTCGGGCATTCCAACTTCAAGAGCATGAACAAGCTTGTATCAGGAAATCATGTTGTAGGTCTTCCAACAAAGAAGTTTGCCACAACTGATCTCTACTCATCATGTTTAAAAGGAAAGCAACACAGAGCGTCTTATAAGCCAAGCTGATAAACTCAAATTCCAAACCTCCCCAGATGTTGCACATGGACCTATTCGGACCAACAAATGTTCGGAGTGTTGGAAAGAAATCTTAGTGTTTAGTTATCATTGATGACTTTACAAGATTTTCTTGGGTTTTCTTTTTGCATGCTAAATCTAAAACGGCTGAATTATTAAAAGAATTTATCATTAAAGTAGAAAATCAATTAGAACAAAAGGTGAAAATAATTAGACGTGATAACGGAACGGAATTTAAAAATGCTAATATTGATAAATTTTGTGCAGTAAAAGGTATTGCTCGTCAGTTCAGTGCTCCTAGAACTCCACAACAAAATGGAGTTGCTGAAAGGAAAAACAGAACTTTGATTGAAGCAGCACAGTCTATGTTAGCAGATGCCAAAATTCCAATCACTTACTGGGATGAAGCCATATCCATACCGTGTTTTGTGCAGAATCGTTCATTGATTGTGAAAGATAAACAGAAAACTCCTTATGAGTTGATGTTTGGCAGGAAACCTAATATAGATTTTCTTAAATCTTTTGGTTATCTAGTTTTGATTTTAAATTCAAGTGATTAGCTAGGAAATTTTGATGCAAAATCTGATGAAGTATTTTTCATTGGATATTCATCTATTTCAAAAGCTTTTAGAGTTTATAACTCTAGGACAAATGTTATCCTTGAAACTTTCAACGTTAAATTTCTTGAAAACTCTTTTCCATCGGTTGCAAATGGTCCAGCTTGGTTATTTGATTTAGATTCTTTGTCAAACTCTTTTAATTCTAACTAGTTTAAATCTATAGGTCAAAAGAAGAAACAAGAAGAAGATCTCGGATCATTCAGTGATGATTTTGATTTTGATGATATGGATGACTCAAGCCCAGATTATCCATTTTTCTCTTTTGTTAAAGATCCTATATTTCAGTCTAAAACTCATGATCAATCTCAACAAGCTCAAGAACATTCCTTGTCTGAAAGTACCAATGTTTCACAACCTATTCCTAATGATGGTCCTGAAATTATACATCCTGAGTTCGAAACGTCATCGATTTCTGATGATGCGGTTGTTACAGATAATCTTGATTACTTTATCAACTCACCGACTCAAGTTCCTAATTTTAATCCACATTCTTTAAACTTATTGCATCAGCTTTCTGACTTGAACCAATCTAATTTAGATGTTCATGTTTAAGTGAATAAGATTCCAATATCTCGTGTTCACAAGAACCATCCTACATCTCAGATTATCGGTCCATTGAGTGAGAGAACAACGAGAAGTCATTCAGAACAAGAAAATATCTGCTTATACTCGTGTTTTCTATCTCAAATTGTTTCTAAAAAGATTATTGAAGCTTTAAAGGACAATAGTTGGATTGAAGCAATGCAAGAAGAGTTATTGCAATTTCGTAAACAAGAAGTGTGGAAGCTTATGGATTTACCTGAAGGAGAAAATGCCATAGGCACAAAATGGTTGTTTAGAAACAAAATAGATGATCGAGGAATTGTTGTTCGTAACAAAGCGAGACTCGTTGCACAATGTTACACCCAAGAAGAAGGAATAGATTATGATGAAGTATTTCCTCTAGTTGCAAGACATGAATCAATTTGTGTCTTCCTGGCTTATGCATCATTCATGAAATTCAAGGTGTATCAAATGGATGTGAAAGGTGCTTTCTTATATGGACCAATCACCGATGATGTGTATGTCAAGCAACCTCCAGGTTTTAAAGATTTAGAATATCCTCATCGTGTGTACAAACTTAGCAAAGCTTTGTATGGTCTACCTCAAGCTCCTAGAATTTGGTATGAAACATTATCACAACATCTGATCCAACATGGATACACGGGAGGGAAAATTGATCCTACTTTGTTTATTAAGAAGGATGCTGATGATCTCTTATGTGTTCAAGTGTATGTTGATGATATCATATTTGTTTCTACAAGTCCAAATTTGTGCAATAAATTTGAAGAAATCATGAAGTCTCGTTTCAAATGAGTTCTATGGGAGAAATAAATTTTTTCCTTGGTCTTCAAGTGAAGCAGTCTACAGATAGACTTTTTATCAATCAAGAGAAATTCGTTGATAAACTCTTGAAGAAATGTAAACTGCAAGATTGTCAATCCATAAGAACTCCAGCTAACGTAAATTCCAAGATGGAACCTGATTTTAAAGGAAATCTATTGACCAAACTCTATATAGATCTATGATTGGTTCTTTGATATATCTTACTACATCTAGACCTGATATAATGAATGTTGTTTGTGTTTGTGCTAGGTATCAATCTGACCTGAAGGAATCTTACTTAATTGTTGTTAAATGAATATTCAGGTATCTCAAAGGAAAACCGGCTTTAGGGCTATAGTATCCTTATGAAGGAAACTTCGAGTTACATGGATATACAGATAGTGATTATGGAGGATGTTGCCAAGATCGTAAATCTACGACGGGTGGTTTTCAGTTTTTAGGTCCCAGATTAGTCTCATGGCAATGTAAGAAACAAACAAATGTCTCTGTTTCAACCGCAGAAGCTGAGTACATTGCTGCATCAGCAGGATGTTCTCAAATCCTTTGGTTACAAAACCAACAGTTGGATTACGGGTTCAATTTTCTTAAAACCCCTATTTACATTGATAATACTACTGCTATGTTTATTACAGCTAATCCTGTCCAACACTCAAAAACAAAACAAATCGAAATTCGATATCATTTTCTCAGAGATAACTCTGAAAAAGATTTAATCATTTTGATTCAAATCGCAACTGAAAAACAGTTGGCTGACCTATTTACAAAAGCCTTTTTACCAGGTTGATTTGAATATTTGGTCGAGTCAATTGGAATTATTAATCATGTTTAAAAAACTGGTTTTGAATTTAATGCAGTTGTTTGAGTTATTAAAAATGATAAGAATCCTCCCTTAGCTTAATCTTGAATATAGAGAAACTTTCAGAGTTAACTGCCTGATTGTATATATTGTGTGTGTATGTTCAATAGAAAATGAAAAAGCAAATAAAAAAATAGAAAATTGCAAAATCAAATAGAAAAATATAAAACAAAAACACAAAAATAGAGTTTTTCTTGTTAGTTAAGTGTTTAGGACTGAATCTATCTTTGCAATTTGTGAGAAATGATAGATACATTAGTTATGATCAGTTGCATACTTCACTCGCTTTTAAAGTCTGACGTGATCAGATACATGTGCAGGTAAGCTCATGAAATTATATTGAAAAAGTAAATTCTTGTGATCAAATTAAATCAATCATGCATTCATGTTTGTCCATTTTAGTACCAATGAGTAGTGTTGACTTCTCAAATTGATTGTTTGTTAAGTCATAATCTCACACCTGGTGGTGATATGAATAACCATTGAGCTCTAATAATTTAAAGCATCTATTCACTTCTCTATTATAAGTCATCATAGACCTAAGGTGAAGAGATATCCTCTGTTGTAAGTCATTACAGACCTGGATATTCTCACTTGATGCAAAAAGATGCCAATGTGCACAATCTCAACATGAGATCTGGTTATAAGTATATGTCAGGTTAACAAGTTGAGAAAGATGATTTCTTGCAGATCTTTATGAGAATTAAACTCTCTAAGTCTAAGTGTGACTTACATAATGTCATATCTAATCGTACCTTAATCAACCCAAGAATTGAAAAGGTAAGTGTGCTGATTAACTTGACAAAAACACTCATTTTCTGCCCTTAGATCTCGTGTCTCCTTTGCTGCAGAAATGCTGACATGGAACACACTTGATCAGAATTTAATCACTATCTATGACTATCCATCATTTTATTTTATTTTAATTTGCTGATCTTAACTTATATGATCTCACTAGATTTTTATTCTGCTTTAATTTTATTTTTTTGCATGATTTTCTGTGTGCAGGCATGTTGATAATGATTAGTTTTTTCTTCTTGCAAAATCAAAGAAACTTCTAAGTTTGTAAAACTTAAAAGTTTAGGGGGAGTAAAAATGAAAAAGAGAAAATAATGGATTTTCAAAAAGTGAAAAATCAAAAATAAACCGTTTTGGATGAAATGATGAAACTGCAATTTTAAGCATATGTGTGTTTGATATGATGTAAAAATAAACCTACAAAAGAATTCAAATTCAATGGAAAAGCTTCTTGTAAATAAAATGAGATCATTTGTATTTGTAAAAAAAAATAAATAGAGACTAAAATAACGGGAAATTAATTTTTTGAAAATTTGAAATAAAAATAATGGTCAAAAACAAAAAACAAAAATTTTGAATGTCAAAAATGTTAGGGTCATTAATGAAAATTTGAGTGTTAGTCAAACAATTTTGACAAAGTGTTGAAAATTGAGTGTGAATAGTGCTAATGAGTTTGTATAGTGTTCAGATGAATAATAAGAAAAGTTCAAGTGTCAAGACTCATGGAAGGATCCCATGTGCCTAAACAGTACTCTTAAGTCCAGATCAGGAGTGTGGTGATTTTTTAGAAATTTGCACAAGTGTTGGGCGTTTCAGACAAGCTCATGCGCCTAAACAGTTGTCATGTGTCTGAAATTTTGGTTAAGTGTTGGGCGTTTCAAACAAGCTCATGCACCTAAACAGTTGTCATGTGTCTGAAATTTTGGTTAAGTGTTGGGCGTATCATCTTCTGCTCATGCGCCTGAACAGTACCAAAACTTCCAAAGAGTTGGACATTTGAAGGAATAAATACCAAGTGTGTTAGGCGTTTCATCTAGTCTCATGCTCCTGAACAGTGCCAAAGCGCCTGAACAGTGCTTATGCGCCTGAACAGTGCTTATGCTCCTGAACAGTGCCCATGCGTCTAAACCTTATATGCACAAACAGTGCTCATGCGCCTGAAAAACTTAGTGAAATTTAGTCTCATGCGACTGAATAGTGCTAATGCACCTGACCTCATGCGCATAAACAGTGCTCATGCGCCTAAATTTTCACTTATATATATATATACAACACTTGTGATTTTTTCATTCATTCACTCATATTCTCTGATAAACACTCTCGACTCTCATTCACCCGATACACTCAGTTCACAATCTCTGACTGTGTGGTGTAAATACTTGTGATTCATAGGTAGATACACTAAATCTAAACTTCATTGAGAGATCATATTCATCAGATTTCAAGTTTACATTTCGAATTTAACTAGGCGTTTTAGATCTGTGTAGGCGTATGAACCCTAGTCGAATGAAAAACTGAAATTTGTGAATATAATACGAACAATCAACTGAAATTGGACATTGAATGATGATATACACATGTTTTCGAACATATTGGTGTGATTAATTTAGTATTTCATCAAATTGTGTTCTTGATGATTATGTTCATCAGTCGGGTTTTGAATATGAACAGTCAAATTCATGAAATTGCTAATAAAATGTCAAATTAATCACAAAATTCCATTCATTAATCTGATTTTGAGAAAAATTTCAATGATTTGGTGTGTTTAAATCATTCAAACATGAACTTGAATGCAATTTGCTCTTGACAGAGTATGTTGAACACTTAGAAATTTTTTTGTGAAAGCTAAGTTGAAAGTGTAAAAATCCTAATTCAATTGAAATCTAATCAAAGTTCAAGACATTTAATGCATTACTTGATTGTTATGAATTATGTAAATAAAATTTGTAACCAAAATACTCTTGTTCATGTAATGAGATATATATAAACACTTAGAAAATTTTTAAGTGTTTTGGTTCAAAATTGATAAATCACAATTTGTTTTTAAGTTTTGCAAATTCAAAAGTGACTAAATTTCTTTGTTTTATGCATACAGATGGATGAGCTTAAGTTTAAACCAAAGCATAATTTACATGCTTTTCTTAACGAAGATGTTTGAGATGCTATTGGTTATAAAGAAATGATCAGATTTCTATTAAGGACGAAGTATGTGTATGCTATGTGTTACCAACCAGTCGTCTATGCTAGACTGATTAAGAAGTTTTGGAACACTGTTAATGTGGAGATAGATGAGGAAGGTAGAAAAGTTGTTCGAGGTTTTATTACTAATGAAAGGATGGTAGAAGTATCTGAACAAGCCATTCAAGAAGCTCTAAGGCTGGGAATAAATGACCCGCAAGATTTGGCTGAATTATCTTTTGATGAGTGCAGAGAAACTTTTATTGCCATGGGTCATCCAGATAACTTTCCGAGGAAACAATTTTTCCGAGCAAGAGTGTATAATCACTGGAAATTATTATGTTATATATTCCAACACGGTATGTCCAAACGAAGGGTGGGTTGGAACTCTTTTCCTGTTTATATATCATCTCCAATTGTTGCCATTGCAACAAACAAAAGATTCAACATGGCTCGTTGGATTATGAATGGATTTGTCTTTAACTTGGAGAAAGGAATCAAAAATAAGTATCTGATGTATCCCAGATTCCTACAGATGATCATAAATGAAGCCTATCCTGATTATCATGCTTATAGAGTTGGTGGTGAAAGATTAATTCTTGAGCATATGACAGAAGCTTCATAAAACGACTAGCAATGATTACTGGTGCTCCTAATGTACCAATGTTTGACTATATGAGGGTTATGGCTCAAAATGAGGTGAATATAAATGAAGATCATTTTCATTTACTTGAGGATGAACTGGTTGATCCAAACGACCTGATTGAAGTAGATTCTCAAGAGTTATTTGATGAAGATGAAGATGAAGATGATGACAATGATGAGAATATTAATGATGATAGTTCTAGTTCCACATCTGATGATGATGATGATGGCAATGATGGTGGAAATGAAATCAATGAAATCATTAATGAAACAACAAGAAGAGATTCAAAATGTTGATGATTCTAATGATGACATTAATCAGTATTTAGATTTTGATGTTTAAAACACAAAGGTTATTGAACCTGTTATGCATGTGGATGAGGAACAAGAGAAACATGATCAAACTTTGATAAAGTCCTTGAAAAAAGAAAACTCAAACAAGGATAAGATCATTGAGAATCTAAAAGAATAAAATAAGAAGTTAAAAGAAGAACTGTTAAAGAAAGATGATATGATTGCTGACTTGGAAAAAGAAAAAGAAGAGAATGTATAGAATTTTGAAGTAATGATGAAAGATTATGATCTAATGGAAGAAAGGTTCAAAGAGTTAAAAGAAAGTCATGAGGCATTGAAAGAAGAATTTGAAAAGATGAAGGAAAGCTTGAAATCTCCATCTTCTGATGTTATGATTGTATCTGAAGTCATTCCTATTGATGTTGAAAAGTTAGCTAAAGTAAATAAATGGAAGAGAAAGATTTATGAAGTTGATGTATCAGCTCATGCTGAATCTTCATCAAAAGCATAAAAGATTGCATCTGAAGCTGAAATGCAAGAAAGTCAAGAGTTTGAAGCACAAGAGAATATTGAAGCTCTTGAGGATTTAGATGCAGAATTTGAAGATGCATGGTATAATGAAGTGTTATAAGATGAAGATATAGTAGAAGTCAATTATTCTCCTATTGAGGCTATAACAGATGATATTCCTGCTGATGTTGAGGACAAGTATAACTACTTGGTTAACATGAAATATAATAGAGTTTCTCTGGATGGGTTGACTGTATCCCAAATCAATAAAGAATATGCAAAGTGCATAACTGCTGAATCCATTGCACCAGTGGATCCGATTGAGATTGTTGTAGAACACGGTGAATGGAACCCGATCAGTGAAAGTATAAATGTTGAAGAACTTTCATCTTCAGAATTACATCACCCAGATCCAGAAAATATGAATGTTATTGCAATGAGATTATGGTTGCAATCGAGGAATTATCCAAGGAAAAAGCTGAACAGACTTCAAGCAGAATCACTAAGAAATTTAGTGAGAAGTTTTCAAAAAACAAAAAAGAAAACTAAACAGACTAACAGACTAGAGTGATCAGAAAAGATCAGAAAGACTAGACTAGACCAGAATAGAAACTATTAGAACAGTGGAATGAATTGTAACCCTACACATTGTATCCGTGCTTTTACTATCAATGAATCTATGAATTTTTTGACATAATTGCATGTGTTTGATTACTTGTGTTTGAATTGATCATTGCATCATGAAATCATCACAGATTCGATCCTTTTGAACCGATCAATTGGTATCAGAGCTTGTAATCAGTAAAGTCAGGGCAGAAAAATGTGTTCTTGAAGAAGAGACCTTCAAGAACATAATATCCTCATCCCTACATGCAAAAGTTTATTATCAAAATAGGTAGGGACTGTGATCTACTGAGATAGATCCTCTACACACTCTATTGTCTGTAAGATCTCCAAGGTGTGGAACTTATGAAGATGAGCTTCCCCTCATAGACCCTATTGTTGAAGAGGATGAAGAGGAGATAGTGAAGGATGAGAAGAGTGAAGAAGATCATCCTAAGAAGGGTCACTATTCTCGTGAGGAGAGGAAAGAGTCTAGAATGACCAAGTCAAAGAGAAAGAACTTGATTAGAAGAGCTAAGAGAAGATCAAAGAAGGCTCAAGAAATCAAGCCCACTTTTGACTCAAAGCAGAAACAAGTGTTTATTTCTGCAGGTTTTGAAGTGGTAAAGACTGAAGACTCAACTATAAAATCTAGTACCAGGAGTTCTAGTTTAGTTCCAAATCATTCCAGTAAGAAGAAGAAGACTGACCAGCTATGTACCACTGCTACACAGCCTGAACCATCCAGCTCCAAGAGCAAGTCTCTCCCTAAAAAGCTTGTTGCATCATTTGTAAATGAAGATGGAGAAGGAAAGTGATCAAACTCATCTTGCTCTCAAAAGAAGACTCTTAGTAGAAAGTAACTCAACTATGTCATGTGTGGTAGTACTTCTCATCTGGCTAAGGATTGCAAGTACAATCCCAAAAGTACCATCGACATGACCAAGAAAAACACTTCTGAGAAGAAGAAGGAACAAACAGCTTTGGAAGGAAAATCTATTTCCTTCGAAAGCTCCAAAATGAAGAAGAAGACAAGTGAAAAATTGCCTTCGGAAGAAAAGTTGGTCTCGGAAGAAAGGAATGCTTCCAAAGTACTGAAGCTTGCTGCAGTAAAAGCAAGATCTTCCGAAGGTCCAGTCTCCAAGACTGCCAAAGTTGTCAAAACATCTGAAGCTTTAAAGGTCAGGCCCAATCTTCCAAAGGTGGTGTGGAAGATGAAGGAAGACCATGTGACTAAAAGTTCTTCATCAACAACAGCAAATGATCCTCAAAGCTTGAATATATGATCACTTACTATTACATTGTCTTCAACTCATTTTAATAAGCCCAAGACCAATGAGGATTGGGTTTCTAAGTATAACTAATCACCTTTTTTATGCAGGAACAACTAAAGACCAAGAAGAATATTTGAATTATTGATAGTGGTTGTTCCAAGCATATGACTGGCAATGGTTCTCTGCTTCAAAATTTTGAGAAAATTGATGGAGGACCAGTTGCTTTTGGAGGGGATTCTGGTGGTTACATTTCTGGAAGGGGCAGAGTCACAAATGGTAAGCTCAGCATTGAAAAGGTAAACTTTGTCAAGGAGCTTGAATACAACTTCTGAGTGTATCCCAATTTTGTGATCAGAAACACCATATGCTCTTCACTAAGCATGAGTGCATTATTCTCAAGGCCCGGGGGCCATTCGTCAAAAGCATATCCTGCTCAGAGCCCGTAGGAGAGGGAACATGTACAAGATGGATTTACATGAAACATCTCCCTCAGGAGAAGTTTCTTGCTTTCTGTCTAAAGCAAATAACGATGAGTCTTTTCTTTGGCATAAAAGAATGTGCCATGTAATCTTTAAGAACATGAATAAATTGATTAAGAATGATTTGGTAACTGGAATGCCAAAGAAAGAGTTTACAAGTGATGACCACTGTGTTGCATGCCTGAAAGGGAAGCAACACAAAGTGTCTCACAAACCAAAGGAAATGAACTCCATCACTACTCCCCTACACCTATTATATATGGATTTGTTTGGCCCCACTAGTGTAATGAGTTTAGGAAGGACATCTTACTGCTTAGTGATCACAGGTGATTTCATAAGATTCTCTTGGGTCTTTTTCCTTAGAACTAAGGATGAGACCCCTGAGATCTTGAAGAATTTCATTCTGAAAATTGAGAATCAATCTGATCACAAGGTCAAGACCATAAGATGGAATCAAGGAACAGAATTTAAGAACCAAATCCTTGATACATTTTATAATGAAAAGGGTATTACAAGACAATATAGTGCTTCCAGGACTCCTCAGCAAAATGGTGTTGCTAAGAGGAGAAACAGGACACTTATTGAAGTTGCAAGAACCATGATGTCTGGCTCTAAACTGCCCATCACCTTCTGGGTAGAGGCAGTTAACACAGCGTGCTATGTGCAGAATAGAGTTTTAGTGGTTAAGACTCATGATAAGACTCCTTATGAGCTGTGGCACAAAAGGAGACCATTTATTGGTTTTCTCAAGTCATTTGGATGTCCTTGCAACATCTTGAATACCAAAGATCAAGTAGCCAAATTTGATGAGAAGTCAGATGATGGACACTTTATTGGATACTCTTCCCAAGCTAAGGCTTATAGAGTATCTTAGAACTAGAGTAGTTATGGAGTTAGCCAATATGACCTTCAATGAGCACACTCCTAGTGTGAAAGGTTCTGGTCTGGATTGGCTATTTGATCTTGACTTAGTTACCAACTATTTTAACAAGTTTTGTGAGAATATTTCAGGATCTAAAAATAATATATCAACAGGAGATCCTGACCCAAGATTTGAGCTGAGAAGACCAAGTAAGATTATTACTTCAACTCCTTTGGTGACTAACCCTGCAAATGAAGATCGTATCAACACAAACATGACAAATTCAGCTGATACATTTGAGGTGCGTTCAAGTTCCAGCTCAGAGGTTCAAAACTCAGGAGTAGGAGCTTCAAATGCAGGAGGAAATAGAGGTGGTGATAGTGATCAAGAATTTCTTGATGCTGATAACCACTCCATAGAGGACAACATAAATGATGTCACACATTCATTGGATCAAGTCTCACTTGATAAATGTGTTGATGTGGTGGCTGACACTCCATTGCCAGATCTAAATTTCTCTAATCTGGATCTATCCAATCAACTTGTTGTGATCCCTCAACTAAGGATCCATAAGTCACACCCCATCACAAACATCATTGGAAATGTTAAGACTGGGAATAAGAACAATAGGACAAACCCATGACCAAAATGTTTGTCTGCACTCTTGTTTCTTGTCCCAGATTGAGCCAAAGAAAGTTAATGAGGCTCTGAAGGATGGAAGCTGGGTTGAAGCTATGCAAGAAGAGCTACTTCAAATCAGAAGACAGAAGGTTTGGAACCTATGTCCTCTACCTCAAGGGAAGACTTTCATAGGAACCAAATAGGTTTTTAGGAACAAGAAGGATGATAGAGGACTTGTCATCAAGAACAAGGCAAGACTAGCTATTCAAGGGTACACACAAGAAGAGAGAATTGATTACACAGATGTTTTTGCTCCTGTGGCAAGACTTGAACCTGTAAGAATATTCCTGGCTTTTGCTGCATCCAAGGATTTCAAGGTCTACCAACTTGATGTCAAGTGTGCTTTTCTATATGGGGTGATTGATGAAGAAGTGTATATCAAACAACCACCTGGCTTTGCAGACCCAGATCATCCTGATTATGTCTGCAAGCTTGATAAAGCTCTTTATGGGCTGCATCAAGCTCCATGGATGTGGTATGAAACACTATCTCAGTATCTCTGCCAACATAGTTACAAGAGGGGTACTATAGATAGAACTCTCTTCATCAAAGGGACAGGGAATGACTTAATGCTGGTTCAAGTATATGTGGATGACATTATCTTCAGGTCAACTAATCCAAAGCTCTGTAAAGACTTTGAGAGGCTGATGAAGAACAGATTTGAAATGAGTGCCATGGGGGAGCTAAATTTCTTTCTGGGAATTCAAGTGAAGCAAGTTGACAATGGCATCTTCATAAGTCAGTCAAAGTATGTGCAAGGCATACTTACAAGATTCAACATGACTGAATGTAAGGTTGCTAAGACACCTATAGCCAAAAACCACTCCCTAGGACCTGATCTTGAGGGGGAGTGTGTGGAAGAACATCTTTACAGGGCTATGATTGGGTCCCTTGTGTACCTAATAGCCAGCAGGCCTGATATCATGTTTGCTACATGCATTTGTGCAAGATATCAAGCCAACCCCAAGATGTCACACCTGGTTGCTGTCAAGAGGATTCTTAGATATCTTAAAGGTGCTCCTAAGCTTGGCCTTTGGTATCCAAAGAGTTCTGACTTCAATATGTTTGCTTATACAGATAGTGACTATAGTGGTTGCAACATGACTACAAAGTCTACATCTGGAGGATGTCAATTCCATAGTGGAAGGATTCTCTTATAGCAATGCAAGAAACAATCCTGTGTCTCTGCATCAACTGTTGAGCCTGAATACATTGCTGCTGCAAGTTGCTGTGCTCAAGTGCTTTGGATTCAGAATTAGATGCGGGACTATGGATTCAATTTCAAAGAGGCTCGCATCCACATAGACAATAATAGTGCTATCTCCATTATAGATAATCTTGTGCAGCACTCAAGGACCAAACACAAAAAAATCAGGTATCACTTGATTAAAGATAATTTTGAGAAGGGATTAATCAAATTAGTTAAAGTTAACACAAATGAACAATATGCTGATTTCTTCACCAAAGCTTTTGATGAACAGAGATTCAAATATCTTGTATCAGCTATTGGGATGATTAACTTTGAGTAACTTTTTCTTAAAAACTTAAATCAACTTTATTTCTAAAAACTGTGTGTCCTAAGTTGTCTATTTTATCACCTTTATAAGCCCAGTTTATTTTGAAAGAAAAATTTTTAATGATATTCCTTAGATTTTTGAAAATTTTTCAAAACATATTTTCCTTCGGAAGATTTCAAGTTGCCTTCGGAAGACATTTATGTCTTCAAATCAAGAACTACTTATAAGAAATTTACCTTCAGAAGAAATTCTGAGAATATCTTCCAAAGCTTAACTATGCTTCTAAGTACATGCATGTATTTGAAGCACAAATATCTTGCGAAAGCAATTAAGTCTCGGAAGATTTATTCTCTTTAGAATAAAACTCCCAAGATTTAATATCTTTCAAAATCAAATATGTGTCGGAAGAAAAACTCTCTAAGAATTTTTCTTCTGAAGCCAAATTTTCAAATTTCTTTAGAATATCTCCCGAAGCCAAATTGGCTTCAGAAGCTTTTTCTTAAAACTTCCGAAGCAAAAACTACCTTCAGAAGATTTTCAACTTCCAAGAAAACTGCCTTTTTAGACGCTTTTCAGAAGTGGGACCTACTTTCAGATTTCAATGTTTATCCTTTTGCATTAACTTTGTCTTAAATCCATTCTATATATATTCTCAATGGTTCCCCTTCTTCTCACTCTTTCCTTCTTCCATAAATTCTTGACCTAAAATTCTCCCAAAATTAACCTTCTTCTTCACCAACAAACTTCCTTAATGGCAAACATTGATCGACAAAACCAACCGGGCTTTACCATGCACCTTTATAGACAACACAATCAGGTTGCTCTGTTGGACTCTGAGAAAGATCCTCATTTCTCAGAGTTCTGTCGATACCTTTCAGCGTCTCACTAATTCACCTCCCTTACTATTGATCCTCCTTTTTATAAGGATCAGTTACTTGCATTCGGGAGGACCTGCCAAGAGGTCACCATGGATGGGGAGAAGGCACTATCTGCTATAGTTTAGGGGAGGACAATCTTCATCACTCCGGCCATCATAAGCTCACACCTTCAGCTGGATGATGAAGAAGGTGAGTTGTCCTTTCCAAAACCTGATGTCAACCATTCTTTTCAGCAGATGGATTATGAGGGTGACTTCTTATTCAAAACCTTCAGGAAGGGGAGGGTCTCATCCAAATGGAAATATCTCCTCCATGTCATCATACACAGTCTCTCCAACAAGCATGGAGGATGGGATCAAATTCCAGAGGACCTCTCCATCATAGTCCATGGAATGGTTTAGGGGGTCAAATACAGGTACTCTTAATTTGTCTATACAAATTTACTTGCTAATTTAGACTCTTTAGAATACTACATGTTCCCTCGATATGTCCAGCACATTCTCAACTGTGAACTGGGCTCACAGTTGAGGTGTGAATCCAAGGATCGCAATCAGGAATTATCAGTGTTAGATTGGTTTCGAATTAATGATCATGGAATTACCATTAATCGTTGTTTAATTGATTAACAAATAAATATTGATGCCAGAGAAAAATAAACAATAAATGATCAAACGACATCAACAATATGCAAAGAATAATGATTTGAATCAAACGTAATTAATTAAAACCGATTAATGATCACAAAGAATTAAATAAAAATTGCTAACAAAATTCTATGCTATGATTGTGTTTATAATTTTGGTGTGTTGATGTGACGGCTGCTAGGGTTTGTGTTGATCGTACGAAACGATGTGATGATATTTTTGTCGCCGTCTCCTCTGTCACTTTGATATGAAACCTAGGACTCATATTTATAGACACGCGTGTTTTTGTTAAGGAAACAGCAAATCTCTTGGAGTCTGTGATTGACTTGTTGACTTGTTGACTAGAAACACTTGTATGATTTACGTGTATGGTTCTTCCGCAGCTACTTGTTCTTCTGCAGCTACTTTGTTCTTCTGTAGCTACTTGGTCTTCAGCAATTACTTCATGTGTTCATCAGTGAATATCCATATTCATCCATAGAAGATCTTTTGATGAATGTCTTGTAAGAAAGATATCTACGGAAGAACAAAAATGTTCATCCGTAGATGTTTTTCACACTTAATCAATTTCACAAATTGACTAAGTATAATGTTTGTACCTGTAATCATACACATAAATCAACGCACATATGGGTTAACCTATATATATACTTAATGAATTACGAATATTCATTACATGTATTGATTAAAGTTCTAAGCCTATACAAAATGATCTAGACCTATTATTCATACATCTAACAATACTCCCCTTTAGGCTTAGAAACTTGTAATCAGTTCTTCAAAGCTGAAAGCTCTTTCACTCTTGCTATAATTTTGTTATAGAAGTATGAGACAGCAGTCTTCTGATCATCATACTTGTTGTTGATCTTCATTTTGCTAATCTTTTGTAATGTTTCAAAACTGAGACCCAGAACATCTTCTTCAGTTGTAAGAGTTTCCAAAACATTATTGTTGTGGACTATCTCTAACTCATCTTGCTCTAAGATCCTTAGCTCACTCACTTCCTTGATGTTGATCCTCTCAAAATCCCTGCCTCATATCTTCTTCTCTTGTAAGCCTTGGCATGCAGTTTATCAATCACTTGAATCATATGAACATGTAGGTATAGATCATTCTGAGCTCTTTCATCAGACAGCTTTGGGAAGAATTTGTCATGTAAGTATGAAGTGTAGCTGGGATGGAGTAGCTTGATTTCCACTAGATCAAAGATCCTGATTCGATCAGCTCTTTTGTTCTCTGCATTCCTCAGCAGCACCAACTCTTTTGTTTTCTCAACATATCCCCATTCAGTTATGGGTAATGTATATTGATTACCATCAAAGCTTTTAGTAGTTGCTTCCTTCCTGTTTTGGTATCCAACCCTCTTTAGAAACTCATCATCTACCAATGTAGAGGAGTTGGATTTTGATCTTTTCATTCTCTCTATTCTTCTTTTGTGCTCATCATCCTCTCTCCTAGCTTCTTTTAGCACATCATCTTTGAATTTTGTCTTTAACTTACCAACAAATACAGAGAAGTCTCTTCCTCTTAGGTGAATTAGGTAGGTAGTCATGATTAGGCTTTGTAGATCTCTGATGTCACATTCAGGCATTCACAGGACTTGTTCTAAATCATGAAAGTACTGCACCCTTCCAGATGATCTCTTTATGACTGCACAATCCCACTCTTGATCATATTTCTAGGCCATAATCCTATTGTCTTCCACAGAGTTGGGAGTTGTGAGGTGATCAAACAACTCTATCAAGGTAGACTTCTATTCAGTTATTTCTTTGACTGTTGTTCTAAGTGGCCATACTTTGCTAGGTATCACTTCTCTTGGTTCTCTAATCAGTTTATCTTTCCCTTTATGCTGGTCTTTACTTTCAACAGTGACAAGCTCAGCAGGGACTTTGTTGTGATGCTCAGCAGCTGGATTTGGAGCTTTAGTCCGGAATTTCACACAAGTTTCAAGCTCAACTTTCATTACATGCTCCATCATCCTTCTAAGCTCTCCAACTGATTTTCCTTTCAGCTCATGTATCTTGTAGTTATGACTTTGTAACCAACAAGTCATATTGTATTTGTTCAGCTTTGCTGTATCATAATGGCCTAGTTCTTTCTTTATTCTCTGAATTGATTTCAAGGTTGTGAATGTTTCATAATCGTAATCTGGAATCATGAAGCTTGCTAGTTCAAATTCCTTCAGTGCTTCCTTCATTTCTGTCATGTTCATTCTCTCAACCATGTCATACGGAAACCATGATTGATCAGGGTCATAAACATAGTTGATTCAGGCCTTTCTTCTAATATGTCTTTGATGGACAGTAGGTCATCAGCATTTGATTCTTTTTGTTCTTTGGGAGACTCATCTTTAGTAAGCTCATCCCATTCAGCATCACTCTCAGTTTCAGCATGAGACTTAGACTTTAAATTGGAAACATCCACTGAAGGAGTGTGCTTTAGAGATGTAGGCCTTAATCTTTTTGGTGAATATTCAACATTAATCACCTCTTTCTCTACATACCCCAAATACTTCCTCTTTCTTGAGTACTGAATGATTTGCTTTGAAGCTTCAGTAGATTCTTTAATTTTTGTTGATGGAGCAGCATTAGATTCAAGTACACAAATTTTCATCTTGAGTTCATCAATTTGTTCATATTTCCTTTTCAACAAAATAGACTGAGAAGTGAGAGAGTTGTTTGCTTGTTCAACTTCCAATATGAGCTTCTCTTTTTCAGTCTTCTCATGCTTCACAGAGTCTTTAAATTCTTCAACTATCTCATGAAATGCATCAATTACTTCATTGTTGGTTTGAGCATCTTCTCTTAATCTGATCAGCCTGGATTCTTGTTTGTTCATCAGCTCCTCTTTTTCTTTTAACATTCCTTTGAGCTCTCTAATTCTTTCCAACCTCTTGTTTGATTTGATGATAAGTTTGTTATACTTAGCAACCAGATAACTTTTGCTCACATCTATATCATCATCTTCCAAGTCATCTTCATGATAGGCTATAACATCAACATAGTTAGCTTCTTCTTCACCTTCTTGATGTTGACCAGCAATCTCAACCTCATTACCTACAGTAGGAGCTATACTTGCTGAGCTTGAAATACACTCAACTGCTTGATCTGTTTTCTCTTGATCAGGTTGTTGTTGTTATTGAGGATCAATGATTGGAGATATTTTTTCAGTTTGGTTAGACATGATAGGGGTTTGTGTGCTGGTGATTGTGAGTGGAATGGTACTTTCTTGAGATACTAACTCAGTCTCACCAGTGTGTACTGAGTTTTGAGATTGAGTAACTGAGATGGTTGGGTGTTTTGACTGGCTGGTGATTGGATTTGTGAAGATTGATGATGATGGTGTATGGGAGATTGAGGAGTGGAATGTTGAGGTAAGTCTTGCTCAGCATCAGTAGATTGACTATCTTGCTGATCTTCCCACACCAATTCTGATGGAATGTTGGCATTAGCATCCGCCACATGTGCAAACATTGGCATATCTTCTCCTTCATACTTTCCACTTATCTTATTCAGTACAGATCTCCCCAGATGTGCTTGAACAAACACATCACCTTCTCTTGCTATCCCAGGTAATTCACCATTGATGATCAGTTGCATAAACCTTGGAAACATGAACATCTTCTCAGGTTTTTGAACTCTAACATGGTCACATAAACATCCCAGTATGTACATTGAGTAATTGTAAGTTCTCCCTTCAAAGATACTAATGATTCCGGATGAGATGTGTCTTGAAAATCTGTCTAATCCTAATTTCCTGTTAGAGATTCACTTGAGGTAAGTGTGACATAGGAATCTGTAAGGCTTACACAATCTCCCTTTCTTAATTTCACCTTTATCAAAATCACCATCATACCCTATAAGGTAGAAGATCTTTTCTATGTATTCATTCTTAAATACATCCGGATGACCTATCTCTATATCTCCCAAGTTGAGATTTCTCCTAATGCTCTGTTCATCAATTCTTAAGTGTTCATTCCCAATATCTGCATGTATCACCTTATCTTCTCCTTCTTTTTCTATTCTTGCCGAGTTCCAGAAATCAACAATGTGTGATTGATGAATCACAGGTTCCGCTGATAGGGCATAAAACAACCTAGATCTTCTTAAATAACAGATGATATCTCGACATCCTGCTGATACAGGGTCATCAGCATTGAGAAAGGCACACACATTATGCTCTCTAGCAAACCGATTAGCCATCTGTTCATAAGAGTTAAGAAGATTAGGTTACAATCAATATTATAGATATGAGAATATGAACAGTTTTAATGGTGACAATGAATCAAACAGTTCATTATTGATGATTTTGACATGTTTTACCTTCAAATCAAGAATCTGAAATCAAGTTTATGAGTTTGTTTGATGTTTTGATGTGGTAATTTGAATGTTTGAACAAAGGAGGGAGAGATTTTGACGAACGTTATTCTTTTAGGTCAAAGTTCTCTGAAAAACGTGAATAATGAACATTAAGGTCAAAAACATCATTTATACACCCTCAGATATATTAATTTCATTTATTAAATGAGGTGGGACCCCCTATCCTTATTACCAATTTTATGTTTCTGCAGATTTTAGTTCTTCCGTAGATCATCTACGGATGACTTAGAATTCTAAACTGATTTTTGATGAGTATAATTTGAATTTCCATAGATTACCAGTCTATGGAACTATTATACTTTTAAATACTACCACATCCATAATTTACCAATATACGGATGGTCATATTCCTTTTTCACACTATAGCATCTACTGAACAGGAAAATGTACTGTAGCTCCTGCTGATGCTGAAGATGCAAGGTTGAAACTTCTTTGATTGTATGGTCCTAATCAACTGATAAAACCATTTATTGCTATTGGACCTTTTTGACTTTGTTTGCATGACAATTTGTGCACAAGAATTAATTTGAAAAACTTCATGTATCCATCCGCCAAGTTAGTGCTCAAGTTCCAATTCCTTCATTTGAATTTTGATCATTGAATTCAGCTTTTATGTTTCATGTATTTCATGTATTAACTACTCCACCTAAATTTGTGATTAATGATAAAGTGTTGCATTCATCATAAATTTATGAAGAAAATAGCATGAAAGACACATGACTGTCCAAAGATTACACACAATAAATAAACTAAAAGTAACAAAATTGAATTAAATATATGTACATGCATATAAACACATAAAATGAGATCATACTATGACACTAAACTTCTTCCTGATTGAGATGATTGTTGAAATGTGACCTGATTCTAGTCCTGATTGCAAGTATGTTTGTTCACTTAAATCCAAACAAGAGTATGGAAACAACTAGACATGTTGTTTATCATGTTTTCATGTTTATTAGTGATAAACTATTATGGGCCCCATATTCAATTCACATTAGAGTTTGTCCTCCATTTGTGAGTCAATTCATCACTTTTTCACACTTAGAAACTATGTACTTTAAGTTATAAATTCTATCTTGAGACATATGAGTTGTCTCATAAGTGCTTTGCTACAAAAGCTCTTATCAAAATTTACAGTTGATCACTATGGATTCTTTTGAGAGCTTAGATATGATTATCAGCAGGTCACCAGATCTTTACTTACGTAAAATAGAGGTGCCTTTAACCCAGGTCTTTGTTTACACAAAACAGAGGGATGATGAGGATCATGATCTTTTCACCAGTTGAATACATATGTATCTCATGGTGTTCATAAACCCAGGTCTTTGTTCATACAAAACAGAAGGAATATGATTTGCAGAGATAGAAGTTATAAGGTATTTTACATAGTGTGCTTAGGTGAATGAATTGATCACATCAGGATAAGACTTACTTGCTTGATCCTTAAAATGAAGCATCTCACAAACAGTCACCTTTTCATTATGTTAAGCATGCTCTTAGTATAATCTTCACTCAAGTTGAATCTACTTACATATCAAAGAACTTTTGATCAGTTTTTAAAGAAATTTAAGAACACAGGAAGCAAGTAAAGGCACAGTGTACTATCATTTCCTAAACATATATCATGCAGAAATAGAAGACACAATAAATAAAGACAATATTTTGAATTTTGTATGTTTTTCTGAAAAAAAATTTTATTACTATTATAACTATTTACAAGGGCAGACACATGCTTTTCTATGTTAATGATGATTAATCTAAGTTAATCATGCCCAAAGACTCAATTAGAAAATTAAATCTAACTGAATCAAAGGCCTTAGTGAATAGATCAGCAAGCTGATTTGTTGTATCCACTTTGACTAACTTGATTAAACCTTTTTCTAAGCAATCTCTCAGAAAATGATATCTGATTTCAATATGCTTTGTTTTACTATGTTGAACTGGATTAGCAGTGATAAACATAGCAGCTGAATTGTCAATATAAATTGGAGTGTGAAGGAAATTGTAACCATAATCAAGTAATTGGTTTTGCAACCAAAGGACTTAAGAGCAACCAGCTGAAGCAGCTATGAACTCAACCTCAGCTGTGGATACAGATACATTTGTTTGCTTTTTGCACTGCCATAAAACAAGTCTTGGTCCTAAAAATTGACATCCACCAGTTGTGGATTTTCTATTGTTGTTGCATCCTCCATAGTCACTGTCTGAATAAGAGTAGAGAGAGAAGTCTCCATCTTTTGGATACCATAGACCAAGGGCTGGTTTCCCTTTGAGATATCTAAAAATCCCTTCACAGTATTCAGATGGGACTCTTTTGGATCTGATTGGTACCTAGCACAAACACATATAGCAAACATTATGTCAGGTCTGCTGGCAGTTAAATACATAAGAGATCCTATCATTGATCTATATAATCTTTGATCAATAGATTTTCCTGCAGGATCAGGTACAATTTTGTCAATTGTTGAAGCAGGTGTTTTGCATGAAGATGTATTAGCAAGATTGTACTTCTTCAATATTTGATGAATATACTTTTCTTGATTGATGAATATGCCATCTGTTTTCTGATGAACTTGTAGTCCAAGAACGAAAGTTAATTCTCCCATTGAGCTTATTTGAAACTGAGTTTTCATCAACTCTTCAAAGCTTTCACACAGTCTCTTGTTTGTTGATCCAAATATAATGTAATCTACATATATTTGAACAACTAAGAGGTCTTGATGTTCATGTTTGAGAAAGAGATCTGATCAATAGTTCCCCTTTTGTATCCATACTTATGGGTTGATTTTTGTCATTATAATCCATCCCAAGGGTGGGTGGAATATAAGGACCTTCAGTTATTGATACCCATAAGTGAGAATCAGTGTAGTTCACATGATTTCTGAACTTGATCTTCCGGGATTTAAAGTCGGCTTTTGTTTCTAACTTTCGAGGCTGGTACGATGATCCACCAACAAAGCTACTCATTTTAGTCAAATATTGAAGTTTTAACTAAAACAAAGTTTCTTATGAACAGTTAATGAGAGTTAGCCAATAACACGGATTTATGTTTCATTTAATTTGAATATAGATTAATGTTAACCGAGCAATGTAACAATACTCGCTGAATGACAAATCACTGATTTATTGAATTTCAAATCTTCACACCAAATACTTTTGCTTAAAAAAAAGTTATAGATCTAGTCAGAAAACTGATAGATCTAGTTTTCGAATTAGACAATTCTAACACCGATAGATCAATCGATCTAGATCAATGAGCACTAGGCTCTGATACCACCTGTGAATCCAAGGATCGCAATCAGGAATTATCAGTGTTAGATTGGTTTCGAATTAATGATCGCGGAATTACCATTAATCATTGTTTAATTGATTAACAAATAAATATATATGCCAGAGAAAAATAAACAATAAATGATCAAACGACATCAACAATATGCAAAGAATAATGATTTGAATCAAACGTAATTCATTAAAACCGATAAATGATCACAAAGAATCAAATAATAATTGCTAACAAAATTCTATGCTATGATTGTGTTTATAATTTTGGTGTGTTGATGTGACGGCTGCTAGGGTTTGTGTTGATCGTGCGAAACGATGTGATGGTATTTTTGTCGCCGTCTCCTCTGTCACTTTGATATGAAACCTAGGACTCATATTTATAGACACGCGTGTTTCTGTTAAGGAAACAGCGAATCTCTTGGAGTCTGTGATTGACTTGTTGACTTGTTGACTAGAAACACTTGTATGATTTACGTGTCTGGTTCTTCCGCAGCTACTTGGTCTTCCGCAGCTACTTTGTTCTTCCACAGCTACTTGGTCTTCCGCAGTTACTTCATGTGTTCATCAGTGAATATCCATATTCATCCGTAGAAGATCTTTTGATGAATGTCTTGTAAGAAAGATATCTACGGAAGAACAAAAATGTTCATCCGTAGTGTAATCATACACATAAATCAACGCAAATATGGGTTAACCTATATATATATATACTTAATGAATTACAAATATTCATTACATGTATTGATTAAAGTTCTAAGCCTATACAAAATGATCTAGACCTATTATTCCTAGATCTAACATGAGGGGAATAGGTAATATTCTTAAATTGGGACAGATGAAGCCCAGCATCTTTAAAATACTGAGAAAGCCTACTGTTGGGTTCTTTGGGATAGAAACAGCCCTGGTTCCAAAAATGTTTGAGCTCATTGCTCAGGGTGGCAACCTTGCAGCACCAGCTAGTGTTGAACCCACACCCTCTACCTCAACTCCACCCCCACAGCCTCAAATTACCATCACCTACAAAAGAAAAATCAAACGAACCCCTGCACCTACTACTAAGCATGTGCAGGTTCCCATATCACAACCCATACGGGAGGAAGTGGAATTTTGAGCTCCCACTTCCCCTGAGGAGCAGACCACTCCCATCTTTCAAATGATCAGTGCTAAGGTTCCTCATGCTCAGCCTGATGGGCTCACATCCCCAACAGCCTTAAGCCATCACTCTGAGTCTCAACACTTAAGTGATCAACCTTCAGGGGATACTTACCACCCCCCAGCCGCTGGACTTAAACCACCCTATTCCCAGCCTTGATTTCTATAATGATGAGGACTTGGGTTTCAGTGAGTACAATGAGTCTCTCCTTTCTTCCTACACTCAAGGAGAAATGAGTACTCCTGACTCGCCCAGTTCTAGCCCACATCATATACCCACAACTGAGGTGGGTCTTCCTGAACATTTTCAGGAGATCCATATGGAAGAGGCTCTCACTTTAGAAAGTGATTACATCAGTAAGACCTCAACCATGGCAACCCAGCCTCTTGACACTTCTCTGGAAGTTGTCATGATGCAGGGGAAATCCAGCAGCCAAAGACACTATGCTGGTGATGAGGAAGAAGACTTAGGTCCAATTCTCTCATCCCCCAGTGATTCTTCAACTGAAGATGAGGGGAGTCTGAAACATAGGGTGCACAAACTGACAAACACATGCACCTATCTAGTTTCAAAGATAGTTCACCTAAAATCTCAGGTGACTATCTTGCAACAAAGGGTCAATGACCAACAACTTGAGATCACTGATCTCAAGGGCCAGTTAGCTAAGAGATCCTTAAGGAGGACTCAACCAGGTCCACAAGAACCTGTGGAAGTGATGGATGACACCCCCAGCTCACCTATGTAAGAAGGTGATGATACCAAAAAGGGGGAGAAAGTCCTCACAACCACAGAACCTAGGAGTTCCTCCCATAGTTTGGACATAGAGGAGTCACCAACCTCTCTTGCAATTTTTCAGACTTAGCAACCTCCTCAATTTATGAACATAGACTTACTCATTCAACACTTGCTTAAGGAGGGAATTTCAAGAGCAATGTCTGCTCCCTCTGAGAATCCAATTATGGGATGGGAGTGTGACACAAACAGAAGAGCTCTTGTGATCTTTAGAGCTCAAGGTCAACTGGAAATCTTCAACTTCTCACACTGAGTATCTATAAGTGCATCAATCTGGTGAATCTTCCACTTGCAACCCAAGACACAATAGACAAGCTGAGAGATTAGCAGACCGGATTCAAAATAGTGTGCTAGAGGAATTCAAATTGAGATCAAAATTATATAGACAGAGGCTAGCAGGTGAGATCTTTGGTCAACTGGATGTTGAGGTGGACCCTGAGATTAGCTTTGAAGGGAAAACCTTGACTGAAGGCCTAGAGGTTGAGCCTGTGAACCTTGAGACAAGATCTCCCTCTGCACCCAGTACCCTCAGTGAGGCACCAGCTGGTGAAGGTGTCTCATAACCTCTCTCTGGCCAGAGCTTGACTGTTGAACCAAGCAATGAAGGCCAAAGTTCTTTCCACCCTGAGTCACCAAGGCTTGTGGTTGACAAAGGGAAAAGGAAATTAACTCATGAGGAGTTGGATGAGAGAAGAGAGAGATGAAGAGGAAGCTGAGGGGAGAGAGTTCAAGTAGGTCCCCAGGCTTCATGGAAGCTGCAATCCAGGCTGCCCGTAGGCCAAATACTCAAGAAGATAAGTTAAGGGTAGCCAGGCTAAACTACCTAGGGACCAGGAACTACAATATATATAAACTCATCTCTCTTCCCTTAGAAGAGTTAAATGAGCTGGCTAACATTGAGTTGCCAAATGAGAGGAGGGAGGCAGAGGATACAGCATTGCTCCTTAAAATTAAGGAAGAAAGGAGACTGAAAAGAATCTACAAACATACTCTTGTCCTCTCCCCAGTTCAAGAAAGTCCTGAGACAGAGACTGTGGCATAGGCATAACCTCAGGTAGATAGGGAAGCTGAAAGAATGAATATGATCAACTACCTGAGTGCCACAGGACTCTATCAGGCAGCTGCACTTCTTCCCTTATCCTTTGAGTACATAAAGTTTGAATATCTCAAGCAGTTGGAGGAAAAAACCATAACAAAAGAAAAGCTGCTAAGAGAAAGTTAAGGGAAGAAGCTGCAAGGTCAAGGTCCATCATCTATAAAAGCCAAAAGAAGTCTGAAGATAGACAAAGGATGATGAGCTTCTTGAAGCTATATGGATTCCCCAGAAGGAGGCTTGGTCCTATGTCTCTATCCACAATGAATGAGCATATAAGGGTGATCAAATAGAAGATCAAAAGGGGAGAGCTTGTGGACTTACATTCTCCACCAAGTCCAGCTCAACCTGAAGTTAAGTTAAAGGTTTAACCCACTGAGACAACACAACCTGAACCTAAAGCTGCATCTCAGCCAACTTCATCTTCTGATCCACAGCAGGGTCCTTTTCTCTCTTCTTCTGAACCATCTGGTGTTGAAGACCAGTCCTTTCAGTTGAAATCATCAAAGAGGAGAAAAAGGATGGCTAGAAGAACCCATACAAAGAAAAAGAAAACTAAGGTATCCACCTCTACACCTCAGGATGAGTCAGAACATCCTGAGAAAATGCATGAAGAGGCTGCTCAACCAACTCCCATCAGAGTAGAGCCTCTTGCAGTTGGAAGACCCATCGTGTCCTGGAGTTTTGTTGACAATCCAGACAGATGGTATGTCACTAGAGATCAAGGAGGTCAGGATGTCTACTTTTAGCAAGACATGCTTGCCCTTCCTTTACATGATCTCTATGACAAGAGAAGATTCTATGAGAGTCTGAAGGATCCTAACCATATGATGAAGAGAGCTTTGCTGCTAATCCTAATGAGGACTATCAACATTTGAAGAATCTGTCTATTTTGGTAGCATCAGCCTAGGGGGAGTTTGTAAGGATCTATCTGAAGATTATGAGGCTGATGCAACCAAAGATCTTCCAACATGCACTAAGGATCAAGGATGAACTTGCTTTGGAAGCTTTACACTCTCTAAAAAACTCTAAGTGTAAAGTCTTCTGAAGCCAAAAGTTTAGAAGAAATTACTTCGGAAGCTTTACACTTAACAAGAAAAATATTCTAAGTGTAAAAACTTCCGAAGCCATAGGCCAAGTTCTTCCAAAGCCAAAGATGAAGTCTTCCAAAGCTTCAAAGACAAAGTCTTCCGAAGCCATTTTGCTGTGAAGACTGATTTCTTCGGAAGATAGAGAAAAGATGCTTTCTCTGATCTACTTTTGATAAAGCTGACCAACTTTCTGCTGCAACTCTGATAACTCACATGTTGGTGAACATAACCTGTCCCTTACCTCTTTGTCCATGGGTGGAATTTTGTTTTCCAAGTTTGCCATCAGTGCTTGATTTTCCTCCTGCACTTCCTTCTCATACATGCTCCAATCACAAGTTCCATCCTACTAAATAATCAAACCAGTTTCTTTAGAGTTACTAGTACATGTTGAAGAACCTGTGGCTGGTGGGGATGAGTTTGTTAGCTAAGGTTGCTTGAAGCTTCTCTGATTTGCTTGTCTTGTGTCTGTTGTTGATTGCTGATTGCTGTTGCATTCTCTTGAGAAGTGTCCATACAAATTGCATTTGAAATACCTTACTTTTGATTTGTCAACACTAATCTTTCTTGTTCTTCCTGCAACAGATAGTCCTTTGTTCCTTCTTATGTACATCTTGGCCCTGTAAGCAATCATGGCCATTTGCCATTGTAGATTCATCTCTTCCACTTCATCAGGATGAAGTTCTTCCAGGTCTTGTTGATAGATGTGAGTAGGAGTCAAGTAAGCTTGAAAGCTTGAACTGAATGCTACAAATGTTTCTTTTTGTTCTTTTGTTTCTAGAACCACAGTGATTGGTTCAGATTTGCTGTTGCTTTTATTGTTTGATGATCCCTTTACTGCTAAACTTTTAGAATCATTAGCTTTCCCTTTTGCTTTCTTGCTTGAACTGCTTTGAAAGCTAGATTTAGCAGTCTTTGCTGCATAGAAACCAGCTTCTTCTTCATCATCACTTTCAGCACAAGAGCTTCCATCATCCTTATTGGAAATAAAAGCACTTCCAACACCCTTAGCTTCTTTGAATTGGTATGGTGCTATTGATGCTTTAACACTTTTGTTCCTTGTTTTCTCATCCAACTCTAATGCTTCTACCTTGGCTACCAAAGTATCTAGTCCAATTGCCTTTAGATCAATGGTATTTTTGAACATAGACACAGTTTGTGTCTAACTTTTAGGAAAGGTATGTAGCATCTTTTTGTTCAGATCCTCATTACTATACTTCAATTCAAGAATATTCATTTTAGTAACAAGTTGCATAAATCTATGGAGTTGTTGAGGGACGGATGCACCCTGAATATGATGCAATGTCTCATATTGTGAACGCAAGGTATCCTTCCTAATGCTTCTAATCTTATCACTTCCCTCACACAAAGTGTGAAGAATTTTCCATAATGAGTTAGCTGTCTTGTATGCTTCACACCTGATCAACAGGTCTTCAGGTAAAGCCATAGTAAGCATACTATAGGCCTTAATGTTGACTTTGACTTTCTTGGCATCATCAGGTGATAGATTTTTCAAACTTATGGGCTGATTGTTGTCCTTATAATCAGGTCCTAAAGCAGGTGGACTGTAAGGACCTTCAGTAATAGACACCCATAAATCAGAATCTGTATAGTTAACATGACTCCTGAATCTGATTTTCCATGTTTTGAAATCAGATTTGTTATCCAACTTCAGAGGTTGATAAGCTCCAACCACTAAATTGCCCATGTTGATTATAATTGTTAATTATCAAAATTATCAATTAATCTAATATCCTATGAAAGTGTAAAGACAATGCAAACACACTAACACGGCAATATTAAATCACTAATAATATTGATATCAAATCAACTAAGACAAAAGTTCCTTGAAATTAATGACTTCTGTTGTGAATGGACTAATTAATAACACACTTTTAATTAAATAAGAAGATGTGGTCAAAGTCAGTCAAATCACTCAATATATTCTCAGTTAATTTGAGATTATGATGTTAGATGATGATGGTTTTGTTTAAAACAGCCTTGAGAAATCGAACAATAACACAAATCCACGAATCAAAAACGATTCTAATGCAAATCGAAATTAATCGAGCAATGAAACAGTGAATAATGATCGATACAACAAGTTTTTGATGATTTGATAAAACAAACAACCAATTAAAATAATCAAACTGATAGAGCAATTGATCTAGATCAATGAGCATGTGGCTCTGATACCACCTGTGAATCCAAGGATCGAATCAGGAATTATCAGTTTGATTGAACAAATAAAGATCGTGGAATTATCAATATTTGATTTTTTAATTTAATTATTTGTGAAATTGAAATCGACAAAAAAAATATAAAACAAATTGAAAATAGAATAATATAATGCAACAAAAGATTTATTAAGATGCAATCGATTACAATTTCTATGATGCTCTGGTGATCTTGTGATCTCTAATGATGTTCTTGATGTTTTGCTATTTTTCTTGAGTAATTGATTGATTTTGATACTAAGAATATGTCTCTTTATAGTTGTATAGATCTCCCTCACTAACCTAACAAACTCTCCTAAAAGTGTGGATCCATGCCTTATTTTTAGCGGCAGAGGGATTTAACAACGGAAATTATAACTTTCCTATTGTGATAAGTTAGAGCTGTAACATTCCTAATGTGACATCCTAAGTTCTCTCACATAAAGTTAGTCTTTTGTAGATGTTGACTTGATGACATCACGTCAGGCAGCTACTTGTTGATCATGTGTTGGTACTTGATGAGTGCTCATGCAAGTTGTTCTTCCATAGGAATTTGGGCTTCCGTAAGAGTTTGGTCTTCCGCAGGAGTTTGGTCTTCCGCAGGAGATTGGTCTTTTGTTCTTGAACTTCATCCTCAGGAGCAAGCTCTTCTTCAGCAGCAACAGCTTGATCTCTGGGCTTGTTCTTCAGTAGATGTTGTGCTTCCGCAAGAGATCTGCGGATACACATCACTTGTTCAGATATGCTTCGGAGAACATCTATGGAAGAACAATCTATTCATCCACAGTTGTTCTTGTACTTTGTCAATTTTTCCAAATTGACCAAGTATGATGTTTTCCTGCAATCACAAAAAATCAACACAAATAATATTTGGGTTAACATATATTTCATGCATTATAAAATGATAATGAATTATAGAAGTTCATTAAAAGAAATGATTCATCATCTAAACCTATACAAAAGATCTAGACCTAACAGCATGGTCTGTGTAAACAATAGTCTTAGAAAGGACGAGATAAGATCTACACTTATCAAATACAAACACTACTGCTTACAACTCTTTCTCCGTCGTGGTGTAATGCTCTTGCACATCAATGAGCGTCTTACTCATGTAATAGATCGGGTGAAAATGTTTGTCCCTATGCTAACCTAACACCACTCCTATCGCATAGTCACTTGCATCGCACATCAACTCAAAAGGTAAACTCCGATCTGGGGCAACCATAATCGGAGCATTCACCAACTTCTCCTTCAGAAGCTCATAAGCTCTCTTACACTCCTCAGAAAACACAAATGCCACATCTTTCTCTAGAAGTTATGTCATCGGCCTCGCAATCTTAGAGAAATCTCTAATGAAACGTCGATAACAACCAGCGTGGCCTAGGAAACTCCTAATAGATTTCACCGATATGGGTAGCGAAAGGTTGCTAATAGTCTCAATCTTCGCCTTATCAACCTCAAGCCCTGCGTGTGAAATCTTGTTCCTTAAAACAATGCCCTCCTTTACCATGAAGTGACACTTCTCCCGATTCAACATGAGGTTGGTCCCCTCACATCGAGCCAACATCCTCTCCAAACACTCCAAACATGAATTAAAGGAGCTCCCAAATATAGAAAAGTCATCCATGAAAATCTCCATGGAGTCCTCAATCATGTCCTAGAATATAGCTACCATACACCGCTGAAATGTAGCTGGAGCGTTACATAACCCAAACGGCAAGCGGCGATACGCAAAGGTGCCATACGGGCATGTAAAGGTCGTCTTTTCCTACTCATCCAGAGCAATAGGGATCTAGAAATAACCTAAAAAGCCATCCTGGAAACAATAAAACGATTGCCCTTACAAACGCTCTAACATCTGATCAATAAATGGAAGCGGGAAATGGTCCTTCCTCGTGGCATCGTTCAGTTTGTGATAGTCAATGCAAAATCACCACCTGGTGACTATTCTTATTGGAATCAACTCGTTCTTCTCATTAGTCACTACTGTCATCCCTCCTTTCTTAGGGACAACCTACACAGGACTCATCCACTTCGAGTCAGAGATAGGGTAGATCAATCCTGCATCTAATAATTTAATCACTTCCTTCTTAACTATCTCCTGCATATTAGGATTTAATCTCCTCTGACTCTGTCTAACAGGCTTATATTCATCTTTCATGAGTATCTTATGTATGCAAAATAAAGGGTTGATACCTTTAATATCCATAAGTTTCCATGATATAGCCTGTTTGTATGCCTTCAGCATATCTACCAGTCTCCTCTTCTCCTCCTCTATCAATCCATCAGAAATGATGATATGTAATTGAGATCGCTCATCCAGAAATTCATACTCTAGGTGAGATGGTAATTCTTTAAGATCTAAGAATAGGGGAGTCTTAATTGATGGCTTCTCTATCAGTTCCTCTCTCGTAATCACCTCACACATGTTAGCTTCCTTGAGAGGCTGACTTTCACGATCTACCAAGTCATGCTTAAAGGCAAAAGCAGTCAACTCGATTTCATGATTCTCCCTAACCAGGATCTATGAGTCTGTCTGATCTGATCTGATAAACTCTCAAAATCTCATAATCACTTGTGTCCAAATAGTATCTATGAAGTACAAGGTGTCATCCTGATCGTGTGTGTTCTTCATGGATTTGTTCACGTCGAATGTAACCATCTCATCCATAACTCGTAAGGTAAGATTTCCGTTAAGGACATCGATCAATGCCCTCACAGTAGCTAGGAAAGGTCATCCTAAGATCAATAGGACCTTCTCGTCCTCATCCATATCTAAGATCATGAAATCAATAAGAAAAACAAACTTATCTACCTTAATGAGCATGTTCTCTACAATCCCTTGTGGATACTTCACCGACCTATCCTACAACTGAATGCTCATGTGTGTCGGTGCTGGCTCGCCTAGGTCTAGCTTACCGAACATAGAATATGGCATCAAGTTGATGCTAGCCGCTAGATCTACCAAAGCATTGCTCACAAACAAACAACCTATGATACATGGAATAGTAAAACTACTCAAATCAGTCATCTTCTGTGGTAGTTTGTTATGCACAACAGCTGAACACTCCTTACTTAACATCACATTCGATATCTGCTCCAACTTCTTCTTATTCATGAGTAGATTCTTTAAAAACTTAGCATACTTAGGCATGTGTTGTAATGCCTCCATAAAAGGTAAGTTCACCTTGAGCTGCTTAAACATCTCAAGGAACTTGCCATACTACTCCTCAAACTGGTGCTGAGCCAGTCGTCCTGGATATGGAAGTCTATCAAAATGGACTAATGACTCCTTTGCCCTCTTCTTCTCATCAACCTTCTCTTCAGACTCCTCTAGCTGTACTATACTTGCTAGGCACAACCTCTGTTGCACCTTGCTAGCAGGTGCCTCTATCTCTATCTCCTCATCGACATCCTCTTCAATCACTATAGGAGGCATAACCACACTAGACGACTTACCACTCTTTGTCTTTACAGCTTTCACATGTGTATTTGGATTCATCACTACATTACTAGGTAGGCCTCCAGGTTGCCTTTCCTGAAACATATCTGATAAGTGACCCATAATCCTTTCTATATTCTACGATAATGCTCCTTGATTCTTCATTATGGCCTCGTTCTCCTACAACCTAACCTGATATGCCTGATCTCTAGACTGCGCTTCCTTATACCTGGTGTCATCCCTCGCCATAAACCGAGTCAACATCTGTGACTGTTGCATCATCATCTCCTCAAGGGTGGGCTTCTTCTCGCCGTGAACTATACCACTAGTTTGGCCGCTACTTGAACTCTGATTCTGAAATAAACTTTGAGTAAGTGGTTGAAAACCCAGTAGGTTTCCACTCCTCCAGTTCTGCTGGTTTCTCAAACCAGGATTATAGGAATTAGTGAAGGCATTTCCTTGTATCCAGTTGGGATTGCTGATAAAGTCAACCTGCTCCTGAAAACTATCAGCAGAAATTGGAAAATCAATCGTATCATGACCACCTCGGTAGATCTCAAAGGCCTGCTCCTTCTTCTTTAGCAGGTCTGCTACCATCTTAGCTAATGCCTCAACCTGGGCGGCTAAAGCAGTGATAGAATCAACTTGGTGCACTCCTCGCTGAGCAGCAACCAGGGCTCTGGAATCAAGATACTCATAACTACTCATGGCTAGGTCCTTGAACATCATGTTGCACTCTTTAACTCCATTGTAGAACTTCTCAATCAACGCCCAATCCTCCGAACCGTGATGTGGACATTTGTGCATTAGCTCTTTGAAATGCTCCCAGGTCTCGTAAAAAGTCTCTCCCGACTTCTGCTGAAATGAATGAATCATGATCCTCAGACGAGCGGTCTTCGAAGAGGGAAAGTACTTACACAAGAACTTGTCTTGCATTTCAGCCCATGTGGTAATGGATCCTGTGGGCAGGGACTCAAGACAGCTGTGGGCGTGATCAGTAAGAAAGAATATGAAGAGACGCAACTTGCATGCGCTCTCAGAAACACCATTCACCTGAAAGGTGTCATAGATCCTCGCGAAGCAAGCCATGCGAGAGTTAGGGTCTTCAGCAGACAAGCCGTTCGTGACCATGGAATTGATTTGAGGAAGGATTTGCCAATTGTTGGTAATGATTGGCAGACATGAAATACTAGACCTAGCTCCGGCAGTAGTGGGCTTGGCGTAGTCGGCAATCTCTCTTCTCACTGGTGGTTGTTCTTCGGCCATTGTAGATCCTGTAGCATGAGTGGATTCACTATCGTAGGAATCTTCCTCGGTTTCAAGCTCCGTGTCAAACTTGTTCGAATGTCGATCGAACGCATGCTCTGGATCATCTAGTGGTTGAAACTCTGGTGGTCCGGCAGGACGGGTGTGGCGTATAAACTAAAAGAAATTAACAAGAAAAATAAAAAGAAATTTGCCTAACTGATTAAGGCACAAACAAATAAAAATAAAAAAAATAAAAATACTAACTAAAGGAACAATTAAGAAAATAAGAGGAAATTAAACTAAATATAAAAAACAAAAAAATAAATAAACTCTAAACTAGAAAACAAATGATTTGATCCCCGACTTGGGTCGTTCTCAAAATCGCCAAATCAGTTTACCCGGCAATGGCGCCAAAAACTTGATGTGTGAAAATATAAATATTAATTTATTATAAAAACAATTTTCACAAATGACTTTTAGAAAGGAAATTCCTAACTAAACTTCACACAAAAAACAAGTGTATCAGTCGTGATATAGTTAAATTTAGGTAAGTCCGGATATCGAATCCGTTGACACCTTTGGCTGCTCTCGATAATAAACCTCTATCAACTTCTAACCTGATTAATTTAACTATTCTAAGTAAACAAAATAAACAATTTAACTAAACTTAATTAATCTAAACACGATGAATGAGATAAAAAAAATAAAAAATCATACTTGAAAACTTGAATACGATCAAATATGTAAAATAACTACCTAGGCAGGAATCAAAATAACATGTGATGACATAAAGGTAATAACTCGTATGACTATCTCTAAAAATATGGATCTAGGATTAACTAGGTTGGTTGCTACTCCCTAATAAAACCAAAGACACGTCTAAAGCACTAGATAGGTTTATTAAAATGTTTAATGGAAGATCGCCCCTTGGTTTTCTACCATAATATCTTAATAATTAGATTTTCCAACCTAAGACAAACGACAACTTAATTAAATCTAATTAAATACCCTAAAACACTAACATCATGAATGAAAGGTAAAACACGCTCTCATGAAATCTAAACCTAACAAGCAATGGGTAGGAGGTTTTAGGTAATATCTATCACCCATAGGTTCTAGATGAGGTGGCACACGAAAAATACTATCAAATCACAATCAATGCTCCGAAGATTATCTCTAATCAATGTCTAAAATTAAAAAGCACAAAGTAATTAATTTTAACGTGTAAACCTAATCTAGATGTTACACAATCAATCAAGATTAAACATACACGAGCATGGCAATAACTTTCAAGCATAAAACAATACACGTGTCCTTATCTAATTGAAAAAATAATCAAGTTCTAAGATTAATAAACAAATATACGAAATTAAAACCAAATATTTAGTCAAAACACGATTAGTTTTCAACCCAACCTAGGTAGTATTAAAAAGTTAGCTACTCATAACATTTAAAAACATCCAAAACAATAATAAAGTTGCAAACTTTATGAACACGAATGAGAGAAATAATGAAACAAAGAAAAATAATTGAAAACATGACGAAACCGAATGATCTTCAATGCTTGAATGCTTCTGCTCGATCTTGCTCTTTGCTTAAGGATTTCTCTCTAAACTTACTCAAAACTCCCAAAATCGAATGAAAATAATAAAATCTCCAATATTAATCTTCTTTTCCCGTGCATATCCCCCATTCCGCTGTCGTCACTTTTTTTATAACTAAAAGATCTTAGGTTTATATGCATGGTTGCTCTCGTGATTTAATTCTCTTGGGACTTCTTTGTTTGTGAATGAATCTTCAAAAGTATCATGTGAACCCAAGAGCATTCCTTGACAAATTCTTTTAGTCCAATTCTCCTTCACATGGGCTTTCAACAATATCTCAAAGTTAAATGTTTATGGTCTGCCATTAAAATCAAACAAATAATTTATTAGTAAGAGAAATTAAATCATGATTTTGATTTGCTCCTTCACGTGACTTTCTCTGAGAGTTTATGACTTCGTCTAACTTTTTTTTATTTTTTTATTTCACTATACATCTACATGATCATCATTGATTCATGAATATATATATTTTTATTTTTATTGTATAAAGCACTTAATGGAAATCATGATTTTATTTAGCATTATTTTAAAATTTTGTATTTAAAGTTTAGCAGCAATTAAAAAAATATGTTTTAAACACTCAATGCTCTCAAAATTGATTAATATAATATAATTTTAGCTCATGATCTCTTAAAATCTTTAAAATATTAAAATGAACCTATTAGATGTAAACTCTCGTAATTTTGTTAAATGTTTGTTAATCATCGTTATCTCTTGTAGGGGTGTGATTTGTCATTAATGTAAATTCGAGGACTTATTTGTAATTTCTAGGAATTATTATAATTGGGTATAATTAACTAATTAATAATAATAATAATAATAATAATAATAATAATAATAATAATAATAATAATAAAATGATAAAATAATAATACTAGTAATATTAAATAATTATAATCATTATTAATAAATAAAAACAATATAAGTTAATATTTTTTTAAAACTTGTAAAATTATAGGTTTGGCATAAAATAACAAAAAAAAAACCCAAACCCCCTTCCCGATTCCCCGGTGGAACTCCGGCCGAGCTCCGACGGAGCTCCGGCCACCCCCAAATCAATTAAATACATGAAATAAACCGAAATTAAACCGTCCTAATCATTCAGAAACCGCTCACGGACCAGTTTCGAACTCACAGCCAACCAATTCGACTTAATTGTGCTTTAAATACACGAAACCGAAACCAATTAACACTCCAACCCGTTTCTACCTACAAATCAATGAAATTAATCATGCTATAACGACCAATTAATCATTTAGAAATCAATGGTACGTTTAATTTCACCTGAAACGGCAAATTTCACACTTAAAGCGAACTGTAACATCCGACATAAATCTTTCGGCCGTTAGACATTAAATCGACCCAATTGACACTATAACACAGAAGAAAGATCATCCCATTCGAGTTTCCTAACTCTCTGTAGCTCTAATTGCACTGAAACACACACACACATTGAAATTTAAACTCGCACAACCGCGGTATTAGCACGAACTCGAACCCGTTTATCCCGCAACTAAACCAGGTAATTGAGTACATATATACACTAGGTTTCACATGGGGAACATAAGCCCCATGGTTAAATTGGGTGTAATCATTGATTGGTGGGTCAATTTGATCAAGTTCGAATTAGGGTTCTTCAGTGAATTTGGGGATTCTGATGAAAAAGGTTTTTAAATTTTGTTTTCTATTCATAACACCAAACAGGGCTTAGCCCAACCGGTTGAAGTCATGGATTGTTGGGCAGGAGGTCCCGGGTTCGACCCCGGGCACCCGCCATTATATTTTTTTAAGGTCTTTTTGTAATTATTAATTTCAGAAAATTTTCTAATATCATTATTAATCAAATAAAAATTATTTTAAATCAGAAATTATATAAAACCTTTTCTTTTTAAATTTCTTAGGAATTTAATTAATAAACTCTTATAATTTTTATTTTTTTTATAAAAATAGTTACAAAATATAAATTTAGTATTAACTTTAGTTCGTAATTAAAATAATCTCTTTTAAATTTTCAAAGGATTTTAATTTAGTAAATTCTTCTTTATAAAACATATTTACAAATTTTTGTATATTTGAAAGAAAAGAAAAATATGAATATATACACATTTAAAATGTGCATCTATTGTAATTGATAGAATTATCTTAATCTTTTAAAATTACAAATTTACTATGTTATTAAATAGTAAATAATACCCCTTTTGATAATAAAAGTATAACTTTTATTAATAGTGTTAATCACTAAAATTCTCGTTTAAATCATTTAATTACCAAAATAATAATAAATTACATCTATTTAACAACATAAAAATCATGGGCTAACGGTTTATAAAAATAATACCAAAATCACCATGATTAACTTAACATGACGTTTCATTTAGGTTGAACGTTATCCTATCCTCGGCATTATATACAAGACTTATTTATTAGTCATGTGAGTTTTCATACCCTTCTTTATTTATTTCACACTTTGGGGTGAAACATGTTATTTGTATCATAACCACACTTGTATCCACGTTTTAATCTTGTAACAGTTGTGCAATTCATTTTATGTTGTCATGGTTATTTAAACACTTGTAATTATCATGTGATGACTCTTGTAAGATACAATCATTAACTATTGCTAGCCTGGCGACGTCATAGATCTATGGGCCTGACAAGCCTATTTGGTGCTAAAGCCGAGGTTATTGCCGGCTCCTAGTGTCGTATTCTTGAGCACTATGGGAACCAAGTACACTTAGCTAATCGTTTAATCTTGTAATGGCCATATTTGTCAAGGTTTGATTGTTACATTTGATCATCCATCTTTATTTACTTTATTCAATAACCTATGACGTGAATTGCCATCTTTGATATATATCTATGTATGAAAATCTATGGAAACTCACCAACATATTGTTGATATTATTTTTAACATGTTTCAAAAAATGGTACTGCTTAGCTTGTTATTGAAGACTTGCTTACATATAGGATTGGACCTAGATTAAAAATAAAAAGACAATTATTATCACATGATGTTAGAAATCTTATGTATTGTTGAATGTTTGAACTTATGTTATTTCATAAATGTATGTCATGAATATTGATATTTAATATTATTGACACTTTAAATTAGTGTTGTGTGGCATGAACAATCTTAACCCTCACATTTTGATGTTTCCACCTTAAGGTTGGGGTGTGACAGATGGAACCATCCTAGTTATATTTAAAATATCAAAAATTCTCCATTTCCTGAACTGGTTTATTTCCTAATACTAATAATTTCTTTATTTCTATCTTATAGAATGTCTCGTCATCATGGAAAACATGCTACCTCCGACCGCAAACTTGCTGTAATGATCACCCATCAAATCGCTGCTGCACTCCCTACGATGGTTGCTGAACTTAGCAGCACCCTAATGGCCAACAACAGCAACAACGCCAATGGTAACAATGGTGGTGATGGTAACAATGGTCATGGGGAGAATAGCAACAACCAAGGTGGGAACAACCGCAACTGCACGTTCAAGCACTTTAACTCATTTAAACCCACTAGCTTTGGTGGAAAGGAAGGAGCCACTGGACTTCTCGAGTGGTTCGAGAGTATGGAAAACACTTTTATTAACAGCGAGTGTCCTGAGGAGCTCAAGGTCCGCTATGCTATAAGTGTCCTTCAACAACGAGCACTCACATGGTGGAATAGCGAGAAAAGGAACCGAGGTGCTGAAGTTGCCTTGGCGTTGTCTTGGGAGGAGTTTAAGGACTTAATGGTTCAAAAATTCTACCCGAGAAGTGAACTGCAGAAGTTGAAGGAAGAGTTCTGGAATCTAAAACAGGACGGTGGTAACCATTTGGCATACTCCACCCGCCATCACGAACTGAGCATGCTTCTACCACACATAGTTGATACCGTACCCCGAAGCATCAAGAAGTTTATCAAAGGGGTACCACCGCAAACCCAAGATGCTGTGGTGGGAAGTAGGCCAACAACTTTGGAGGAGGCGATCAATATCACTGCCCAGCTTACTGAAAACCATATTAAGGCTGGTACCTTGACGGTGAAGGGTGCCAAGTCAACTGTGAAGGTGACTCCTGAAGCAACAAAGGAGGTGAAAGCTGAGTCGTCATTCAAAGGCAAGAAGTGTAAGTTTACACCGGCCTGTAATTATGCTGTGACAGTACCAAATGCCCCTCAAAGGCAAGCTGTCATTGCAAATCAAGCACCCGTGGCAAGGGCTTATACTGGACCATACCCGATGTGCAACACCTGCAAGTACCATCATACGAGGAACACTCCTTTCCAAATCTGCTCGTTGTGTGGGAAGTATGGTCATTTGGTGGCTACTTGCCATCGTGCTCCGAATAATGCTGTAATGGTGGCTAATCGACCCTACTACAACTGTGGCGAAACTGGGCATTTCCGTCCACAATGTCCTCGCATTACGGGAAATGTGTCACCAGCTCGAGGAAGGGCTTTCAACATCAATGCCAACCAAGCCAAAGCCAACAACGACGTAGTGAATGGTACGTTTCTATTTTCCTTTAATCGTTCTTTATCTTGTAAAATTCCTGCCTGCTTTCCATGTGCCAATGATAGTTTAATATTTGAGCAGGTATGTACCTTGTAAATAGTAGATGTGCCTCTATACTTTTTGATTCGGGTGCGGATAAGAGTTTCGTGTCTTTAGAGTTCAAGCCTATTCTTTCTAAGCCATGTTCTAACTTAGAAAGATCCTTTACGGTCGAAGTCACCGATGGAAAATCTATTGAAGTCGACGTCGTGATACGCGATTGTGTCTTAAGTCTTAACGAGCACTAATTCCTTATCGATCTTATTCCTATGCAACTGGGGAGCTTCGACATCATTATAGGCATGGATTGGTTAGCCAAACAACATGCGGAAATTATAAGTTTCAAGAAGTGCATTTGAATTCCTTTACCATCGGGTGATACCTTAAAAGTCTTTGGGGAGATATCATCCCAAAGACTCAAACTCATGTCTTGTATCAAGGCCTAAAAGTGCTTAAGTAAAAACTACGTAGCTTTCATGGCTTACGTAGTTAACATGAAAGCCAAGGGGAAGGAATTGAAGGATATTCATGTCGTACGAGTTTTTCCCGAGGTGTTTCCCGAAGATCTTAGTGGGTTGCCTCCCATTCAAGAAGTGGAGTTCAAAATCGATTTGATTCCTGGTGCGAACCCTGTGGCTAAGTCACCTTATCATCTTGCACCATTTGAAATGCAAGAACTAGCTAGTCAACTGCAACAGTTGACCGATAAGGGTTTTATTCGACCTAGCTTTTCACCATGGGGTGCACCCGTGCTATTTGTGAAGAAGAAAGATGGTTCATTCCGTATGTGCATCGACTATCGGGAACTCAACAAACTCACTATCAAGAACCGATACCCTCTTCCTCGAATCGATGATCTCTTCGATCAACTTCAAGGAGCTACACAATTCTCAAAGATCGATCTACGTTTTGGGTATCATCAACTACGTGTTCACGACAACGACATTCCAAAGCCCACGTTCCGTACTCGATATGGACATTACGAGTTCATGGTTATGCCTTTTGGCTTACTAATGCACCCGCTGTCTTCATGGATCTCATGAATCGAGTATGTAAACCATACTTGGATAAATTCGTGATCGTGTTTATTGATGATATTCTCATCTATTCCAAGACAGAGATCGATCAGGAATCGCATTTACGTCAAGTCCTCGATCTTTTGAAGAAGGAACAACTATATGCCAAGTTCTCAAAGTGCGAATTCTGGCTCGAAGAAGTTCAATTCCTAGGACATATGGTGAATAGCCAAGGAATTCACGTCGACCCTACAAAAATAGAAGCCGTGAAGAATTGGTGTGTTCCCACGACCCCAACTGAGGTTCGTTCTTTTCTAGGTTTAGCAGGTTACTACCGTAGGTTCATTGCAAACTTTTCGAAGATTGCTAAACCGCTTATGGCGCTAACTCAAAAGAATAGGCTTTTTGAATGGGGACCCGAACAAGAAGAGGCTTTCGAGACACTGAAACGCAAACTTTGTAATGCTCCTATCTTAACCCTCCCCGATGGAAACGATGATTTCACTGTGTACTGTGATGCGTCTAGTCAAGGCCTTGGTTGTGTTCTCATGCAATGAGGCAAGGTCATAGCTTACGCATCAAGACAATTGCAGGTTCATGAGGTGAACTACACAACTCATGATCTCAAACTTGGTGTCGTGGTATTTGCTTTGAAGATTTGGAGGCATTATCTTTTTGGGACACAATGTATAGTCTACACTGACCACAAGAGTCTTCAACACGTGTTCAATCAAAAGGATCTCAACATGAGACAAAGACGTTGGGTTGAATTGATTAGCGACTACGACTGCGACATTCGCTATCATCCTGGAAAGGCGAATGTTGTTGCCGACGCGCTGAGTTGTAAGATCCACACAAGACTGTCTCGCTTCAAGAAATCCGAGATCGAAGACAATGGTTTGACACGTTTGGGAAGTTTGACACTGAGATTCATGTGGATGTTAACGAGGCCACTATCATGCTTCAAAACATAAGGATTGATAGTGATCTCGAGTTTTGCATTTGCGAGGCTCAATAAGCGGCGCTAACTGAGGAAGGAAAAGATGAAGATCTGGCGTTTAACATTCGATCACAACTGGAAACAAAACCTAATGGCATGTGGTACTTCTTGAATCGACTTTGGATTCAGAATCAAGATAATCTCCGTCACTTCATCATGAACGAAGCTCATCAAACACGATATTCTATTCATCCTGGGTCTGATAAAATGTATATGGATCTGCGTGGCCAATATTGGTGGCCAGGAATGAAGAAAGATATCGCGTCTTATGTTTCTAAGTGCCTCACGTGTGCAAGGGTTAAAGCTGAACATCAACGGCCTAGTGGTTTACTTGAATAGCCTGAAATCCCTATGTGGAAATGGGAACATAAATCCATGGATTTCGTAACTAAGTTACCACGTACTCCTCGAGGCCATGATAGTATATGGGTGATTGTTGACCGTTTGACCAAAACGGCACATTTCATACCTATACAAGACACGTACAAAGTCTCAAGGTTGGCTCGTATCTACATCGATGAAATTGTGAGTCGTCATGGCGTGCCGTTGCATATTATTTCCGATCATGATGCTCGTTTCACTTCACATTTTTGGTCTTCTATGCAAGAACTTTTGGGTACTCAACTGGATTTAAGCACGGCTTACCATCCTCAAACGGATGGTCAAACCAAGCGAACAATTCAAACCCTTGAGGACTTGCTACGTCTTTGTGTCCTTGAGTTTGGTGGTGACTAGGATACGCATCTGCCGTTAGCGGAATTTTCGTATAACAATAGTTATCACTCGAGTATCAAGATGGCACCATTTGAGGCTTTATATGGTCGTAAATGTTGTTATCCGATCTGCTAGACTGACATTGGTGATAATTTCATTACTGGACCAGAACTTATTCAAGAAACGACCGACAAAGTCTCCAAAATCCGAAATAACCATGAAGTGGCTAGAAGTCGTCAAAAGAGTTAAGCCAATAAAAGACGCAAACCGTTGGAGTTCCAAGTCAACGATATGGTTCTTCTAAAGATTTCTCCATGGAAGGGTGTTGTTCGCTTTGGGAAGAAGGGCAAGTTTGCTTCACGTTTTGTAGGACCTTTCAAAATTCTGAAAAGAATTGGGAAAGTGGCTTACAAACTTGAACTACCTTCTGAACATAGTGGGGTTCATCCTGTCTTCCATGTCTCAAATCTGAGGAAATGCTTGGCCGATGAAAATTTGCATGTTCCTTTGGAGGAAATCCAAATTGACGAGTCGTTGCATTTCGTTGAGAAACCTGTCGAGATTATGGATCGAACACTGAAGAAGACCCGAACATCTACCACACCGATCGTCAAAGTTCGTTGGGAAAACAAACGTGGAGTTGAGTTCACCTAGGAACACGAGGATCACATGAAGAAGAAATATCCCTATCTGTTCGTTTAGTCTTGTCTTTAATTTCGGGACGAAATTTCTTAAAGTTGGGGAGACTGTGAACTCTCGTAATTTTGTTAAATGTTTGTTAATCATCGTTATCTCTTGTAGGGGTGTGATTTGTCATTAATGTAAATTCGAGGACTTATTTGTAATTTCTTGGAATTATTATAATTGGGTATAGTTAAATAATTAAGTAATTAATAATAATAATAATAATAATAATAATAATAATAATAATAAAATGATAAAATAATAATACTAGTAATATTAAATAATTATAATCATTATTAATAAATAAAAACAATATAAGTTAATATTTTTTTAAAACTTGAAAATTATAGGTTTAGCATAAAATAACAAAAATTCAAAACTACAGGGGTTAAACTGTAATTTGTCTAAAACTAAAACTAAAACTTTAGATTTAAAAAGTAAACTTTAAAACCAAAGGGGCCTAAGTGTAATATTTTTTTTTAAAAAAAAAAAACCCAAACCCCCTTCCCGATTCCCCGGTGGAACTCCGGCCGAGCTCCGACGGAGCTCCGGCCACCCCCAAATCAATTAAATACATGAAATCAACCAAAATTAAACCTTCCTAATCATTCAGAACCCGCTCACGAACCAGTTTCGAACTCACAGCCAACCAATTCGACTTAATTGTGCTTTAAATACACGAAACCGAAATCAATTAACACTCCAACCCGTTTCTACCTACAAATCAATGAAATTAATCATGCTATAACGACCAATTAAGCATTTAGAAATCAATGGTACGTTTAATTTCACCTGAAACGGCAAATTTCACACTTAAAGCGAACTGTAACATCCGACATAAATCTTTCGGCCGTTGGACATTAAATCGACCCAATTGACACTATAACACCGAAGAAAGATCATCCCATTTGAGTTTCCTAACTCTCTGTAGCTCCAATTGCACTGAAACACACACACACATTGAAATTTAAACTCGCACAACCGCGGTATTAGCACGAACTCGAACCCGTTGATCCCGCAACTAAACCAGGTAATTGAGTACATATATATACTCGGTTTCACATGGGAACAAAAGCCCCATGGTTAAATTGGGTGTAATCATCAATTGGTGGGTCAATTTGACCAAGTTCGAATTAGGGTTCTTTAGTGAATTTAGGGATTCTGATGAAAAAGGTTTTTAAATTTTGTTTTCTATTCATAACACCAAACAGGGCTTAGCCCAACTGGTTGAAGTCATGGATTGTTGGGTAGGAGGTCCCGGGTTCGACCCCGGGCACCTGCCATTATATTTTTTTAAGGTTTTTTTGTAATTATTAAATTTCAGAAAATTTTCTAATATCATTATTAATCAAATAAAAATTATTTTAAATCAGAAATTATATAAAACCTTTTCTTTTTAAATTTCTTAGGAATTTAATTAATAAACTCTTATAATTTTTATTTTTTTTTATAAAAATAGTTACAAAATATAAATTTAGTATTAACTTTAGTTCGTAATTAAAATAGTCTCTTTTAAATTTTCTAAGGATTTTAATTTAGTAAATCCTTCATTATAAAACATATTTACAAATTTTTGTATATTTAAAAGAAAAGAAAAATATGAATATGTTCATATTTAAAATGTGCATCAATTGTAATTGATAGAATTATCTTAATCTTTTAAAATTATAAATTTACTATGTTATTAAATAGTAAATAATACCTCTTTTGATAATAAAAGTATAACTTTTATTAATATTGTTAATCACTAAAATTCTCATTTAAATCATTTAATTACCAAAATAATAATAAATTACATCTATTTAACAACATAAAAATCATGGGCTAACGGTTTATAAAAATAATACCAAAATCACCATGATTAACTTAACACGACGTTTCATTTAGGTTGAACGTTATCCTATCCTCGGCATTATATACAAGACTTATTTATTAGTCATGTGAGTTTTCATACCCCTCTTTATTTATTTCACACTTTGGGGTGAAACATGTTATTTGTATCATAACCACACTTGTATCCACGTTTTAATCTTGTAACAGTTGTGCAATTCATTTTATGTTGTCATGGTTATTTGAACACTTGTAATTATCATGTGATGACTCTTGTAAGATACAATCATTAACTATTGCTAGCCTGGCGACGTCATAGATCTATGGGCTTGACAAGCCTATTTGGTGCTAAAGCCGAGGTTATTACCGGCTCCTAGTGTCGTATTCTTGAGCACTATGGGAACCAAGTACACTTAGCTAATCGTTTAATCTTGTAATGGCTATATTTGTCAAGGTTTGATTGTTATATTTGATCATCCATCTTTATTTACTTTATTCAATAACCTATGACATGAATTGTCATCTTTGATATATATCTATGTATGAAAATCTATGGAAACTCACCAATGTTGACATTATTTTTAACGTGTTTCAGAAAATGGTACTGCTTAGCTTGTTATTGAAGACTTGCTTACATCTAGGATTGGACCTAGATTAAATATAAAAAGACAATTATTATCACATGATGTTGGAAATCTTATGTATTGTTGAATGTTTGAACTTAAGTTATTTCATAAATGTATGTCATGAATATTGATATTTAATATTATTGACACTTTAAATTAGCGTTGTGTGGCATGAACAATCTTAACCCTCACATCTCGACGTTTCCGCCGTTAAGGTTGGGGTGTGACATTTGATGTAAAATTGAATAAAAACTAACCTAAAACTATTTAAAAGAGTATGAAATATTTATATACTTTAGACCACATCAGTATACTACTTAACAAATCCCATATCTAGTTAAATTACTTAACTTTAGCTTATAGTCTTAAGTTTTATTAAAAATATATCCCTTGAGCTCATGATGTCTTGAAATTTATAAAATATAAATATGAGCCAATTATGAGTGATATTTAATAAAAACCACTCCAAAACCTAATCAAATTGTACAAAATAATTATGTACTTTATATATAATTTATACCACATCTGTACTCTTGGATACGTTCTTGTCACACAAAGAACGAAGAAAACTGTATACGGCTTCGTCAATAAGGCATTCCTTATGTGCGATCGTGGTGATGTATACAAGTCAACATCAGATTCAACCACACATTCTGGCACAAAGATGACAGGGTATCCATTTCAACTTATGGCAAAATATCACATAGTAGATGGAGGTTGGAAAATACATGTTGTGTGTGACCAACATGACCATGAACCTTTTAAATTTTTGAAGGGTCATGCTTATGCAAAAAGGTTGTCTAAAGAGGAGTACGCATTGGTTGAAGACCTTACAATAAAGAATACGCAGCCACGTGATTCCAAAATTTTTCCATCCATACATAACACATATAGAGAATGTAAACATTGATGGTAACTGTGGGTTTCGTGCATTTTCTTTTCCTTAGGATTCGGTGAAGAATATTGCAAGAACATCAGGTAAGAGCTTTTAAATGAATTACACAATAATTCTTATTTATACTGAATTGTTCTTTTGAATCATACGATGAGACAAAACGTACTTTATCATGGTAACAACTGGGTCCAGCTTCTAATCAACATTGGATGCTTATACCTTACACAGGAATTTTGATCACCAACGAATTTAATAGAATTATTCAATATTTCTCTCTCACTAAAAGTGCGACTTATTTTCCGCTCTAGACAGACATGCACGAACTCATGTACCAACAATTCATTATTACCGCACATATGTATGGATGCCACTACGTCTTTATGCACTTAAAGGGTGAATATCTAATGCTTTTATTATCACCGTTGTGGAATTTTCACAAAAGTAATAATGCGGCTGCCTGAGAATGTATGAGGAAAAATATAAAAGATATCATCAATATATACTTCAAAATAAAACTATTAGTCATTTTAATACAGATGAGATTAGTCTCATTTGTATTTTTAAGTATTCATATTATAAAGTTCAAAAAGTATTATTTTTTGATATACTTATCTATTTTATTTTTAATAATATAAATCAAATATATTAAGTTATATAATTATATACATATTTAAATTATTTAAAATATATTTTAAAGTATAATATAAACTATATAAGTCTCAATTGTATTTTTAAGTATTCAGATTATAAAGTTAAAATATTATTCCTTTTTTGATTTATTTATCTATTTCATTTCTAATAATATAAATTAAATATGCTAAGTTATATAACTATATACACATATCAATTATTTAAATTTACTTATAATTTTTAAAATTGCATATAATTTTTTTCTTAAATTTTATAATAAAATATATAATATAAATTATATATATAAAGACTTTACGTAATATATATACATATAAAATTTGTGAATTATATAATATAATATATACACACAAAAAGTCTGTAAAAGAAAAAAATATTAAAAATATATATAAACGATCGTTTATCATCTTTAATGTGGTCATTTACTTCCTTCAATTACATCACCGACAAATAACCTGTGAACGATAGCTTGACAAATGGTTGTTTACCTGTAAATAGTTGTTTACAGCTTAACAAACGGTTGTTTGTCTATTGTCTAATGTTAAATGTTGAAGTGGTGGTGTATCAAACAACAACCCCTTACCCTAAAGGGATGTTTGGTTCGCGAAATTTGTTGGAATTGAAATTGGAATTTGATTGAAATAAAAAGAAATAGTATTTGGAATTTAATAGTTTGCAAATAATTTGGAATTCAAGGGTATTGGAATCTATCAAGAGAATTTAAATTCCAAATATATTTTTAGTGATAAAACACTTATAAAAAAATTAGAATTTATCATCCATTAAAAACTGTCACCACCTCAATGATCACCAGTCATCGCCGTTACATACCACCAACCGTCGCTGCCGTCACCACCAACAATCGACCGCGACCACCAACCGCGCCTGTTGCCAAAAATGGCCGCACCCCACTCTGCCACCAACCGATCACGCCCGCCATCGAGAACTAACAATCGCTGTCAAGCGCGTCTAAAACCGACGTGGGTCAACGACGACGTGCGATAGTAGGCCACGGGCGCAGTCCGTGGAGATGAGAATTTGTAGGCGGAGGGTGCGGTTAGCAGCGGCCATCGATTGTCGACAACGGTTACTGTATGATCGGTTGTCGGCGGGTTTGGTTTGTCGAGGGGCAGATCGACAAGCTAGCAGTGAGTGGGGCGTCAAATGAAACGATTTTGGGTGATCGCCGGAAATCGGATATCAAGGGCGACGATGACCATAGTCAGAGGTGGTGTTTGGCGGCGGCGACAGTCGGAGGTGGTAGTCGTCAACGATCGGGGGTGGCGGCAGGCGACGATTGGAATATATAAACAACTCGTGTATTTGTTACATTGAAAAAGAGCTTTTTGCAAAGGTGTTGGTAGAAGATGTAATGGAACGGTTTTATAAAATGAAGACGCGTAGAGAACAACAATAAAATGTAAGTTTTATTTGATTTCTTTTTATATTATATTAATTTTCAATGCAATTTAATTACATTCCTACCTGCCCCTTCCGGACAACCCAAAAAATTTTATATTATTTTGTTACAAAACGAATCACCAAAAATTAGTGTCCCGTTTGAGAAAAAATCCTGGTTCCGTCACTAACGGCATGGGACATAAAACTATAACGATTAGCACCAATATCATATCACCGTCAACGAATACCAACGCCGGGAAATCTTGTATTATAAAAGAAACAAAACAAAAAGTAAACGTAAAAACGTTGAACCACGCATGTGAAAGGTAAAATATTAAAAACAATAACTAAGTAAATTTGGAACCGCACGTTGCAATGGGGCCGGTAAAGGAGAAAAAAAATAGGCGCAACAACGTTGACCACACCCGCATGTCATGACATGTTAACTCTTAAAATTTAGACAGAAATATAAAACAAAAAAAAAATTATAAAAGATGAAAAGTATTGGGTTTAAAATAAATAAAATTAAAAATTTAGATAGTTAGACTACATGCATTAAAATGTGTACACATAAGTTAGTAATTAGAATGTATAAAATAAGGATTAAAGATGTAATTTCAATAGAACACATCTCACAATTAAGGTTATTAAAAACAAATAGCTCGAAGTTCTTTTGAAAAAAGCTTGAAAAAGCTCACTCAAAAGCAGCTTGTTTACAAACCGAGCCATCTCCACTCGAATCTTTTCGAAAATAAGCCAACGCAACTTGGCTCGTTCAAACTTAAGTCGGCTTGATTTTGGTTTGAATTATTTATTTTTAATTATGTATATGTGTGTGTGTATATATATATAATTGTTTATGAGTGATGAATGCTTTCGGTTAGTTTACTCGTTACTTTATAATAGTAATAATTATATAAACTTTTGTTTATCCCATAATTCTAGCTAAAATACCCAATCTATGTATCTATTGAAATAAGTTTTTTTTTTTCACTTTTCGCTATTTTAACCTATATTTTTGCCGATTGTCATTTTTATAGACATCTTCACATTAGTTTTCTCTTCAAAAAGGTATTATAATAATTTAAATATTAAATTAATTTCTCTCTTTTATTAAAAATTAATTATATTAATTGTTACATTTCTCTCTCTCATCTAAATTTTTTAAAAATCAAACTATCTTTTTAAAAATAAACTTTATTAAGTAAACTAAAAATCACATCCTTTTATTAAAATATAAATAACAAAAAAAAATTCATATAATATGAACTTTTCAAAAACACTAAGGGGCTGTTTGATTTACTTCTGACCCGGTCAAAATGTCTGACTCACTGACCCGGTCAGACATTTAGCCAGTCAACGTGTTTGATTCTCACTATTCACGTCTGACCCGGTCCGACACCACTAACCCATGCATATTTTTCCCCTTACCCGGTCAGTTTTGAAACACCCTCTTACTCGATCAGCCCCCTCTGATCGAGACCTGCAAATCAAACAACCCCTAAACCTGTTTGAAACAAAATATTTTAAATCGGTCTCTTTTAAAAAAAATGTAAAATTTTCTAAAAATAGTCATATTAGAACAACTAGAATAATTACAAACCAGAGTTTTTAATAGATAAGATTTTTATAAAACTAATTTTTATAATAAAAAATCTTAAAATAAATATTTAAAAATGACACTATTTAGATAATAGATTTAAAAGAAATAGTATAATATTTTTTAATTTTCTTGAACTATTATGTATATGTATTTTTAATCATATCTTATATAAAAATATCATATTGTAACTTTCCATGTTTATTACTAACTATAATTCGTTTAATGTATGAGTTTCTAGCCTATTTATCTATCTATCTATCTGTCTATTGATCTATCTATAATAAAAAAATTAAGATAAGACGTGATACAATTATAAAAATTATCGTGACAAAATTGTAATCCTTATCATACTTACTTTCTAACTTCTCTCTGTTATTAATAATAATATTAAATATTAATAATATAACTCATATTATTTTCAAATTAGAAAATGTATAATTTAATAAATTAAAAACCTTTTTTATTAAAAACACACTTTTTAAAAACAAAAATTTTATGCAATACAGAATACAAGTAACTTTTCTTAAATTGTTTTTTTAAAACAAAATATTTAAAAACCATAATTGTTTTATAAAATAAAAGTTTAAGAAAAATACATTATTGTTTATTTACTTAAAGTATCTATTTATACGTAATTATAATCATATGTTTTATAATTTAATAAAATTTTATTATTTAGTATTTTATTTATTCAATCCGTGTAATACATGGGATACTAACCTAGTAATATATACTTTTCACTTGCTAAAACCTAGTATACAAATATTCAAATGACTCGTGACTTGTATTTCTCTCAAAAACGCCAGCTCGAATTCAGCTCGTGAGCCAGCTCCGCTTTGATTGTTATAAACCCAATTGAGCTCAGCTCAGCTCAGCTTGTCTCGTTTACAAACCAAGACAGACCCTCGTTCGGCGCAACTCGGCTCGTGAGTAGTCTCACTCACAATTAAAGTGTTAATTGGAAAATTAAAAAAAAAGACTCTAATCTCGCTTCACTTCTCTTATTTCCAGCAGCCCCTAGGGTCTCGGTGCAACTATCAACTTACGCTTATCACCGCCGATCTTTATTGTGTGCTAGTTTCTATCGCCACTACCCATCAAGGCCATTGTACTTTTAAACCACTGCCAGCAGTCACTACCGCCACTGATTGCAATCGAGGGTTGTTGCGGTGGGGTTGGATCTTCGCCCTTGCTTGTCGTGTTCTCTGTGTTTTTAGATCACGAGATTTCAGGTTGTGCAAGGGTTGTTTATCTCTTAGTTTTTGTAGAAAATGAATTGCGTTCATTTCTGGGTTTGAGTTAATTCGCAATAGCATTCATGAATATACTAAGAGAAGAATACACTAGGTCGCATTTTTTAATTTTTGATCAACAAGGCTGCAACTCACTTTGTATGGGTATTCATATTCGAATTTCTGGAAATTCAGATATTAAAATTCTTGAATAATTGATTTCTCTAACTGAATCCGTATATGAAATTTAAATATCCAAGTTTCTTGTGTTCATTATTTATGTTGTTTATGATAGCCTTTTTGTAATATAATATCGTTTTTTTTTTGTTTTTTTCAAACTTATGACTTATTTGATACTAGAAAAACGACTAAAGAAGAGTACAAAAGAGAACAAGGTAAACAATTGGATGTCAAGATGATGTAAAAGAAAGTGAAAGCAAAATTAAAACAAGAGTAAATTACTATTTTAGTCCCTGAGGTTTGACAAAAATTATAGTTCCAGCCTAATAGTTCATTTATTACATTCACAGTCCATTAGTTTTTAAGGTTCATATCAATCTCGGTCCATACGACTAACACCGTCAAATTTTCCAGTTAAGTTGTTATGAAATGACAACTTAACCCTTATGATTAAAAATTCTAAATAGTTAAAAAATCAAATAAAACTCCACATCAACCTATCTTACTCTAATCTCCTCTCTCTTCATAAAAAATCTAACACCACCTCCACCCCCCTCTCTGGTAATCATCATCACCTCCGCCTCCGGCCTCCACCGCCAAACTACATCCTCCTCTCTCTCTCACTCTCTCTCTCTCTTTCCATATCTTTCTCATCTCAAGGGTCACACCCACTTCCAGCCTTTCTCTTCGACCGCCACTTCGGCCTCCACCCGCCTCCAGCACTCCATTCCACCCCTAAATGACCTGCCTCCCATACTCCATTCCATTACCAAACCACCACCTCCTGCACCCCAACCCAGATCTTAGTTATAGTAGTATATCCTATACTTAAAAAATATTTGAGAATCAAAGATGATGATGGTGAGACAGGGGTGATTGTGGTCGTATGAATACGTGATGCACCATGGTGATGGTGGCGGTTCTTTTACAAGAAAAACAAAAAAACTTGGTGTAATCTAGAGAGAGAGAGAGAGTATCTTTGTCGGTGATGGTAGTGGGTGGTAGTCGGCTTTGGTGGTGGTCAATGGGTTATAGGAGGTGACGGCACGTGATGGTGGTGGATGTGGTCATTGGAGGTGGCAGTGATTTGTGGATGCACAAGAAGTGCTTGTATGTGAAAGAGAAAAAAGGAGAGGAGAGAGAAGAGAGGGGGATATGGGTTGGGTGGGGGATAAGGATGGGTTTTTATTAAATTCATGGGCAAAATGTCTTTTTACATTGTTTAATAGAACAAATACTAATTGTGTTAACAGTTTGGGTGAATTTGAAACAAATCGTAAAACTATTGAATTGTAAGTGTAATAAATGAAATATTGGATTGAAACTGTAATTTTCGTCAAATCTCAGGGACTAAAATACTAATATACTCTTAAAACAATATAATAGATCTAAGCATTAAATCATGCTTAGATGTTGTCTAGAAAAAAATGAAATGGTAAAGTTCGCATCTTGATGTATTTTGCTAGATCTCATGTGGAGAACCCCTCCACTTTGGGGTTCGTTTGATAGTTTGCCTAAAGTGATTTCTAGATCCCCTTAACTTACATCAATTTTAATATTTTAGGGCTGATATACATACTCGATAGTGCTTTTAATAGCAAAGAATATTTTACTCAATAAATGATCTTGCATGAATAGTTTACTCAATAAAACCACAAAAAGAAAGTTACTTGATCCATTATAGTATCATTATAATGATATTCAATTAACTAAAAGAATCGAGCACTAGGTCTAAGTCACTTGAACCTCCTCACCTAAACATGCCTTTGGGTCATCCTATACTTAGACAAATTAATGATATGGTTCATACGTACATGAGTTGTGCTTCCGCACCTTAGATGACTTAGATATATGTTAGAACTAGATCAAATGTATAGGTTTAGTTGACTTGTCAACTCTTGTAATTAATCATTGTAATTCTCTTTTTGATAATATAATATAATGCATGAATTATATGGTAACCCATATTATTGTGTGTGTTAGTTTATGTTATTACAGAAAACATCAGACTTGGTCAATTTGGAAAAAATGACTAAATGTTAGAACAACTTACGGAAGAATAATTGTTCTTCCGTAGATGTTCTCCGGAGCATAACTGAAGTTTGTGCTTCCGTAGATCTCCTACGGAAGAACAACAACTGCTGAATAAGACCAAAGATCAAGTGGAGCTGCTGAAGGATAGCTTGCTGCTGAAGAACAAGTTCAAGAACTCCTGCGGAAGCACAACCACTGAAGAACAAATGTTGAAGATTAAGTGTTGCTGCGAAAGACTAATTGCTGCGGAAGAAGAACTTCCTACGTAAGACTAATTCCTACGGAAGATTAACAAACTTATATTGTTTCAAATCATCAAGTACGCAACAAAAAGTCAACAAGTCAACATGTCAGAGTAATATCATCAAATCAATGATGGCAAAGGATAATTAAGTTAATAGAATATTCCACATCACATCAACAACATTCTTTATGTAATTTACAATTTCCTATGTAAATTGTGAACTCCTATGCCAATAAACAAGGCAAGGATTCGTACATATAGAAACAGAATATCAAAACAGAATAGCGATATATTAGCTACAAAATAGGAACAGAATAGGAATATATCTATACACAATTAGGTGTATATATTGATCGATGAACATTGATCAACGAGAACATGAACAATATTGCAATATCAAGCATCAAGAAAATATAGCATTATAATCAATTGTAATCCATTGATTGTGAATGAAGAACAATTGAAAACAATCTTTTATTGCATTATTACGTTTAGTTTTTCTAGTTGTTCTACTTTGTTCATCGATTTCAACTTTTGATAAGCAATCCATTAAACAGTAGGTATTGATAATTCCACGATCAATACTTGTTAAAATCAAATTGATAGTTCCTGCAACGATCCTTGGATTATCAGGTGGTATCAGAGCCACGTGCTCATTGATCTAGATCAATTGAGCTATCAGTTTGATATGTTTCATTGGTGTTTATTTAATCAAGTTAATCAACATGAGCAATTCAGTGGTTGGCGCTTATCAACCTCCAAAGTTGGAAAATAAATCTGATTTTAAAAATTGGAAAATCAGATTTAGGAATCATGTTAATTATACAGATTCTGATTTATGGGTGTCGATTACTGAAGATCCTTATATTCCACCTGCTTTAGGACCGGATTATAAAGACAACAATCAACCCGTAAGTTTAAAAAATCCGTCACCTAATGATGCCAAGAGAGTCAAGATTGACATCAAAGCATATAGTATGATTACTATGGCTTTGCCTGAAGATCTTTTGATCAGGTGTGAATCATATAAAACATCAAACTTGTTATGGAAAATCCTGCACACTTTGTGTGAAGGAAGTGACCAGATAAGGAGCATAAAAAGGATACACTTCGCTCATAGTATGATACTTTTCATCATATTGTGGGTGAGTCTGTTCCCCAACAACTCCACAGGTTTATGCAACTTGTTACAGAGATGAATATCTTTGAACTGAAGTACATAAACGAGGATTTAAACAAGAAGATGCTTCATTCATTACAAGAAAGCTGGACCCACACTGTGTCCATATTCAAGAATACTATTGATCTGAAGGCAATTGGGTTGGACACTCTGGTTGCAAAGGTAGAAGCTTTGGAGTTAGACGAGAAAACCAGAAACAAGAGTGTTAAAGCACCTATAGCACCGTACCAATTCAAAGAAACTAAGGGTGTTGGAAGTGCCTTCATCTCTAATGATGATGAAGATAACTCTCGTGTTGAAAGTGATACTGAAAAGGAAACTAGTTTCTATGCTGCCAAGCCCTCCAAGTTGAACTCTCAAAAAAATAAAAATAGAAAAGCAAAAGGAAGTCAGATGACTCCAAATCCAACAAAGCCAGTAATCAAACAGAACCAATTACTGTGGTTCTGGAATCAGAAGAACAGAAGGCAGCCTTTGCAGCTTTCAGTTCAAGCTTTCAAGCCTACTTGGGAAGTACCTTGACTCCTGCCTACTTTTGTCAGCAAGACCTTGAAGAACTTCATCCAGATGAAGTAGAAGAGATGGATCTGTAATGGCAAATGGCCATGATTTCTTATAGAGCCAAAATGTACATGAAGAGAAACAAGGGATTGTCAATGGGAGGCAGAACAACAAAAATTGGTGTTGACAAATCCAAGGTGAGGTGTTACAAATGTAATCTGTATGGTCACTTCTCCAGGGAATGCAACAACAATCAGCAATTAACAATAGATACAAGACAAGCAAATCAGAGGAGCTTCAACCATAGCTAACAAACTCATCCCCACCGGCCACAGGCTCTTCAACAGGTACCAATAATTCTAAAGAAACTGGTTTGATTATTTTGCATGATGGTACTTGTGACTGGAGCATGTACGAGAAGGAAGTACTAGAAGAAAATCAGGCTTTAATGGCTAATATGGAAAACAAAGTTCCACCAATGGCTAGAGAGGTAAGAGAAATGTTATGTTCTTCCTTATGTGCTGATGAGGTTGAGAGATATAGGGCTCATGCTCAACAATTAGCTGATAAAGTCAAATAAACTATGCTTTTAAATAAATTTCATGAAAGAGAACATAAACTTTATCAAGTCAAAATAATTTCACTACAAAATCATTTAGACAAACTTATGTCTGAAAATTATAATTTGAAAGCACAAGTTGAGCATTTGACCAACTCACTAACCAAGTCCATGACAGATCATGCATCAACTGAAGTAAAACTTCAGAAATTCCAACTATCATCACAGCAGTATGAGAAACTGTTAAACTCTCATATTGAATCAAAGAACAAGTCTGGGTTGGGATATCATAATGTTGCTCCACCGATTAATGATAATTACACCACCCTACCTGAGTCCATGACCAACAGTTTGACAAATCATTTTGTGTCTAGCACCAAAACTGAGTCAAAAGTTGAAAATAATGAAGTGATAAATGACAAGGATTCTGAATCCATTGAAACTGATTCATCTGAATCAGAATTCTAAAAAAAAAATGACTCAGAACTTGATCTTGATAACTGTGATGATCTAGATGATATTGATGAGCCAAATGAACAAGGAAATGTTGGTTTGGGTAAGGGAAAATATGTGGTAATTGATTCTATAACTCCTAAAATCCTTAATGAGATCAAGTTGCCCTATTCACCAAAACAAAGAAATCTGCTGAAGGCCATTTACACAACTATTGGTCAGTTAAATGAAGGCATTCATGAACTCAACAAACAACATAAAAGTCAGGTAGCAAAAAGAACTACGGAGGAAGAAGATAGTCTCACTTCAGCAGATCTCCTGCGGAAGAAGAAGACTAGTTCTCACACATCCGTAGAAAAGCAAAGGAAAAATGTTCCAAAGTCAGCTGTAGAAGATCTACGAAAGAAGACAAAACAGTCTTCCGTAGAACATCCACGGAAGAAGAAATCATCAGAACCTAAACAGTCATCCATAGAAGATCTACAGAAGAAGAAAATACCTGAGGATTCAACTGCTAACCAGAAAGGTAAACAAAAGGATCTTTCAGATGCAAAGATTGAGAAAGAACTAAAGAAGCAAAAGAAGATACAGATGAAGAAATTGACAAAGATAGAAGCTGACTCTGACAGTTAAGCTGAAGAGAAGTATTGCAAATGGTGTGATATGCACAACCCCATCACAGAAGAGTGCTACTTCAGCAGCTATTGCTCCATCTGCAATATGACAATCATATGACATCAGATTGTTACTTCAAAAAGCATTGTGCCATTTGCAACACGCACAATCATTCCACTCATGAATGTTTCTTCAATAAAAAGAACAAATTAAAGGTCCCCAAGAAGAAAAAAGCTAAGACTTCTAAATCAAGCTCAGAATCTTCAAAGAATGATGAATCAAATATACCAAAGCAAAAGAATCAGCAACAAAAGCAGAAGAATGCAAAGATAAAGAAAACATCTGCTGATAATTCATCAAAGAAAAAGGAGATACAACTATCTCAAAGTAAGACACCTCATAAAAAGGTAGTGTTGCAAGAAGATGATACCTTCTTTGATCACTTTGATAAAGGTAATCATATACCCCAATCAAGGACAAAGGATACAGACACCTTTTCAGAAAGAGCCTTAGCCTCAAGTTCAAAGAAAAAGTTAATGAAAGAAGAGGTGAAAGAGGAAGTGAGTGTGAATCAAGATGATAGTGCTTCATCTTCATCATCAAAAGAATCATCCTCACCCAAAACAAAACATAATGAATTAATGAAATCTAAAACCAATCTAGAGTCATCTAGGCTCATTCATGAGAGAATAACAATATTAGATAACAATGGCAAGCCCAAGACCATAAAGGCTTGGGCTTACGGTCTAACTGATTTCATTATTTTTGCAGGAACATCCAGGGAGGACTGACAACAAGTGGTATGTTGACAGTGGCTGTTCCAGGCATATGATAGGAAACTGTTCTCTCCTCCATGACTTCAAACATAAAAATGCTTCCTATGTAGAATTTGGTGGGGATAAGAAGGGAGGTAAAATCATTGGTGAAGGAATGGTAACCAACGATGTTCTAAAATTTGAGAAAGTTAACTTCTGTGAAAATTTACAATTCAATTTATTAAGTGTTTCTCAAATTTATAATCAAAACTATACTACTTTCTTTGATACTAACTATTGTTACATTCTTAAGCCAGGTTTTCAAATTCCAGAAGACTGGATCCTTCTTAAAGCACCAAGAAAAGGCAACACATATGTTTTGGATATGAACAACACATCTATAACAAGCAATGAAACATGCCAGATTTCTAAGTCATCAGAAGATGAATCTCAACTATGGCATAGAATAATGGTTCACTCTAACTTGAAGAACATGAATAAGTTGGTCAAAAATGACTTAGTCATTGGCCTTACATAGAAGAGAAATTTATTGTTCTAATAACTATTCATCATGTCTTAAAGAAAAACAACATAGAGTGTCTCATAAATCCAAAAAAATTAACATAAACACAACACCACTAAAATTGTTGCACATGGATCTTTTTGGTCCAACCAATGTCATGAGCATTGGAAAAAGGCAATACTGTTTGGTGATTGTTGATGATTTCACTAGATTCATATGGGTCTTTTTTCTAAAAACATAAAAGTGAAATATCAGAAAAATTGATAGAGTTTATCACTAAGATTGAAAATCAACTTGATCTAAAAATCAAAATCTTAAGAAGTGATAATAGAACTGAATTTGTTAATCATATTTTAGATTCTTTTGCAGGGACAAAGGCATCTCAAGACAATTCAGTGCACCAAGAACACCATAACATAATGGAGTTGCTGAAAGAAGAAATAGAACTCTTATTGAAGTAGCAAGAACAATGCTTGCTGATTCACAGTTGCCAATCACATTCTGGGCAAAAGCTATGAACACAGCATGCAATGTTCTAAATAGGACATTAATTGTCAAAGAACATAATAAAACACCATATGAGCTTTTGTTTAAAAGAAAACCTTTCATAGGATATATTAGAGCTTCTGGGTGTCATGTGTCCATATTAAACACAAAAGATCAATTGGGAAAGTTTGCAGAAAAAGCCTATGATGGTTTCTTTGTTTGTTACTCATCAACATCTAAATCATACAAAGTCTATGTTCCACATGAAAACATTATGGAAGAAACTCCTAATGTATCTTTTAATGAATCCTTGTTTCCAAAATCTATAAAAGGATCATCTTGGTTGTTTGATATACATGCATTAACAAACTCATTTAAAACAGGTTATTTGAATGTGGCAGGTCCTGCGGATACATGTTATCCTTATGTTCCTCTAAACATGGGTTAAGTTCCATTGACAGCTGATCCACCAAGAGTAGTCTAGTCACTTACTCAAAATGCTACTGATCCTGGCCCTTCAATTCAAACAAGCAAAGATCATCCTGATGGAAACAATAGGTCTACATCCGCAGAATTTCCTTCTACATCTACAGAAGTTCCTTCTACATCCGTAGATATTACTACTTCCGGAGATGACCTATTGCATTCAGTTGAAGTTCAGAATTCAACAGAAAATATTCAACAACCACCACCCACACATGCAGTTCAACAAACTACATCATCAGTAGTTGTACCTGTAGCTACTGCAGATGCTATGCCTACATTTGCAGAAACACAAGCTGATACAGATGGACATAATTTAGCATCAAAAAATCAACCACATGAGAATTTTGACTACTTTGTGGATTCCCCATCCCAGCTGACTCCATCTCCATCAACCAATATCACCAACTTGGATTCATCCATTCAAGTTGAATCAATACCAACATCCAGATTTCACAAGTATCATCCCGTTGAAAACATGATAGGTGATCTTAATTATAGAACCACAAGAAGAAAAGGGGGAGCAGCCAGCATTTATCTGTTCTCTTGCTTTCTTTCATAAGTGGTTCCTCCCAACATCACTGCAGCATTGAAAGATAACGGCTGGATTGAAGCAATGCAAGAAGAACTTCAGCAATTCAGAAAACAAAAAGTCTGGACTAGTTGATCTTCCTAAAGGCCATTATCCAATTGGCACAAGGTGGCTGTTCAAGAACAAACTAGATGATAGAGGCATTATTATAAGAAACAAAGCAAGGCTAATAGCACAAGGTTATACTCAGGAAGAAGGGATAGACTATGATGAAGTCTTTGCTCCTGTTGCAAGGATTGAAGCCATTAGAGTCTTTCTAGCCTATGCATCACATAAGAAGTTCACAATTTACCAGATGGATATAAAATATGCCTTCTTATATGGTAAAATGGATGTAGAAGTCTATGTTGCTCAGCCACCAGGCTTTAAAGATCCTGATTATCAACACAGGGTATACAAGCTTGACAAAGCTTTGTATGGACTTCATCAGGCCCCAAGAAAGTGGTATGAAACATTGTCATCTTTCTTACTCAAGCATGGTTACAAAAGGGGAACAATTGATCAGACTCTCTTCCTAAAACATGAACATCAAGATCTCTTAGTTGTCCAAGTATATGTAGATGATATCATATTTGGATCAACAAACAAGAGATTATATGAAGAGTTTGAACGTCTGATGAAATCTAAATTTCAAATATGGTCCATGGGAGAGCTAACATTCTTCGTTGGTTTGCAAGTTCATCAGAAACCTGATGGCATCTTCATCAATCAGGATAAGTATGTGAATAAAATTTTAAAGAAGTACAACCTTGCTGATTCATCTTCATGCAAAACACTAGCATCAACAATAGATGAGATTGTACCAGATCCTACAAGGAAGTCTGTTGATCAAAGATTATATAGATCTATGATAGGATCATTAATGTATTTAACTGCCAGCAGACCTGACATAATGTTTGCTATGTGTGTTTGTGCTAGGTACCAAGCAGACCTAAAGGAGTCACATATGAATGTAGTGAAGAGGATTTTCAGATACCTTAAAGGGAAACCAGCTCTTGGACTCTGGTATCCCAAAGAAGGAGATTTTAAACTCTACTCATATTCTGACAGTGACTATGGAGGCTGTAACAACAACAGAAAATCAACCACTGGTGGATGCCAATTCATAGGACCAAGACAAGTTTCTTGGCAGTGCAAAAAGCAAACAAATGTCTTAGTATCCATAGCTGAGGCTGAGTACATAGCTGCTTTAGCTGGTTGCTCTCAAGTTTTATGGTTGCAAAACCAATTACTTGATTATGGTTACAATTTTCTTCAAACAACAATACATATTGATAACTCAGCTGCTATGTTCATCACTGCTAATCCTAACATAGTAAAACAAAACATATTGAAATCAGATATTATTTTTAGAGAGATTGCTCAAAAAAAGGTTTAATAAAGTTGATTAAGGTGGATACAACAAATCAGCTTGCTGATTTATTCACTAAAGCCTTTGATTCAGTTAGATTTAATTTCTTAATTGAGTCATTAGGCGTGATCAATTTAGATTAAGTCTTAATCAACATAATGAAAAGCATGTTCTGTCCATTATTGTTTTAATATGAACATCTACGGAAGAACAAACTTGTTCATCCGCAGATTGTTATTAATATGAAAAAGAAAAAATATTCTTAAAACATATAAAAATACAAAACTATTGTCTTATATACATATTTTATTGAATAAGCAGTTCATATAATGGGAAATGATAGTACACTATACCTTTTCTTACTTTCTTCATTTATCAAACAATTCATATAGACTGATCAGATATGATTTGATATGTGAGTAGGTCCAGCTTGAATTAAAAATAAACAAGTCATGCATAACATAATGTCAATGTGACAAACTGTGGCTAATTCCATTTTGAGGAGCAAGGAAGTAAGTCTTATCCTGCTGTGATCAACTTACTCACCTAAGCACACTATGTTGTAACACTTTATAACCTCTATCTTTACGCATCATGAACTCTCTGTTTTGCGTAAGCAAAGACCTGAGTTCCTGGGTACCTCTGTTTTACGTAAGTAAAGACCAGGTGTCCTATTGCTTAGTAACAAAAGATTCCAAAAGGAACAACTCTAAAAGAATCCCTGTATATTACTTCAGAGCTCACAAATCATATCAGCATTAATAAGATTTCAAAGAAATCTTAAGATAGAGCTTATAACTTACAGAAAATAGTTTAAAGTGTGAAAAAGTGATAAATTGACTCATCTACGGAGGACAAACTTCAATGTGAATTGAATGTGGAGTCCATACTTGTCCATCTTTAAACAATTTTAAAACATGATAAATAGCATGACAAGTTGAATATACACTCTTGCTTGAATTTATGAGGATCAATATACTTGCAATCAACACCAGATCTGTCTTCTATCATCAACCAAAACAGTCATTGGGAAGTTTCTTAGTGCTATAGTATGATCCCATTATATGATGTCAATGCTTGTAAATAATTTCTGGTTTTGTTCTTTTCTTTGCTAATTAGTTGGACAGATAATGTTATTCATGCTATTCTTTATAAATTTTTGATAAATGCATAATTTTATGATTAATCACAAATTTAGGGGGAGTAGTAAATCAGCATGAAAATCTGAGTATCAAATGTGTTACATCTTTAAATGAAGAAAGTTGGAACTTGAGCACTAACTTGGCTGCAGGATATCTGAAGATTTTAACCAAATCAATTTTGAACAATTGCCATGAAGCACAGTCAACAAGGTCCAATAGCAAACAACAAATGATCTAACATTGTGTTTAAGATCATACATCAAAAAGAACAAAAATGGCCTTTTCGTAGATTGGTAACCTACGGATAAAACAACAAATTCATAACAAATTTTGTCTTTCGTAGACATTCCTGCGAAAGAATTAATTTGTTAAGATTAAAACAGCAAAGTTTTTGCCTTCCGTAGATGTTCTACGGAAGAATAGAATTAAATCAAATCAAAAAGGAAAGTTTTAGCCTTCCGTAGATGTTCTGCGGAAGCATAAACTTGTGAATAACCTCGGAAGGGTATAAAGGAAAATGGGCCCCAAAATATTAAATATTTTTTAAATTGTCTGAAAAGGAATAAAAGGATATCTCGACCGTTGGCCTTTCTACTCACTCTCAAAAACCTTCTCAGCCCTAGAAAATCTCTCAAACCCCTTTTATCAACAATCGCTGAAATCGTTCATTCCACACAAATAATCCACACATCAGTCAAACATCGAAGCCAGTATGACTAATCGATTCGTCAAAGATCATAACATATGTGCATTTCTGAATCCAGACTTGGAAGATGGATGCAGAGACATCATCCGCTATCTGAGAAGAAGTAGATTGTTTTATGCGCTAACAACGGATCCTATTATCTATCAATCATACATGATAGATTTCTGGGACTCTGTGAGGGTTGAGGAAGAAAATAAAGAACAAGTAATTTATGCTTTAATCAGAAATCAACAACTGAGAATTGATGAACGAACAATAAGGAGGGCGCTGGAGTTCGGAGAAAGTGAAGAAGGTCACCCTGATGTATTTGATCATGAATACATTCAGAAATTTTTTCAGTTAATGGGGTATGACAGAGACTATCAACATGGTGAGATCAAAAAGGGGAGGTTGTGCAAGCCGTATAGATTCCTATGCCACACCTATCTCAAGTGCATCTCGAACAGGAAGTTCGGTTTGGACAGATTCTTGAGGCACATCTCATCGGGAATCATCGGCATCTTTAAGGGAAGAAAGTACAACTACTCAAAGTACATTCTTGGTTGCCTGTGCGACCATATAAGAATGCAGAAAGACAACAAGATGTACATGTTCCCAAGGTTCATCCAGCTGATCATAAATGAATATATGCCCAATGCTGAAAGAGAAGGTGTTGTGTTTGTGCAAACTCACCTAGGAAGATATCTACTTAACAAATTGACTGGGTAGTATCAAGGAGAAGAGGTGGAGATGTTCCCACATGTGATGGATGAATCTGCTGACATACCTCAGGAACTCATATTCCCTGAACAACCACAACAACAAACACCTTCAACCGAATCACCTGAACCACCACATCATGAACCCAATCCTCCTTCACCACTAAGTGAACACACCTAAACCTTATCACCTGCATTTTCTTAAACATCAATAAACTCTGCATCAACTGAAGTAGTGTCACTTGATCAAATCCCTCAACCATAACCACAACAATCACCACCACAACCATTATCTCAACATGAACCATACTTTCCATCACCAGCTACTGTGATAGAATTATCAGAATCATCTTTCAGTGAGCATACCCAACCTATCTCACCCATCCAATCTCAATCATCACTGCACTTTGGTGCAACATAACCCATCTCACCACTTCTCACTCAAACAGCTACACCTCCACTTCAAACTAAACCAACCACCTCACCCACACCTACTGAACCCATTGCTAGCCCAACATCTACTGAGAAACTTAACTTTGATGAGGATGAATATGAAGCTGTTAATGATGGTGATACTGAGGAGATATGTCTGGAGGTTGAAAGGGAGAAAGATGAAGAAGTTGAATAAGAGGAGGGTAGTTATGTTGACATCATTGCTTATAATGAGGATGATTTGAATGAAGAAGAGATTGATGTGAGTAAGAGCTACCTGGTAGCAAAATACAATAATTTGATCATTAAAAGCAACAGGAAGTTAGAAAAGTTGAGGAAAATGAAGAAGGAGCTGATGGAAAAAGACAGACTGATAGCTGAGAAAGATGCTACAATCACTCAAATAGAAGGACGAATCAAAAGGCTGAGAGAAGATATTAAGACTGATAACGAGGTGATTGATGCAATGAATGAGCTAATCTCTGAACAATCAGAGTAACTAAAAGCAAAAGATGATGAGATTGAGAAGTTAAAGACAAAGTTGTCTGAACAAGAAGTGAGCAAAAAGAAAGAAGTTGATGTGAGTTCAAAAATGAAGGAAAAGGAACCCACAATCTTTTACAGCAGGAAAAGAAAATATCTAGGCAAAACTCAAGATGAAGGTGTTGAATCTAAAGATCAACAAAAGAAAACAAAAAGGGTCTCCCTAACTCACACTCCATCAGCTGATCCTGCAGCTTATCAGCAAATTGACATCATTAAAAAAGAAAGTGATGACGAGTTAAAGCAGCTAACTAAAGAAGAATCTGGCATGCTATCAACCGAAGACATACTTGAAGAAACAGCTCAATCTGCCATGTTCATGGACTTAATCAACAATGGCTTTCCCTATGACTTGGTAGAGAAAATGAATATGCCTGAAATGATTCAAGTTTTGAAAGAATTTGATGCTGCAAGACTGATGCTCCCAATTTGCAATTATGAAACTTTTTCAAAGTTCAAGGCCATGACGCAAATAAGAAAAGACTTAGGCCATTGTGACTCAAAGAAGCTGACAAGGTACAACATGACTTGCTGGTTACAAAGTCATAACTATAAGCAACATAAGCTTAAAGGGAGAACAATTGGTGAGCTCAGAGCTATGATGGAGCATGTGATGAAGGTGGAGCTAGAAACAGGAGTGAAATTCAGGACTGGAGCTCCCAATCCTGCCTACAAACAAGGAAAACAAGCTCCTGATGAACCAACTATAGTTCAAAGCAAAGATATGTATAAGGGCAGGGAAAGCATGATCAAAGAACCAAGAGACATCATTCCCAGCAAAGTATGGCCCCTGGGAACTGCTGTGAGGGATATAACTGAAGAAAAGACTACATTGATACAACTCTTTGATCCGATGACCACTCCAAGAATAGCTGAAGAAAACAAAATAATAGCATGGAAATATGATTTAGAATGGGATTGTGTTATGCTGAAGAGAACATCTAGAATGATTTAATACTTTCTAAGGGTGGAAACACTCCTTACACTTCCAGATGCAAACCTCATTACTTTGCAAAACATTCCCATTATGAACTACCCAATTAGTCCAAGGGGAAGAGACTTCTCTGGACTTATGGCTATGTTGAGTCACAAGTTCAATGGAGATGTGCTTAAAGAAGCAAAAGAGAAGATGTAGAACACAACAAACAGAAGTTAAAACAGAAAAGGTCTCATGTCAGTTCTTCTCAAGCTTTAGATGATGAACAAAGAATTAGATATGAAGACAGATCTAAAGCATCAATCAAAGTTATTGAGGGAAATCAGTACTCTTGCCCTATCACAGAATGGGGATATGTAGAAAGGACGAAAGAGCTGGTGTTGCAGAGAAATGATCCATCGAAGAAAGGTCCTAGCATAAGGCTATTTGACCCAATGGAGATCAAGTTGCTTCATCCGAGCTACACTTCATATCTACATGACAAGTATTTTCCCAAGCTGAATGATCAAACTGCTTAAAATGACTTGTGCTTGTATGTACATATCATTCAAGTTATTGACAAGCTCCATGCCAAGGCCTACAAGAGAAGGAAGTTTGAGGATGGTCAACTGATAGGGGCAGAAATAGAACCAATAATAGAACTGAGAATTTCAGAACATGATGAGCAGGAAGTGGTGTCCAATAATAGTGTTGTTGCAACATTAACCACTGAAGAGGACATCCTGGGCTTGAAATACAAAACATTAAAGAGAATGTGAAGAATGAAGATAAAGTATCTGTATGAAGATCAAAAGAATACTGTGGGATACTTTAATACCAAAATTTTGATAAGAGTTCAAGAATTGAAAGACTTGAACAGATGATTACAAGAGGCTAAACCTATAGCGGGAGTATTGTTAGAACTAGATCAAATCTATAGGTTTAGTTCACTTGTCAACTCTTGTAATTAATCATTGTAATTCTCTTTTTGATAATATAATGTAATGCATGAATTATATGATAACCCATATTATTGTGTGTGTTAGTTTATGTTACTACAGGAAACATCAGACTTGGTCAATTTGGAAAAATTGACTAAGTGTTAGAACAACCTACGGATGAATAAGTGTTCTTCCGTAGATGTTCTTCGGAGCAAAACTGAAGTTTGTGCTTCCCTAGATCTCCTACGGAAGAACAATAATTGCTGAACAAGACCAAAGATCAAGTGGAGCTGCTGAAGGAGAGCTTGCTGCTGAAGAACAAGTACAAGAACTCCTGTGGAAGCACAACCACTGAAGAACAAATGTTGAAGACTAAGTGTTGCTGCGAAAGACTAATTGCTGCGGGAGAAGAACATCCTACGAAAGGCCAATTCCTACGAACGATTAACAAACTTGTATTGTTTCAAATCATCAAGTATGTAACAAAAAGTTAACAAGTCAACATGTCAGAGCAATATCATCAAATCCATGACGGCGAAGGATAATTAAGTCAACAGAATATTCCATATCACATCAACAACATTCTTTATGTAATTTACAATTTTCTATGTAAATTGTGAATTCCTATGCCGATAAACAAGGCAAGGATTCACACATATAGAAACAGAATATCAAAACAGAATAGCGATATATTAGCTAGAAAATAGGAACAGAATAGGAAGATATCTATACACAATTAGGTGCACATATTGATCGATGAACATTGATCAACGAGAACATGAACAATGTAGCAATATCAGGCATCAAGAACATAAAGCATTATAATCAATTGTAATCCATTGATTGTGAATGAAGAGCAATTGAAAACAATCTTTGTATTGCATTATTACGTTTAGTTTTTCTAGCTGTTCTACTTTGTTCATCGATTTCAACTTTTGATAAGCAATCCGTTAAATAGCAGGTATTGATAATTCTATGATCAATACTTGTTAAAATCAAATTGATAATTCCTGCAACGATCCTTGGATTATCAATATATTTGGACAAAAAATGAAATAGAACCTGCTCTTGTGAGGTGTACCCTCTCCTTTGATAGGCACCTCCTAGTATCTCTCGATATTTAATCAATTTTCAAGATAGTCCGTCCGCATCTGACTTAATGTCTTGCATCTAAGTCATTATTCTGCATCGAACTTCACAATATCAAATATCTAAAATATTTTAATTAGTAATTATGAATAGATGTAACTATGGTTGTTGATATATTTCTAGGTTTATTTCATGCATCAATTCTCACACATCAAGTATTATTAAAACAAGAAAACATGAATTCAACTTTCCAAGATGAAAAATCAAAAACATGAAACTAGTGATCTAAACCAGAACCTAAAAACAACCATAATAGGTAAACAATGCCACCTAATTGATAGCAATAAAAAACGACTAAACATACACTTAAACACCCAAGCCATGAATGTAGTTGTACAACATCTTCCGAGAGCACACCATCCACCCCCAAACCAACCACATCAACATTCCTATAATAAAGTCCATATCAAGACCAAAATTTTAGGGTATTACATATTTTATCATTTCAAATGTATACTTTTGATTCTCGAAATAATAATTTCTTAAGTAATGATTCTCATCATATGAATCAAACTGATTGTTCAAAAACCCAAATTGTTTATCGTTGTACCCGGATTATATAACTAAATATTACATATTAATGATTAGTAATCCATATAGTCATATACCATGGTACACATATAATAGACATCTTACTCTATTTTCAAGTTGATTATGATTTTTTGTGCTTGAATAATAGTTTATGAAAAAATCAAAGATAAATAATAATCTAAGGAATTCCTAAGTCAGCCCGAAACAGTTGAACTGAAAAATGTAAGCCCAGTTAACTGTTTTCCGTCACCCTCTCACCCTATAATCAAAGCTCCCCGTCTACGACAACACATTTGTAATTTGGTTTCGTTCAAATGGCGTCGAAATTTTGGAGTAATCAGGTGATGCAATTGAAAGGGTTGAGAGAGAAACTAGAGAGAGAGAGAGAGAGAAATCAATTCATTGCATAACCTTCAATGAGTTTGTTGCAACAGTTATAAGTAAAAGGGTAACTAACTCTAAAGACTAACAATATCCAACAATTACAATTAGCCCCCTGTTATTAAAACTAAACACATTATTAACCCCTCAACAATTGAACACGTAACAATACCCCTTCCTATAAGAACTTCCTTGACCTCAAGGAAGGAAATCAGGGAAACGAACTAAGAGCTCGTCCAAGTACTCCCAAGTAGCAACCAAAACGTCAGCATCTGACCACTGAACCAAAACTTGTAAAGCAGTTGTATTTCTCTGCTTGACTAGATGTCGGTCCAAGATAGCCACGGGAGAAGAAGTAAAGCGGAAATCCATTGGAAGAGGGTAAACTTTAGTTTGCGGGCCATTGGCAGCCTTTAACAATGACACATGAAAGACAGGATGAATACGAACATCCAAAGGAAGATCCAAACGATAAGCTACTTGACGAATACGCTCCAAAACCAAGAATAGCCTAAAATACTTGGGACTAAGTTTCAAATATCGATGCATGCGAACTGAATTCTGCATATAAGGTTGCAGGCGAAGATAAACCCAATCCCCAACTAAAAAAGCTCTTTCCGAACGATGCTTATCGGCTTGTTGTTTCATGCGATTTTGAGACTTTAACAAAGAATCACGCAATAGCTGAAGAGAGGCTTCCCAACCTCGCATAAGTAGATCAACATCAACATATGCTGAATCACGCGGAACATAAGGAACATGGAGAGGTGGATCATAGCCATAAAGAGCCTTGAAAGGAGTCATATTTATGGCTGAATGAAAGGATGTATTATACCACCACTCAGCCAATGATAACCAAGCAGCCCGTGAAGTTGGCCTTTCCATAACCATACAACGCAAGTAACTTTCAATGCATCGATTAACCACTTCTGTTTGTCCATCAGATTGCGGGTGAAAAGCTGTAGAAAGAGCCATCATAACACCTTGTAACACCATAAATTCTTGCCAAAATTTCCTCAAAAAGATGGGATCACGATCCTAGACGATAGTGATCGGACACCCATGTAATTTATAGACGTTATCAAGGAAAAGTTGAGCAACCCCCGTAGCAGTGAAGGGATGACTAAGTGCCATAAGATGAACATACTTTGTTAGACAATCCACAACCACCAAAATAGTGTGTTTACCTTTTGATTTAGGTAAACCACCCATAAAATCCATAGACAAATCAGCAAAAATAGCAGTTGGAATCGGTAAAGGCTGCAGTAAACCTAGAGAAGGTACAGTCTCACTTTTTTCCCCATTTACAAGTATCACAGTTGCAAATAAAATGCTGAACCATTTTGGAAAGCCCTTTCAAAGAAAAATGTTGCGAATACGTTGCAAGGTCACATGATAACCGGAATGTCCCCCCATTAGAGAAGCATGACACAAAAGAATAATGTCATTTCAAAGAGTGACATCAGATCCAACAACCAACTTATTCTTCTTATAAAGGATATTACCCACCCAAGTGTAGGGGTTTTAACAAGTTTATCAGAGTCATTTTATCCATATAAAATGAAAACACAGTGGAATATGAAAGAAAAACTTGTTACAGTTAATATATATAAACCAATTTATATATTTGTTAAAACCCGTAATGGATCGTTATATGAAAAATCATGCTTACAAACAACCATAGGGTCTTTAGAATTCTACCTCTCAAATGGGACAAAGGAAGATGATCTTTGATTGGCAGTTTCAAAAGTAGGAGGCCTCAAGCTTGTCTACCCCAAGCTTCCAACAAAACACCAGGTTGCTAGGATTTTCTGCACTTGAACTGAGTTTTGTTCTTGGTTTTCCTCGACTGATCGAGAGAAAAGGTACAGGAACACCGATTTGCACCTTTATGTGTGTTGTAAGTTATCAGAGAGAGTAGTTGATTGCAATCATATATTCCACGTCCTATGAAACTGAATTTCAGAGTGAGAGAAAAATGGGCGGGACCCATCCCTTTAACCCAATCGCATTTCTCTAATATTCATCCGTATTAGTAAATGCGGATAAACAACCTCTAACCGCATTTGTAAATGTGGAAGAAGAAACTACATTCGCATTTCCCAAATGTACATCTGCATTTGTAAATGCGGATGACTAGTTCCATCAGCATTTCCAAAGATACACATCCGCATTTGTAAATGCGAATGAACAGTTCATCAGCATTTTCCAAATGCACATCCATATTAGTAAATGCAGATGATCAGTTTCATCAGCATTTCCTTAAATGCTCATCTGCATTAGTAAATGCGGATGAAGAAATTCCTTCAGCATTTCCACAAGGAACATTCATCCACATTTCCTCAAGAACACATCCGCATTAGTAAATGTGGATGAGTAACAAAGAAATGCAGACAAAAGGACTTGTATTGTTGTTCAACCATTTGAATAACAATACAATACAAAATACTCTCTCTTTAGAATAAATTATTCATATAATTTATTCACAACACCAGTGCAAATATTTAAAAACCCAATTTCTAAATACTTCAATTGTCAATATTTATTTACATGATCATATCATAAAATAAATATTGTAGGTGTTTGTCTAGCTTGTTATTGGGTATGACCCGACTTGGATCATAACGTACTAGCCACATCAATTCAATATGTGTCTTGGGCAGACCGTTCCCCACAATCTCCCACTTGCACAATATACATAGAGAATTGATGCAAGTAGTAAATACCGCCTAACAATGGTTTACTACCCCTAATATGCATGACGAAGTGCCATTCAATAACATCATCTTCCTCAAGTCCCTTACTTGAAATGATTTAGGTGAATCTATCATTTATCCTTTTGTTACAGATGTCATGTTAATTCCAGAGACACAGAATGATCATTCCCTCTTGATTTAACTTTAACAGGCCTTAGACATCATACTCTCAATGAATAAGAGGAACAAATCCCATCTTGACAACATACATTTCTCACAATCACCGTGTATCACACCTGAAACTAGCCTTATGTACTGTCCATATTTCAGAACAGCGAAGAACTAGATCAAAGTATAATATTTGATGAATATCGAAACCCAATATCTATCTCAGGTCGGAGGATACAATGATATTCGCCTTTACTCAAATTTACTTGTGATCAATTACATAATTCCATGCAGTAAAATTTGAGAGCGGGTCAGTTCAATATTTGTATCTCATAAATATCTATGAACCTTGGTAGCAACCTCTTGCTCTATATTCATAACTTATGAATATCCACCAATCCAAGTTCATAATAGTCTTACCTTCATATTTGTTCCCACAAATATCACCGACTACGGACATTTAGAATAATTAACATATTCATGGATCTAAACATGCTAAAATGGTACATAACTCATAGTATCATAATCATATATATATATATATATATATATATATATATATATATATATATATATATATATATATATATGAGTCAAAATAACAATTGTTCCGATATTTAAATACTAAATAGATCAAATCCAATCACTAGAATATCAAAGTCCTAAGGCACAAGTATGACTCTCATGCTTTGGCCTTTCAAGGAGCTTCGTGAGTGGATCCGTAATATTTTGATCAGTGTGAACTTTGCGAATACATATCTTTCCTTTTTCAACTTCATCCCTTATGTAGTTGAATCTCCGCTCAATGTGCCTTGTCTTTTGATGTGCATGGGGTTCCTTGATTTGAGCAATCGCACCCTCGTTATCACAAAATATCTCTAGGGGATCTTGAATAGTAGAGACTACCCCTAGATCGGTAATGAATTTCTTTAACCATGCAACTTCCTGTGCTGCTAATGAAGTGGCGATGTATTTCGATTCTGTAGTGGACAATGCCACCACATCCTTCTTTAAACTCTTCCAGGACACTGCCCCTCCATTCATAATAAAGACATACCCCGATTGTGATAGAGAATCATCTCGATCAGTTTGGAAACTCGCATCCGTGTAACCCTTTACAACGAGTTCCTCTTCACCAGATCCGTATATTAGAAACATATCCTTAGTCTTCCTAAGGTATTTCAATATACTCTTAACAACCATCCAATGGCTATTTCCTGGATTCTGCTGATATCTGCTTGTCAAGCTCAAAGTGCATGACACGTCCGGTCTAGTGCATATCATTGCATACATAATGCATCCGATAGCAGATGCATATGGGATTTCCTTCATCCTTTCTTGCTTATCCTTTGAGCTTGGTCATTGAGATGCACTCAATATTTTCCCTCTTTGAATAGGTACCAAACCTTTCTTAGAGTTCTCCATCTTGAACCTTTTCAAGATTTTATCAATGTATGCACTTTGGTTTAAACCTATCAACCGCCTTGATCTATCCCTATAGATCTTTATTCCCAAAATATAGGCAGCTTCACCAAGATCTTTGATGGAAAAACAACTTCCAAGCCAGGTTTTAACACCTTCTATGGTTGGAATGTCATTTCCAAATAGTAATATATCATCAACATACAATACCAAGAATGTGATGATGCTCCCACTAGCTTTCTTATTCACACAAGCTTCATCAGCGTTCTTGATGAATCCAAATTTCTTGATCTCTTCATCAAAACGTTGATTCCAACTTCTCGATGCTTGTTTCAATCCATAGATTGATTTTTTTAACTTGCATACTTTATTAGGATATTGTGGATCGACAAAACCTTCGGGCTGAACCATATAGACATTATCTTCAAGATGTCCATTAAGGAAAGCAGTTTTGACATCCATTTGTCAAATGCCATAGTCATAATATGCAGCTATGGAAAATAATATCCTAATTGACTTTAGCATTACCATTTGCGAGAAGGTCTCATCATAATTAACCCCTTGAGTCTGAGTGAAACCTTTTGCTACAAGTCTTGCTTTATAAGTATCCAAGTTTCCATGCATATTAATTTTCTTCTTGAAAACCCACTTACATCCAACCGGTTTGGAGTTAAGCAGTGGCACAACCAATTCCCACACTTGGTTGTCATACATGGATTGCATCTCTACGTTCATGGCTTCAAGCCACTTGTCACAATCCGAATTGGACATTGCATCACGGTGCGTAGTTGGTTCATCCGAGTCAACTACATAGCATCCATTCATGAAAAATCCATATCTTTTGGGTGGATAGCTAGTTCTACCAGATCTGTGAACGTTTTGTGTGTGTTAATCAACCACTTGATCATTATCAACAACCTCTTGTTGATTGCTAGTATCAACCAAACGTGTATCGGCTTGTGGTTCTCGATCCTCATCAAGTTCCACTGTTCTATCGGTAGTTCCTTCCATAAGGAATTTAGTTTCCAAGAACTCAGCCTTTCGAGCAATAAATACCTTTTGCTCTGTTGGATTGTAGAAGTAATATCCCATCGAGTCTTTGGGATATCCTATAAAGGTACACTTAGTGGATTGGTTTTCTAACTTGTTTAAGGTGTTCTACTTAACATAAGCTTCACAACCCCAAACATTTAAATATGATAATGATGGAACCCTTCCATTCCATATTTCAGAAGGTGTCTTATCCACTTTCTTGGTTGGGGCCATATTCAGAATACGAGCCACGGAGAGCAATGCAAAACTCCAAAATGATAGAGGTAGTGTGCTTCTAGCCATCATAGATCCAACCACATCCAATAGGGTTCGGTTTATCCTCTCAAACACACCATTATGCTGTGGTGTTCCGGGTGGAGCAAGTTGTGAGACAATCCCACAACTCCTAAGATGATCTTGAAAAGCATCACTAAGGTATTCACCTCCTCTATCCAAACGAAGAACTTTGATTGTTTTGTTGATTTGATTCTTTACTTCATTCTTGAAGATTTTGAACGTTTCAAAAGCTTCATCTTTGTGTCTTAACAAATACACATAACCATAACAACTATAATCGTCGATGAAGGTAATGAAGTATCTTTCACCATTCCTTGTCATTGCTTTAAAAGGACCACATACATCCGAATGTATGATTCCTCATAAATATTTTGCCCTTTGGTTAGTACCACTAAAGGGTTCCTTGGTCATCTTTCCTTGTAAATAAGATTCACGCTTATCAAATGAACCCTCTTCATTTGCTTCCAAAAGACCATTCTTTTGAAGTGTTTGAATACAATTCTTGTTTATGTGACCAAGACGACAATGCCAAAGATATAATTTACTTAAACCCATTTTAAGTTTCTTGGTGCTTGACTGGTATAACGAGTTATTAAAGGATGAGTCATCATGAACCAATTCATAAATACCATTAAAAGGCATAGCCTTAAAGTAAAATATATCATCCATAAAAACACAAATACCATCGTTTACAAACTTTAATACATAACCATATTGTTTCAGAAAGGATACAAAAATTATATTCCTAGTCAAACTAGGAGCATACAAAACATTCTTCAAAATGACTTCCAAACCACTTGGAAGCTACAAGATATAGTCTCCTTGGGCTTTGACATCAACCTTTGCTCCCTTGCCCATGTAGAGACTAGTATCCCCTTCTTAAAATGCTTATTTTTTTTGAACCCCTGCAACAAATTGCAAATATGAGTTCCACATCCGGTATCTAATACCCATGTGTTTGAAGAAATAACATTAAGTTTAATATGGATCATGAAAGTTGTACCTGAGGTCTGTCCAACATCCCTCTTGTTTCTCAACTCCTTGAGATAGATTGGACAATTCCTCTTCCAATGTCCTATATCACCACACTCAAAGCATGGATCGTTCTTCGTAACCTTTGGCTTCTTAAGCCTCAGTTTTGGTGGTCCCGGTTTAGTCTTTCCCATACCCTTTCCTTTGATGTATCCCTTGCCGTTGGCAACATTTGCCTTGGGTTCGGGGTGATGCCTTTTCTTGTTGCCACCCTCATTGATCGTGAGAACCAGTAAAACCCTTTTACCCATCCCTGCCTCGGCTGTTTTGAGCATTGCATGAAGTTCCCCAATGCTCTTGTCCCATCCATTCATGTTATAATTCATGATAAAAGTCTCAAACTTCTTGGTTAGACCATTGAGGATCAAATCTGTGGCCAACTCTTTTGAGACAGGACAATTCAGCCTTTCAAGGTGATTAATGTGGCTTTTCATCTTCATCACATAAGATGACACAGATTGGGTTTCTTCCATTCAACATGCATGAAGCACTCGAACCGTTTCGAAGCGCTCTACCCTCGCTTGTTGAAGGAACATTTCCTTTAGCTGGGTAATCATGTCGTATGACCCGTGATGTTCAAAATCCTTTTGAAGCTTGGGAATCATGGTTCCTAACATGAGGCAAGAAACTTGCATAGAATCCTCAGTGTGCTTAACCCAATCTTCGTAGGCATAAACATCATCAGCGTTGGGTTCATCGGGAATAGGATCATCCAACACATATGATTTCTTTTCTTGCTTAAGAACAATTCTCAAGTTTCGAAACCAATCCATGAAATTATTATGGTTTAGATGATCCTTTTCCAGGATAGTTCTCAGTGACAGGTTATGGACTGTCGGGGAGGTAGCATTGTTATTATTTACGGCCATTACTACAATATAAACAAAGTTCAATATTAGTATTTATAAAAAGACATTTTAATTATTTATACATTTTTATGTCTTAAAGACAATTAATAATTAAAATCTAGAATCCAACTTTATATTCAAATAATGGTTAGGTGACCTTTATCCCATTAATTAAATTAACAAGGTAGTCAACTTTTGACAATTGCAACCCTTTGAAACTTCTAGTTTATGGGATCGGTTAAACATCTTTATGTTTAGTCGGCATGTTTAATCCCATCAACACCATTGTACGACATGCTTTGATGACCCTATTCACATGGTTTCCAACTCAAGTCGTCCTACTTACACACACGTGTGAGTTTACACATACAGGTGGTTAGGTGACCTTTATCCCATAAATATGCTAAAACCACCTCAAACACATACGTTCTCTAAATATGGTTAGGTGACCTTTATCCCACAAATAGTTCCCAAGTGATTCAAGTGTTGTATAAAAGGATGGTGTTAAATTTGTTTAAAAGGTATTTTGTTTCCATTAATTCTAGTTATGAAAACATTTTGCACCTTACACTTGCATGCATTCAAATGCGTGGTACACGAGTGAAACCATTTCCAAGGTTCTTTTAATAAAACCCAATTTTATTGTGAAAACATTAACCTTTAATAAAAACCATTTTATTACCTATGTTAATGTTTCCAAAAGAACCGTTTGCAGCTTGTTGTTGATTTGAAATTGTTTAACAGTGTATATTCAAATATCACATGAACAATAAATAAAATCAACCATACAAGCAACACATACAACAACAAGTTCATAACCATAGCCAACTAATTTAACATCACTTGTTGACCGAAACAAGTGAGTTATTAGGTTCTTCCTAAGGGCAACACTTGTGTCGGTGAACTCCCACTTGATCCTGCATCGAAATGCTTCAAGTGTCCACTTTGTGTTGTGATTCTCTTATTCGATTTGAGCTTTCAAATGGACTTAAAATTCTGCACCAAACCCCTTTGGGCCTTCAAAATATGTTTTTGGTTATTGGGCTTAAATCCCATCAGAGCTATAAAGGCCTTTAGGCCAAAAATTGGCCCAAACTAAAAAACATTCTTGTTGCATCTTCTTTTACAAAATTATATATCCTATATATATTTTCTAGTAAAAGTGAAATGCAACTAATCTATTTATTTTACATACAAAATGAAAATAAATAAATTACATAGCCAATAGAAAGAACAAATACATTTAATTATTACAACCCTTTGAATAATCAAATAAAAATCACAACACAACCAAACACAAGGTCTCGGCTAGGTTATGAACATCAAGATACATATCCAAATATGTAAGCAAAATCTGAGAGTTTTCCCCTTGAATCACTGATTTTCGGTTAATGTAAAAAACAAACCAAATATCATTATTCTTGTCCAAACAACTAAATCATCCAAATGATTACATTTTTCAAGATTACAATATGTATGTAAAGTAGAATCTTGAAAAACCAGGAAAACCATAGACTTGAATTTTCGGTCTGTTGGTGAATTAACAGCAAGAAACCAAAAATTCAGTCCAGATGAAGCATGTATCCATATAACAGGATCTTGATACCATTGTAGGGGTTTACAAGTTTATAAGAGTCTTTTTATCCTTATAAAATGAAAAACGCAGCGGAATATGAAAGAAAAACTTGTTACAGTTAATATAAATATAAATCAATTTATATATCTGTTAAAACCCGTAATGGATCGTTATATGAAAAATCATGCTTACAAACAACCATAGGGTGTTTAGAATTCTACCTCTAGAATGGGACAGAGGAAGATGATCTTTGACCGGCAGCTTTCAAAGTAGGAGGCCTCAAGCTTGTCTACCCCAAGCTTCCAACAAAACACCAGGTTGCTAGGATTTTCTGCACTTGAACCGAGTTTTGTTCTTGGTTTTCCTTGACTGGTCGAGAAAAAAGGTACAGGAACACCTATATGCACCTTTGTGTGTGTTGTAAGTTATCAGAGAGAGTGGTTGATTGCAATCATATATTGCACGTCCTATGAAACTGAATTTCAAAGTGAGAGATAAGTGGGAGGGACCCTTCCCTTTAACCCAACCGCATTTCTCTAATATTCATCCGCATTAGTAAATGCGGATGAACAACCTCTAACCGCATTTGTAAATGCGGAATAAGAAACTTCTTTCGCATTTCCCAAATGTACATCCGCATCTGTAAATGCGGATGAGTAGTTTCATCAGCATTTCCAAAAATGCACATTCGCATTTGTAAATCGAACGAACAGTTCATCAGCATTTCCCAAATGCATATCCGCATTAGTAAATGCGGATGATCAGTTTCATCAGCATTTCCTTAAATGCTCATCCGCATTAGTAAATGCGGATGAAGAAATTCCTTCAGCATTTCCACAGTACATCCGCATTTGTAAATGCGGATGAGGAACATCCATCCGCATTTCCTCAAAAACACATCCATATTAGTAAATCTGGAATCCTTAAGTTCCTTAGTCATCTGTTCAATGATATCCTTCTGCCTAACCGGGTACCGATAAGGTTTTTGATTGATCGGTTGGGCCCCTTCCTTTAACGGGTTACGATGGTCAAAATCACGCTGAGGTGGTAAAGCAAGTGATAAGTCAAAGACATCACTGAATTGATCCAAAAGAGAATTGAGAGCCTCAAAAAATTGCTCATTCAAGATTTTCAAATCAACCACCTTGGAATCATCAGATGGCGCCAATCGCATACTACAAAGATGAGCCAAAGTTTGGCCTTGTTTTGTTAAAAGTTTAGTGAGTGACTTAACAAAACATAAAGACAACTTATTGTCTTCTATGCCCTTTAATTCACACGATTCTCCTTCCTCCACAAACCGCATGGTCATCTTACTGAAGTTCCACAAGATATCATTTAAAGGGGGCAACCATTGCACTCCTAATATCATATCATAATTTTCCAACAAAATTAGCAACTCTTCAGCCAAAAACCAACGCCCTTGCATGTACCATTGAAAATGTGGGCACATTTGAGTAGAAGACAACTGCTTCCCATCAGCCATGCTAACCTTAATAGGTTTGATATCCAGCAGATCACATTGTAATTTTGTTGCCAATTTAGCATCAATAAAGTTGTGTGTTGAACCCGAATCAGGTGAAGATGAATCGGTCAAACCAACATCAACACACACATCCTCTTCCTCCTCTCTATCTACCTAAATTACAAAAACTTGTTTCTTTTTACACCTATGGCCTGGGCTAAATTTCTCAGAACACCAGAAACATTCACCATTAGCCCTTTTAATAGCCATATCTTTACTAGATAAAGTTTTTGCATTAGAGTTACCAACAGATTAATGCTGCGAAACAGGTTTAATCAATGGGGCAGGTAACAAAGGAAGCTTATGTGCATTATTTGAAAAAAGATATCTAGGAGAATTGGTCCATTGTTTAAAAGGAATAGTAGTAGAACTACTATAGGAAGGAGCAACAACTAATTTGGTCATGAGATTAGTATGATAATTGCATTGGATTCTGCCCAATCCATAAGCTACATTCAATGTTTTTGGTTGAAACATTTTCACTGGACCTCGAATTTCTTCCTTTAATCCTTTCAAAAACAAACTAACAGCTTGTGAATCAGTAATCGTTACCCTGTTAAGAAGTGAATCAAATTGATTGCAATATTCATCATAATCTCCTTCTTGTTTCAATAGAGAAATTTCTTCCATAGGATCTCTATACAAATTGTTCGAAAAACGATTGGTAATCGCACGCACATAATCCGTCCAACTCAATTTCGCCACTGTTGCACCCCTAGATCGCATAAACGATTGATGCCATTCGAGAGCTTCATCCTCTAAATGAATTACAGCATAACGGAACTTCAAATTCTCAGGAGTTTCATCCACTATGAAGAATTGCTCACACTTGTACAACCATCCATTCATCAATTTTCCACTAAACCTCGGAAAATCTAATTTCCCCAATCGAGTCATGCGTAGTTGACTCCGATCATCCACCCGATCACCACTGGTGGACGCCGATGCATGACTTACATCCTCTATTGTACGATTGTTTAGTAACTATTCCACCATCGAACGAAGTTCAGCCATCGCACGATTAGTTTTTCACATAGAAGCCTTCAATTCCACAAACGCTGGATCATGATCCTTCAAGGTTTTGTCCATTTCCTGACTTCTAGTGTTGTTCGCCATGATTGAATGATCACCGGAGCTCCGACGAGGATTGAGAGCTCTGATACCACTGATGCAATTGAAAGGGTAGAGAGAGAAACTAGAGAGAGAGAGAGAAATCAATTCATTGCATAACCTTCAATGAGTTCGTTACAACAGTTATATGTAAAAGGAACAATATCCAACAATTACAATTAGCCCCCTGTTATTAAAACTAAACACATTATTAACCCCTCAACAATTGAACATGTAACATCATGTTTGTTTAGAAATTTTGTTATGGTTTTATGATGATTTATCTGAATAATATAAATTAATCACCGTTTGGCCACTGTTAGAGCATTTGAAGAAATTTGATGATACCAAGAATTCATAGATTTTTTTATTTTTATATGAGTAGTTACGAGTGAAGTATAAAGAAAATATTATTGTTTATATCATATTTGGAGAAAAAAGAATCCTAATAATTTTTTTAATATTTTTGAAATTGTTTGTGAGTGGATGATGAGGGAGAAAAATAACGATAAAAATATAAAAAAAAATATTATTTAATTGAAAGAAAAAAGAAAAAAATATTATTTTTAATATAAATATGAGATGAACATAAGGAAACCGCTGCGAATGCTCTAATTTCGTTGTTTATATGTCAGTAGGGTGAAAGTGACACTGAGGATGAAGTGAGTGATTCTGAACAGGATGATGTTAATGAAGGACAGGAAAACGCTGTTAGTGCCCATGGTGCTAATAAGTATCTTGACAATAGGGATAATGATAGCGATGATGGAGATGGTCATAAGCGTTTTATTAAGTCCGCGAAAGATAAGCGGTTTGAGGAGTTATGCGCAACAATTGATCAGATGAAGATTAACAATTGGGTTACCCTTCAGGAGAGTTTTGACAAGATTAATCGGCAGCTTGAAAAGGTCATGTGGGTTACTGAATCAGTTAAGGTTCTGAATAGTTTATGTTAAGGCTTTGGTTATGTTGGAGGATTTTTTGAAGCAACCTATGGCAAATAAGGAGGCGAAGAAGAAGATGAGTAGTAGTAATGCAAAGGCGTTGAATTCAATGAAATAGAAGTTGAAGAAGAATAATAAGTTTTATCAGGATTTGATTAGCAAGTGTAGGGAAAATACTGAAAGCTTTGGGGATAAGAAGGATGCTGGTGGATGTGTGAAGATGAGGATGAGGATGATACTGGTTCGGATATTGATGACCCGACAAAAGTAGATACAGAATCGGAGTCTGAACCTGGTTGGGAGAGAATGATGAGTAAAAAAGATAACTTATTGGAAAAATAGTTTAACGACCCGAGTCAGGTGACTTGGGATATAGTTAACAAGAAGTTTAAAGAGATTGTTGCTGCTCGTGGTAGAAAGGGGACTGGAATGCTTGAACTCATTGAGCAGTTGACTTTATTGACCCGGGTGGAGAAAACACCTGCGCAGAAGCTTGAGATCTTATTCAGTGTTGTATCTTCACCGTTTGCTGAAGGACATGCATGTCTTTCTGAATTGTATTCAGGTAGGAGGGTGAAAGAACTGCTTGCACAAGGTGTTTCTCAAAGTCGCTACCATGAGAAGACCCCTGAATACGTAGTTTTAATACCAACATAATAAATATGTGATGTAGCGCACGGAATGAAATCGAAGCTCAAACACGTTGATTCTACGAATACCCGTGATGTTCTTCACCCAAACCCAAATTCGACCCCAAAAGTCACGAATTTGAAGAGACAAACTGTTAATTTCAGAAATGATCAAGTGTCCATTCACATTACACCAAGACAACTTAAATAACAAGTCAAAATTCGAATGGGCCTAAACAAACAAACATGGGCCAAACAAAAGCCCAAAACAAAACCGAAAAACTAGAAAAAAACATAAAAGTCGCCCAAAAACCCACTTAGAGGCGTTATTTTGGAAAAATAACTGGATAACTCGCCTACGGCGATTACCATGATGTAGCCCTCGTTTCCATGGTCGTTTTGACTGGTAGTACGTCAGAAACGGAGGCTCGTAGCCCAGGTTATGCCTATTTTCGTGCAACGCGGTCTTGGGCCTCTAAAAACATTAAAGTCCGGTGTTCAACACTTGGGCCCCAATCAATATGTCATATATTATTGCACTTCTTGGATGAAAATTGGGTAGTTGATTCTCACTTATAATAGGCACTGAACCATATCATACATAGTATAAAGTATGATGGTTAAAAGTTCCTAGATAGTAGATTGTTTGATTGGTAATTTACTGTACAAGTATGGCCTATATGAATGCATGTGTTTACACTAATTAAATTATGATTAAACTTTAACCACCGTATTGTTCACATTCATTTTTTACGAATAATTGAATATCAGTACAAGTAAGAACAATAATAAATAGATTATTGTGACAGTCTTAGAAGCTATTAAATACTCAACTTTTGTTTTATTGTGCCTATTAGAATATGACTCTCTTGATCCGTTCCACTTAACTTTTTTCTTAATGTTGGAAACCAGTTACTGTATTAGCTGAAAATTAAGGAAATTGGTCTAATAGACTGATAGGTCAAACGGGTCAAAAGTCTTCCAAAGTGTTTTTATATAAGGGTCAATCTGACCCATACCAAGTTTTCGGTGATGTCCGTTATGTAACCTGCCTGATTTGTCAGTTTTGCCACTTGCAGTACTTTCTAAGCCTTACAACTGTATGTTTTATTACCACAGGAACGCTTGGAAAGGAGAACACAAATGCCATACCACATGCACATCAATCTTGAGCTTTTAGAGGCTGTTCATTTAATCTGCACCATGCTGCTTAAGGTTCCAAACATGGCTGCAAACACGCATGATTCTAAAAACAAAGCCATAAGCAAAACCCTTCGAAGGCTACTTGAAGTTAACAAGATACAAACTTTCACAGGCCCACCTGAGAATGTACGGGACCATGTTATGGCAGCTACTAAAGCCCTTATCAATGGCGTCTTAATTTCAAGAATCATTTGAACTCATCAAGTCACTTGATGTGTGGAGACTCATTAGATCAAAACCATGAGAACGTTCTACAAATGATACAAGACAGGATCAAAGAAGCAGCTTTGAAAGCCTTCCTTTTGTCATGCTCCTCGCGCTATGATACCTTACAACTTTACCAGCTTTCGAAAATGTTTGATCTTACAGAGGATCAAACTCATTGTACAGTTAGCAAAATGATGAGCTTCACGCAAGCTGGGACCAACCGAAAAAGTCCATTGTTTTCCATGAGGTTGAACACAGTCGGCTACAAGGTGTGGCGTTTCTGTTAACCGAAAAGCTCTTAGTTCTTGCAGAGAGCAATGAACGAGCCATAGAGGCGAGGCAAGGTGGCAATGGATTAGGGAGTCTCCCAACCCGAGTCAGGACTATGCAGCGGTTGCTGGCAGTGTGAAATGGCAAGATAATACGAGTTACTCACAGGGACGTGTGAGGCGGTCAGGGTCCGAGGGATCGAGGAAACCAATCCAAAGGTGGGTATCAGAGCTCGCGGTTAAAGGAGTTTATGGTGTATAATGCTGAATGAATTTCATTGAAAACAAATGCCCTTTAAATAGTGAACAATACAACCGAATTGCAGAATAATAAGGAAACCAAATCATGCCAGCTGTTACACCAAAACAATAACAATAGCCACAATATATCAGCCAATATAATCGGCTGAATATATGCATGCTAAGACACCCCCTCAGTTTGAGCGGGCCGTGGACAGACGCTCAAGCTGGATCGAAAAGACTGGAACAGCTGTCATGGGAGCCCTTTGGTAAAAATATCCGCATATTGCAATGAAGAAGGCACATGAAGAACCCGGATATGACCTACACGAACTTTATCCCGAACAAAGTGTATGTCGATCTCGATGTGCTTCATCCGCTGATGCTGAACTAGATTATTGGATAGATATACTGCAGAGACATTGTCACAGTAAACAACCAAGGCATGTTGAAGAGGATTATGTAACTCGAGCATAAGGTTTCGCAGCCAGGTTGCTTCAGCCACTGCATTAGCAACACCCCTATATTTTGCTTCTGCACTGGAACGTGAGACCGTGGGTTGCCTTTTGGAGGACCAAGAGATCAAGTTATCTCCAAGAAAAACACAGTATCCTGATGTGGAACGCCGAGAGTCCGGGCAACCACCCCGGTCAGCATCAGAGTAAGCTATCAAAGAACGCGAAGCAGACTTGATGATACGTATACCATAATCTATGGTGCCCTGAATATATCGAATGATTCTTTTCATAAAATCAAAATGAGGATCCCGAGGTGCATGCATAAATAGACACACCTGCTGAACGGCATAAGAAATATCGTGTCGGGTAAAGGTGAGGTACTGTAAGGCCCCTGCAAGACTCCTATACAAGGTGGGATCAGAAAACAAAGGACCATCTGTACCGCTAAGTTTAGACGAAAGATCCACCGGGATGGTACATGGTTTGCATGCAGACATAGAAGCCCGGGCAATGATAGCTTTAGCATATTGTGCCTGTGAGAGAAAGAGACCATGAGACTGCTGGGAGACTTAAATGCCCAAGAAGTGATGCAGGCGACCCAAATCAGTCATAGCAAACTCTTTTGATAAGGTTGCAATGATGTTATGCAGAAGTGTGTTATTGGAGGCTGTAATTACTATGTCATCCACATACAATAGCAAATAGGCAATGTTGGATGAATCCCGGTTGTAAACAAACAAAGAGTTGTCGCATGCACTGCTACGAAAGCCATGGGAAGTGATGTAATTAGAAAATCGAGTGTACCACGCCCGAGGAGCTTGCTTGAGCCCATAAAGGGACCTCTTCAAACGACACACAAATAAGGAGCTTGTTTGTCATAAAATCCCGGAGGTTGATGCATGAACACAGTTTCTTTGAGGTCCCCATGTAGGAACACATTCTTCACATCCAATTGATGAATGGGCCATGACCGGGAGACTGCAAGAGATAAAACTGTACGAATGGTTGCCGGTTTAACAACCGGGCTAAATGTGTCCTCGCAGTCAATGCCCACTGTCTGGGAATTCCCATTTGCGACTAACCTGGCCTTATAGCATTCCAATGTACCATCAGCTTTGAACTTGTGGCGGAAAAGCCACATGCAGCGTATGACCGGTCGATCGTGAGGGCGTGGAACCAATTCCCACATGTCATTAACCTGTAAAGCAGTAAATTCGGCTTGCATAGCATTTAACCAATTTGGATCTGATATGGCCTTGGCATATGTGGTAGGTATAGGGGAAATGGTAGTAGTAGTGGTGAAGGCCGATGGAGTAGTGGATCGAGCCTTAGATCGAGTGGTCATAGGGTGTGAATTGGCTGAAGGAGCAGGGTTAGCCGGCTGTGGAGTGGATTGGTTACCCGGGTGGTGCTGGGAAGTGTTTCGTGATGGTTGGTGTGGGTCACAGGCTATTGGGCTGGCTGCTGTAGGGTTGTGGGACTGTGGGGCCACAGGTGGTTGGGCCTGCTGCTGAGGGGCTGTGGGATGTCTGGGACGGCGACTGTAGGTGAGCGGGAAAGGGGCCGTGACAGGCGGGTTTTGAACAGGTCGAGTGAAAGTAGGACCTGGGAGGATGGGGTCGTCGAAAAAATTATAAGTGGTGGGTTTTTGAGGAATCGTGTAGGGGAACACGTGTTCGTCAAAAGTCACATGGCGAGAGATGTGCACCTTGCCAGTGGTCGGGTCCAAACAACGGTACCCTCGAAAATCGGATGGGTACCCAAGAAAGATGCAACGAATGGCTCGTGCATGCAACTTATGTGGTTGGGTAGCTGAGGTGTTAGGATAACAAGCACACCCGAAAACCCGTAGGTGCTCATACTCGGGATGGCAAAGATAAAGGGCAAAGGTAGGAGTATAAAAGTTTAGGCGTTTTGTCGGTAAGATATTATGCAAGTACACGGCTGTGTGTAAAACTTCCACCCAAAGGGAGGGTGGGAGATGAGCATGAATTAGCAGAGCACGAATGATGTCATTGAGGCGACGAATCATTCGTTCTGCCCGGCCATTTTGGGATGAGGTTTGGGGGCAAGCAAACCGAAACAGGAGGCCATGTTGGTCTGTAAAGGTTTTAAAGGCCAAGTTGTCAAATTCTCCCCCAAGGTCACATTGAAAAGTTTTAATTTTTCAATGAAATTGTGTTTCAATTAACCGGTGAAATTTAGCAAAGGTGGGAAAAGTGTCAAACTTGTATTTAAGTGGGTATACCCATACGAAGTGGGAAAAGTTATCTATGAGAACCATATAGTATTTGTATCCCGTTTTACTCGTGATTGGAGATGTCCACAAGTCGCAGTGAATTATATCAAAAGGTGCAAAGGTGAATGTATTAGAAGCATGAAAAGGTAATCGTTTACTATTTGAAATTTGACAAGAATTGCAAAGATTTGAGTTGGAACTCTTATTACATCGAAGATTGAAATTACGACCTAAAAGTTCTAAAACTTGAGCTCCTGGGTGACCCAAACGATCGTGCCAAGGAAGACTTGTGGAAGCAATAAATGTGGCTTGGGGAGGTAATTGCGGCTGAGTAAACGGATAGAGATTTCCAGTGCTGTTGTGATGGGATATCAGCTTCTTAGTTTTAAGATCCTTCAAGGAAAAGCCAAAAGGGTCAAATTCAACAAAAACTTGATTATCACGAGTAAAACGTCAGACTGAAATAAGATTTTTGATAATGTGTGGGCTGTAAAGGACATTGGGCATGACATATGTGCGGTTGGGGAGGGAGTGAAAACCCGTACCAGATCCATGTATTGGTAAAAAATTGCCATTACCCACCAATAATTTACTACAAACAAGAGACTTATATGGGATAAGAATTTTTTCCTTGATCATGGGTGATGTGAGACTCAGCCCCGGAGTCAAAGACATCTGAAGCCCAAGAGGAAGAAGGCTGGTTCATCTGTATATTGTTGAAAGCTGCACTGAGATCAGAGGGACTCAAGGCATTGTACACCCCATGGGGTGAAGGGCTGAAACCACCGAATTGCTGCTGAGGAACGACAGAAAAGTGAGCCTGTGAGGGTGGTGTTTGCTGCTGACCGGCGATGGAATTAGGTCGCCACTACTGCTGGGTCGGATAGGGGCAAGGTGGAGGTGTCCACCAGGCCCAGTTTGGATACCCAGGCTGATGAGAGAAGCCGGGATGCTGCTGCTGTGAACCGGACCAGTTCTGCCTGTTGCTGCTGCCGCGTCCCCTGCCACTACGCCGGTTCCAGGACCCACGGCCCCGGCCTCTACCACGAGTGGAAGAGGAGTTGGGGTCTGAAGAGGGAATCTACTGGTTGTGTTGAGGAGTGGTTTGAGAGGAAGTGGCGGCTAAAACAGTGGATTTAGAGTCTTTTTGGGCGTCTAAACACAGAATTTCATCTTGTAGCATACTAACGGCTTGATCCCAATTAACACCATTCTGATTTATAAGGGCTGCAGTAGTATTGAACTCGGCTGGGAGACCCCTTACCAGTTGAAGAACAAGACGAGATTCGGTCACAGGAACATCGACATCGGCCAGTTGGTTTGCAAGGTCAGTCAATTGCTGACAATAGGCGGCAACGGAGGAGCAAGCCGACAAAGACAGATTACAGAACTTCGTTTCCAATGATGCAGCACGTGCCTTCTTGTTGCTGAGATATATCTTCTCAAGTTTGGACCATGCAGCATGAGCCGTAGCAGTGCTGCTATCCATGACTCGTTTAAGAAGGGCATCGGAGAGCGTGCTGAATATCCATTGAAGGACAAGCGCATCGATTTCTTTCCACGCCTCATATGCAGCAGATGAGGATGCAGGAGGGGCGGTACCATCAATATGGTCCATCACCTTGTAGGCGACAGCATGTAAGCGAAACAACCTGATCCATTGAGAATACGTGACATTGGTACCGTCTAGGGTTCGGATCTTACTCTGTATATTTGTGACAGAGTATGCAGGATGTAAGGATTGAGGCTTTGGGGGCTGTTCAACGACATCTTTAGTCATCGTGATGACTGGTTCGGGCGTAGCCGAACAGAAAGAAAAAAAAGAAGGCGGCGGAAGGATGAAAGAAGGATATCAGAATTGCTCTGATACCATAAAGGAGTTTATGGTGTATAATGCTGAATGAATTTCATTGAAAACAAATGCCCTTTAAATAAGGAACAATACAACCGAATTGCAGAATAATAAGGAAACCAAATCATGCCAGCTGTTACACCAAAACAATAACAATAGTCACAATATATCAGCCAATATAATTGGCTGAATATATGCATGCTAAGAGCGGTACCATCAAAGTGGTTCAATGACTAGGGGTGGTCAGATGGATGGTTTGACTCGCATGGTTAGTGCTTGATTAAATAACCTTGGAGTCAATCATCCTATTGCATTTGAAGTACCACTGATTTTGAGATTTTCATCACAGACCGGTGAAATTGAGGTTTTTTTATTTTTGTTTATTTTAGTTTTCGAGTTGTGTTGGGGTGTTGTAAGAACCCATGGGTTTTAGAGTTGCAATGAATTTAATCTTTGGGTTTGTAGATGTTTATAAAGTCTAATGATCTATCTTTTTCTTGACCCATTTGTAATCACGAGTTTTACATTTGGGTCATGCTTTCTAGATAATGTGTCGAATTGGTAGCATTTAGAGAATTGGTTAAAAAGTTAACGGTTTAACATGTTAATTATTTATTGTAATGATATAGGCTTTAATCATATTTATGTATTTGTGGTCGACCTAACCTGTTACATTTCAACTTTTAGTTTATTCTTTCTTTAATAAGAATCCTTGTAATCCTCGATCTAACCATTTTATCCTTTACTTAATTATACCAGTTTATCGATTGACAATCAATGGGTAATATGATCCTTCACATGTGGCATGGAAGCCTGTTCATTGCAAAACCTTTAACTATCATTTCAAGGCTAGCGAAATATGCTGGTTAAGTCAGATCATATAACAAGTCATCTGTTTGGGAAAACGAGAATGATTGAAATGGATTTTTTTTGGGAAAAAGTATTCTTTGAGTCAACAAGTTTCGCTTAAAAGAACCGTTATAGAAAATATGTCAAATCATCGAGCGTACGGCAATTTAGTAATTTACAAGCTGCATTATCAACACATAACACAATGGCAATTGTAATTTGTTCATATGTTTATTTCAAACAACATACGCAATAAAAATTGATATAGGTGGTATATTTATTTATATAACTAATTATTTTCTAAAAAGTTGGTGCAATCGGAATCAATTTCAATTTTGGTCACAATTCAATCAAACCAACGAAACTGATAACTTTTTAAATAGGAGATACTTCAACCAACCTAAACCTATTATAAACGAAATTCAATATGACCCGTTTCCTGATATGATTCTATATTGTCCTTAAGCTCAAGCTCGATTAGTAAAAACTTGAGCCCACTCGTTTAATTTTTCAAGTTTTAATTAAAAATAATATCCATTTTTGCATAAATGGAAATTTAACAACATATACAATACGAGTAAAATGAAAGAGCAAATAAGCTTAGGTTAGTGTATTTGACTTGGAAACATTAAAACTGCAATGTTATTTCGGTTATAACTTATAAAATAGTAAAACTGGACTTAATTCAAACAACCTAACAAACAAACGAGCTTATCTTAGCTCCAGCTCGGCCTATAAACATATCGAGCAGCTCTACCCAACTCGTTTGATTTCAAATTAATCCTCAAACTTATCATCAAATCTGAACCACTAGATAAATTTATATTTAAAAATATTAACTTTATACAAATCGATATACTACTCTAAAAATTCATCCTTCATTATTATTTCTATATTCCATGATCCTACATAAATAACCCACATGCCATTAAAAAAACATAAACAACCAACGTAGACCGAAAAGGCGTTTAGTCCAACGATACCAAAGTGTTGTGATTATCCTTTAAGTGGTAAGGATTGAATTCTCATAATTGACATATAGTTGCATTGGAAATGTGCAGATACGTTTGACAACTTTAGTTTGTTTAAAAATTGTCGGAAGCTTTGTTGACAAAAGTTCCTAGGACAATTTTGTAGGAAAATTTTTACTAAAGGGCATTTCCTACAAGTTTCCGACGAATGTTACTTCAGTTACGACCTATTTTTCTAATAGTGTTAGTTTTTAAGTTATTCATATATAATATTGGTTAGTAGTTTTAAAACAATATAAAAAATAATTACTTACCAAACATTAGTATTTAAGGCTATTTTATTTAAGTGTGACTTTCAAAAAAGACTGGGTAAAGACAAATGTTGTTACAAGAAGAACAATTATTTGCATGAACAATTATCTGGTTGTTGAATACTCTGCAATTTAATTCAACGTCTACCAAATCAATCATTAACAAAGAATCATTGTATTTTTGTATTCCAAACATGAATAATAACTTTTTAAGTGAATGACTTTTTACAATAAACAAATAACCGTTTTTTTCTCTGATTATATAATATTTGATATTCATGATACACTTTACTTATATAGTAATAGTAATAACTCAATCATAAATTTTCTTTTTTTCTTTCCTTAACAAGTCATCCAATACTGTTATATAGTAATAGTAAAGACTCATAGTCTCATTCGTTTATTGTGTCACCTCAACTATATTGTGACCAATAGATTCTCCTTGGATGTGTTATGTCAAAACTAATTCGTTATTAATTACTCGAATCAGAAAATGAAAACTCTAAATAAAACATTGTTAGATATGTTGCCACACTAACATTGTAGTATAGCATCTCACACAAAATTACATAAACATTAAAAAAAACATTCTTTTTATGTTATAAGTTATAAAACTCTTGTTGTATCGACATTTTATAACATACAACCGTGAACTACCACCACTGTAACTACGAAAAGCATTGTGCGACCCGCTATGCAACATAGGTACTAAAACTAGTTCCGATACATTACAAAGCATGTTATTTTTTTCTTCTACTATCAGTACTTCATATTAACTAAAATAGATCTAATAAATTTTTTTATCATACCATGGCCTGATGGCCATCAATTTTGAAGCAAAATATTAATAATTCTTGTGGCTTTATTTGTCATGTCGTTATCAACTTGTAATCTTTAAGGAATTTTCCGATCACTCTGCCAGCATGCACGCGCACTCTCTTTCCTTATAAAAAACCCATCTCCTCCACCCTCTTCATACCCTCACTTTCTCTCTCTAAACAAACAATCTCACACTTCAGCTGCAGAATGTATGATTTGACTCATAAATCACTCAGAGAAACCAAATCAAGAAACAAACCACCAAATCCATCCTTTTCTTCAAGCCTTCTTGATGATATCTACCGTTCAATGGACGTTGGTGATGAAAAAACCCGTGAATTTACCCTCTGGGAAGTTAAAGATTCAAGAAAACAGAGCTGCGGCGGCGGCGGTGGTGAAGGTGGTGGCGGCAGAGCTCGAGGTAGTAGAGCGGTGGAGGATGAAGGAATAGCAACTCTCCGGCGAGCGTTTTTGGTTCAGAAATGGATGGATGTGAAGTTAAATGTGAAAAACTTTACGCATCGTCGTAGGGCTTCGTCTTTGCCGGATTCTGGTCAGAATCCAGCAATAGATGATGGCCCCTTTTTGTCATCTGGTTCGATCTCTAGATGGTCACATAAACCATCGTGTTTTGGTCCATTCAGACCAAAACAGATAAAAGCTGATGTTTTAGTGAAAAAACATCAGCATATGGAAGATGATTATCGTTTTGACGATAATCGCACCAAAAGAGTTCATCATGGGGCTTTGATGAACTCGAACACGAAAAGAGTAAAACAACCAATCTCACCTGGAGGTCGACTAACAAGCTTTCTCAACTCTCTTTTTACAAACGGGCATCTGATCAAGAAACCGAAAGATTTGAAGAATGTAAAGATCGAAGGAACATCAAAATCGGCCCACGAATCAACATGTTCATCGGCTTCTTCGTTTACAAGATCATGTTTAAGCAAGAATTCTCCTAGATCGAGGGAGAAGCTTAACAATGGGATGCGAAGAACCGTGCGATTTTACCCGGTGAGTGTAATCATTGATGAAGATTGTCGTCCATGTGGAGAAAAATTCATTTTTGGGGAACAAGATTTTATGAAGGTCCATGTAACAACAATGTCGGATGATAAATTTGATGATGATGAAGAAGATGATGATTATAATGACGATGATGATGATATGGCGAGTGATTCGAGTTCAGATTTGTTTGAGCTTGATCACTTGTCTATATTGAAAGAATGCGATGAACTTCCGTTGTATGAAACTACTCGTTTTGGTACAAATCGTGCAATTGCTAAAGGATTAATTTGCTAATATTGTTATACTGTTTATGAGATTAATTACACATTCATTTAATGGTTTTGAGTTGTTACGGTTGCTTTTTAGCAGTTTTACTGGACAAATGTAACTATTATTTTAAAGTTACTACGTGGAATAAATATCTTCAATCATTTATTCTCATCCCTTTAAAATATTCAACGGATTCAGTTATCACATCAATCGAAAAAGGCTCTAAAAAGATCATGTTTTTCTTGTGTCGATTGATGTATCATGATGGTGAAGTGTTAAACTTGAATAATTTTACTCGTTTAAATAGGTCATATGTGTTGATATGTTTAACTCCTTTAATGAAAGAAATAATGTGTGGGTTGTAGTGTTTGTCAACCTACACTCATTAAAATAGAATAAAAAATTAAAAACGGTTTACAAACTACAATCTTTGCCAAGGCAACCTTTTTGAACGTATTTGTAAACAGACTATAAGATTCATTTTCCACTTATATGTTTTACTTGTTTGAGTTAAGCTAGGTTGATATCTTTGATACATATATGATTATTGTGTTATCATCTAATTTATCTTAACCCACCAAGCTAACTAAGAGATGTTAACAACCTGCAAACCTGTCAATATGATATAATTGTTGCCTCTTGTTTTCCTTAATCCACCTTCTCGTATGAGACAATAATAGTTACGGGTAATCTGTTTTGTTTCACAAGACTTTAATTTGGCCATAATCTTAAAGTTTATTTCTATGATCAAACTCTTAACATGTAGTTATAAAGATAAAGCAATAATAATAACTGAGAATGTTGGATATTATATGGAAATGATTACAAGGAAGATGTGATTGGTTTAAATATCTAGAAACATGTGAGAATATTGTGCTTTTTAAGTGATTCTTTACACAACAATACTAAACACCTTTTTCTATAGTTTAATAGACCAAAATCCATGCAGAAAGCACTATGATTTTGAGGATATATCCTCACATTGTCCATATCCATCTGATTCCTCTTCTATTAGATTTTAACCTGACGTTTACAGTAGTTAATATTTGTTTTAGTATGCGATTACATTTAATTTTGATCATACTTTATTAAAATATTACAAATTTTAACACCTCTATTGTATCAACGTTTTGTAATATAGATCCTCAATTTATAATTATATGTACAAAAAAATGTTAACCCATGGCGTAGCTCGAGCACGAGAGCATCGAATGCTAGTTTTCAACCTAAGAAGCTTGTTCTATATCATCCTAATAAAGCTGCATCTTAGTTGTACCAGATGAAATACAAGTTGTACATCAACTAGGACAGTTCATATACTTCTGCCTAACTCGTAAAATGTTAGTATCTTATTAACACTAAGTTTTTAATGCATAATGTATACTACTAATTTTCAAAGTATAGTAGAGGGATCAAGAGGAAACTATCAACTTAAGTGAAAACCCTAAAAACTATATTTAGCTAATCACATAATTTGTAGATTATTTAATTTTTCTTAAATGTATGAACAATATTTAAGTAATTTATGACACTTCTATTTTAGTTAAAAATAAGCTTTTTAATTTATATCACTTCATTCTTGACGGAATGAAGATCGAGTTACATATATGTAATTTATGTGTAGCTTGTATGGATTACATATGCATAACTCATCACATATGTAACTCGTAGTTTTGTTAGTAACCCGGCCATGATTTTCAACAAGTTTTCATTAGTTGTGGTTTTCTCGATAACAAATACGAGATCTTATCAATGCCTTGAAAATATATTATTAAGTTTATAAAGAGAGGACGAATTAATTTGAAACTGAAGGGTGAAAACATGGGGAAATGAGAAGAAAGATAAAGGGTGGGAGATTGGGAGTGGTGACAAATGCTGGAAAAGAAGAGAAGGAGAATAAATGTTTGTTATACTTTTGGTTTTGTTTGATCCCAAGTTGATGGATGGATGGATGGATCGGAGAGTGACAGTTTGTGAGATGAGATATAAAGAAAAAGTAAAAGAAGGGGGATAATGGGAAAAGAAAAATAAAGGAGGGGGTGAAAGTGAAATATCAAGATTCCAAGATCGGAACATGAAGCAAAGCCAAGAGATTTGACAAAGAGGAAAGTGGTGTCTTTATTTTCTTTTTTTATAACGGCTTGTTTGGTTAGATTCAAGAAAAAAAAATAAAGAATGATAGGTAAAGTATTGGAATAAGACATTTGCATTCTTAACGGTCTGGTGTGGGTACTATGTTTGAATATGTGAGTATCATGTTATGTACTTATGTTTGGTTAATATGTTGGAACTTATGATGTTTAACCAATAAGAATAAACATATTATGAAGTGCAATCTAGTGATTGATAATTAAATATAAAATCCATGAAAGTTAACTTTTAAAAACATTACTATTACTGTAAAAAAAAATAGGTCGGTGGCCTTGGCCATCAGCTAAATTTCACGGCTTACTTTTAAATTTTTATTTTTAACTCTTTCAATTTTTATAAAAATTATAAAATGTTACTTTAACCTCCTTAAGTTGCAAAAGTTTCAGGTTTTTCCCTGTAAATTTTACTTAAAATAACGAATTTCTTACATTATTTTCATGTTCTTGTCTATATAAATTTAAGTTTGTTTACATTTTGTTATAAATTTTGTTCGGATACGAGCCTGGTCAAATATAAAATGTTTTATGCTTATTTTAAATCTGTTTTGAGTTGGTATACGTTTTGACGTAAATTTTGTTCGGAAACGACTCATGTCAAATATAATACATTTTCATCCAATGATAATAAATTCGAGTTACTCTGTATTTTAACGTAAGTTTGTTTGGTAATGAGTTGGGGTGATTGTAGTCTATAATTTATCATGCCATATACGACACCACCGCACATGCTTATATTTATGTACGTTTTTAGTTGGTCTACGTTTCAACATAAATTTTGGTTGGAGTCATGTCAAATATAATACATTTTCATTCAACCATATAAATTCGTATTACTCTAAGTTTCGACGTAAATTTAGTTCAGAAACGAATACAGTCGATTGTAGTCTATATTTTATCAAATCGCACGACGCCGATGTAACACGCGACATGCAAAAAAACTAGTTATATACGCAGATCACAATGTCGGTGTAAAATAAAGTTATAGTTATAGATATGCATGATATAAAATTAAAAAAACAAAACAAAAAACAAACAAACAACACTAAGCCTTGCTCAATAGTCTATGAAATAAGAAAAAATTACCAAATTGACCAATTGACCAAATGAAATTATCAAAACAAACATTTGAAAATAAAAAGTACCAAAAAAATAAACCAATCAGAAACTGACACTTGGCAATCACTCGCCACTTGGTTGATGAAAAGTCATAATTCATCGTCAAAAAGCTGACTAGGCAAAGAAAGCCCATAATTCCTCGCTGAAATGACACTTTTTCACGTGTTTCTCGCTGACGTGATTGATTCCTCGCTGACTGGGCGATGAATCATGGGTTTTCCTCATCCAATATTACCAAAATACCATTTCTCGCTCATAATTTTTATTTTATTTAAATTACAAAATTTTTAGAACAGCATTTACCAAAAATTTAAAAATTAGCAGTTTTATTATTTTTTTCATTTATTGGTTTTTCCCTATATAATAGACGCTTTCCTTTAGACCATATTTTTAAAGTTTACTCTTGTTTTATTTATAGACAAGCGAGATATTTTTTTTGTTTTCATAAGTAGGCGAGATTTTAGTTTTGGATTATGATTTACAAATATTACTAGTTGTTTTAAATAATTTAAAAGTTGTTAATATATTTTTAAATTTTTTGAATATTTTATACTAAAACGTTTCTAAATGTGATGATATTTCTATTAAAAGATTGCGTTTGTATTTTTAATGATGCGATATTTAAGAGCATTCACATCCCGTTCCTATACAAGGATGAATATAGTGATTTTTAGTGTAATTATAAGGAAAAACTTCTATTATATAGGGGAAAACCAATAAATGAAAAAAATAATAAAACCTGTGAATTTTTAAATTTTCTATAAATACTTTTCTAAAAAAATTGTATTTTAAATAAAATGAAAAATTCAAGCGAAGAGTGGCATTTTCGTAATTATGGATGAGGAAAACCCATGATTCCTCGCCCAGTCAGCAAGAAGACAACCTTTTCAGCGAGGAATGGATAGAAATATGTCACGTCGGCGAGGAATTATGGCATTTCCTCGCCCAGTCAACTTTTTGACGAGAAATTATGGGTTTTCCTCGCCGTACTACTAAAATAATGTCCTTACAAAGATAAGTTGTGTGCGCAAGCAAAAATATTCGGAATGGGCAGGGCATTATCATACACATAAGCACACACATAATCCTGTTGTTCCCATCAAATAGTTACACTCATTACAAGTCAAGCATGAGATGCCTCATAAATTGTACTTAACCATTCCTTAAGGAACCTATCATAATCAAAATCTTAGTAATGTCGGAGCTTTAATAGTCAAGTCCCTAGGGTGTTCAGGTTAAAGCCTAAGATCCTTTCAAAAACCTAATTCACTAAAACCTTTGGCTCTGATACCAATCGTCACACCCGAAGAAAGGGGCTGCACGTGACGATTGAATATCAACAAACACAGAGAAAACCATGTATGTAATGAAAATGAGCCATTGATTTACAAAAATAATAATAAAATAATTTCATTCTATTACAACTTGACATTCGTATAACTAAATCACAGGGCAAAGGCCATAGGGTCATTATTGTCTATTCCTCAAGCCATTTTCTTGTATGGCTCGTCTAGGTTCTTGCACAGCTCTTCTAAAATGAGTCTTCTAAGGGAAATCAACCATGTTGTCAAAGTTGTAAATCCAGTGCTTGGGGAGCCTATTCAAGACTCCCCCTTATATTTAAATAAATACTAGAAATACATACTCAACTCGTGTCAACATAAAGCTGGTAAGCTCAAGTTTTCTCAGTAATAAATTCATAAATATTCATAAAAAAATAACGCACAATCAAACCTAGACCCGGGTGACCCTCCCAAATGCTAAAACATCCCGTAATCCATACCTCTTAATGTTATTGGATTAAGCTTGCCCTGCTAGCATGGTTAGCCTACACAAATTTATGACACAACTATTATTGAATCTTAATAGGAGTTTCCCTTTCCTAAAGGCCCATTATTTGCGGGTGATTCACCAAATCCACAAATCATGCGGCTTCTAATGGAGTTAATAATTGTGCTCGCGTTTAGGGACAAGAGCAGGAATTATTGCACCATAATATAAGTTTTAAAGAGTATGTATTCCACCTAAAGGTTCAAGTAAAAAGGGATGAACTCATCTTGGCTCCCTTGCATGCATAAACTATACAAATACCGTGAGTTCCTCATATCGAGTGCTTAATCCTCATGGTGACCTATCATAAGTCTACATTTTAAGGATATGATATTTGTTAGCATTTGTACAACGAGAAAAAGCTCTCTCTAAATATAGTTCTTATTATTGTGTTTAATTATAGGATTGTAAGGTAATATCAAAAGATTAAAAGGCTGATGTAACCAAAGAAACCAAAACAACCACAGGTCTTCCAGCATGCATGCACTGGACGTACAAGGTAGAAGTTGCTTCGGAAGTTTTACACTCTCCACAGAAAAATACCCTAAGTGTAAAATCTTCTGAAGCCATAGTCCAAATCTTCCAAAGCCAAATGTGAAGTCTTTCGAAGCTTCAGAGACAAACTCTTCTGAAGCCAATTTGATGTGAAGACTGATTTCTTCCAAAGACAGAGAAGACATGCTTTCTCTGATCTACTTTACATAAAGCTGGCACACTTTCCGCTGCAACTCTAAAGACTCACCAACTTATACAAGTTGGTGAAAAGTTCAGCTTTTGTAAACTATAGATTAAGGTCTTTTTCTGTAACTTCCTACTATTATACCTGTAAACCTTTTTATATTAGAAAAGAATGTGAGCTATAGCATGTCATAGTCACTAGTCAAAAGGCAATCACTCTACATTGATCTTGTTGTCTAGATTAGTGTTTTCAATTGTCTTTCTAAGTATTGACGATTGTAGGATGTAGTATAAAGTGTCTCATGTCCTTGTAATTCTTTTATGCTTTGTAACACTTGTAATAGAACTTGAGAGCAATATACAGCATCTTTAAAAACTATACTTCTCTATTTGTGTTCTTAGATCTATCTCATTACTTACTTGTGTTTTTGGTGTCATCTTATACAAATCCGGTTCCTCATTTGATCTGTTAAGTGTTCTAAATCACTCCTAATTGTGAGACTGATTGTATTGATCACCCTTCACACAGTGCTGCAAGGATCAATACTTATAATAGAGTATATTAGCATTCGAAATCTTTGTAGAATTAGGTTATGCTTTTAGATGTACACATGTATGATAACAATTTGATTTTAGTTTATGTTGCTTATAATTATGATAGTATATTATTTTGCATGGTAGTATTACTAATTACGATAACATGAATTAAACATATTAAGGATGATAATAATCACTTTTTACTAACCGGTATCAATCGTGTTAGTAATCACAGTGTTAAAAGTTGGAGATAATAATAAAATGAGTTGTACTAATACATATTATTATCATTCAAGACATCATACCTGGTAGATGATGTTAGTATTAATAACCATAATATCATTATTAATAAGGTTGGTGATAATAATAAAATAAATAGTAATAGTCGATTATACGATAACGCAAATAAATCTGTAATTTCTGTTAAAATAGCATTTTTAATGTCATTGATAGCATTATTAGTATAATAATAATAACACTAATATTATAAAATTTCATTAGAAGTTATGATTGAAAATATAGTAATGTTTACACAAATGTTAGATGTAAGGTCGTTAATATTACTATAATGTTATCGATAAAATTGAAAGTAATACTTTCTTTACATACTTGCATGTTGATACTTATGTTTATTGAAGTAGGTTGTGTTTTAAAATTATTATGTCATGATCATGCGTGCGCTTATACATATGCATGCCATTATACATACATATATATACATATATATATATATATATATATATATATATATATATATATATATATATATATATATATATATATATGATGTATGTATGTATGTATGTATGTATGTATGTATGTATGTATGTATGTATGTATGTATGTATGTAGGTATGTATGTATGTATGTAGGTATGTATGTATGTATGTATGTATGTATGTATGTATGTATGTATGTATGTATGTAGGTATGTATGTATGTATGTATGTATTTCTAAAATCACATTATTTTCTCATAAAGAATCGTTTACCTCGTAAGAGTGTGCATATATCTGTACTATTAAAATCCTCACGTCTTAGCGTTATATCCAACTTTATAATAATTTAACGATATTAACATGTAGGATAACATGTAACAGTCATCCATAATAAGCTTGATAATAATAGAGCTTAGTTAAATTATTTATTAGGAATAATGTAGTGTTATTAATGATAACATCAATAATGCTAGTATATATAAAAAAAGATATAATGATGATGGTTGTATAACTATGAATTAATTATAATAGTGTTACTTTAACATTTGGTTTAGTAATATTGTTACTAGCAATGTTAATATCAAAATATATTGTTTCACTATTTATGCCCAATAATTTTATCCTCATAATGATTTATTATATACACATGACGTAGTTATTTATTGTTTTAATTTAGATATAAATATTCCAAATGTATATGAAAATCAACTATCTTTATCAAAAATTATTAAAGCAATATACCCATTACACTAAGTATTGGATACACTCAAGGATTATAGTCAATATATGATTTATTATCATTTAGAACCATTTAAAACAAGCTCAACCGGTTTAATATGAATATTATTCATGACAAGTAATCAAAGCGTGAATGTATACCTTCCCATTAGATTACACCGTTTAACCCAAGTTGACCATCATTTTTTACTAGGTTTGATCAATATCAAAACACCCTTAATTTCATACCCAAACACAACCATTTGACATTCTTGTATCCAAACACCACCAACTCCAAAACCATTACCAAACACCACCCAAGATACCACAAACCAACATATATTGTTACTTCTATCATTAACTATTGTTGTTCGGCAGCCGAACAGTGTAACATCTGACCCATTTGGTAATATAAACCCAAATTCAAATCCGCTTGAGTCAATCTTGTAAATAAAATTTATTATTTAGTCATGTTATTTATTTTGTGAAACAATTACAATAAATGTGACATTTTTCAATTTAATTTGTAATTTTAAGATTTATTAATATTTATGAGATTTTATCCAATTCAACTTAAAATAAATAATTCACTTAAAAATGATTTTATAAGATTTATAAAATTATAAATTTTTATTGGTCATTATGAGTTTAATTATTAAATGAATAGTTAAACTACAAGGTTTTTATAAAGTTTAAAGTTAATTACATAAATAGTCTATGTGGTTTATTTAAAATAATAGGGTTGGGTATTAAGAGTTTTAAGTAACAGGTTAGGGTATTATGTTTTCAAATTTGTAACAATATTAGGTATTAAGACTAACAGTAGTTAAAGTTTTTGTTAGATATAAACAAAATAAGTAATATGCCCTTTGTTGATTCAGGGACCATTGTGTAATTAACTATAACTTTAAAGAAAAACCATCTAGCCACCATGTAACCACCATCACCACCATCTAGCCACCATGTACCTTTTGTACCATCTAACCACTATCACCACCATCTAACCACCATCACCACCATCTAGCCACCATGTACCTTTTATCACCATCTAACCACCATCACCACCATCTTACCAACCACTCCATTTTCCGTCACCAACCCTCCTGCCTCCCGCCATCACCAAACACCCAGTCAAGATCCAAACCCTAACTGAGCATTGGTCACGAGAAATTTGCTTGTCCCTCTATTGTTCAAAATAGATCGATAATGTTTACAAGAAATCTGACCCCTAATCGAGATCTAAACCACCACCGAACCATTGAACACCCTAATTGAGCGGTGATGATACAATGATGATGATGATGATACGATGATGATGATGGTTAGATGGTGGTGATGTTTCATTTAAAAAGCTGAAGATGATGAGGGCTAGCGCCGGAGGGGACGGCGGTGGTGGGGGCCGCGGTGGTGGGGGCCGCGGTGGTGGGGGCCGCGGTGGTGGGGGCCGCGGTGGTGGGGGCCGGTGGTGGTGGGAGTCGACGGTGCTGGTGGTGAAATGTCTGTAACCTAAGGTGTGATATATAAATTTATATGATTGCATAAACAGTCCTTCATATATATGAAATTACATAAAAAGTCTCTTTAAGTTACATTAGTAGCCCATGTAAAATGAAAAGATAAAAATACCCTTAGATTTAATGGGAAAATTAACATCTGTTAGTGTTAATACCTTATCTCGTTATAAATTAAAAACATAATACCCAAAGTTGTTACTTAAAACCATTAGTACCCAAACCTGTTATTTTGTATAAACCATAGGGACCATTTGCGTAATTAACTTTAAAGTTTATAAAGATTTTATAAAATTAATTTGATTAGCTTATAAATTAGGGTTTTATTAGTCAAGGGGTTAAAATGTAATTCTTTAAAAGTTAATTAAACTTTTTTATAGAAATTATTAACTTTTAAAAGTACAGGGACTAATCAATAAATTCTTTTAAAACCCAATTAACCCCCATCGTCGGCCCCCTGTTCCGGCCAACACCGGACCAAGCTCCAACGAGCGCCTGTCTCACCCTTAAAATCCACGTGCAGGGTTTTACCGCAAGGCGTGTGACATACCAGGATCTCAGTCATTAGTTACTTAGAACGACTCTATATGAACAAACAATCAAAATCAAAGTTTAACTTTAAATACTGCGGAAGCGTTAAATAAAGCAGAAAACCCAAAACAATGTAACATGATCCAAAATACGCAAACAAACGCGCCCAAGTATTACGCAAAACCAAAGCATAATGTTTAAACAAACATAATCCCAAAAAAAACATTGTTTCATAACATGCTGACAACACCATGATGCTGACCCGTGTAATGTGCTCCTAGGCAATAGCAACCTTAACCTGAGAATAGCATATTAAAAGAGTCAACACAATGGTTGGTGAGTTCAAGAGTTTGCGTTAAACACAAAACAGTAACAGTTGCAAAATATAAGAGGTGTATTGAAATAGATAGCTAGTCTATATTCATCAGTAATAATCATAGTGATTTCGCCATTGAAGCTGACTGTGTTTCGTTTGTTGCCTCCTGCCACGACATAGCACGTAGTGACAATGTTCGTTAAGACAAAATTGCACCCGTTTGACCTCTAGTCGCACAGGTGGGGCTCGTCAGACCCAGTAGTACTACCCAAGATTTCCCGCTAATCATCATTATTAACAATCCGAAAGTGTGAGCACTTTTATGGTATTCAGCACTATATCATACTATACATAACTCATATAAAATAAGCGTTTGTAAACCAGTATGCTATCTCCCCCCAAAAGAGAGTATGTAAAAAAAGTGGGGCATGAACTCACCTGATGCGCGTAATAAATTACTTAAGGCTTAACTTGACAAGAAAGAGTGGATAGACAACCCTCAGAGGTCACCTAGAACACATGAGTACACAAGTACATGTACACAGAATCATAATGAAACCCTAAGTGCTCTACAAACCAAAGAACTCATGGTTTTAGAAGATAAGACACATTTGACCCAGTTGACCCGTTTGACCCATTTGTGACATTATAGGTGAAATTCCATTCAAACAAGCATAACAGTACATCACACATGATTAACATACAAACTGATCACATATGACACTTCATTACTCACATGTACTACCTAGATCATCATACAGCCAGATATCATACAAGTCATGCGAATCTCAAACAATTATCACATTCAATATAGTTACAACACAACCAATGCATCATACATAGAATCAAATCATGCATAGCATGCCATGTGAAGCCACTCACGACTTCACACCCTAAACCCTGCCAATCCTACTAAGTAGAGGCCTCAGATTCGCACGCGTGTATGATGACCATCAACATACCATTTAACAAAACTTTTATCACCCAAGATGTTCAACCATGATCAACTACAATCCAAACAATAGCCTATCATAACCCATATGACCCATTACCATGAAATCCCACAAACAGACTAAACCTACCAATTAACCCAATAAACATTCATACACCCAAACAATACATTCTACTACCTTAGAAACCGTCCATGAACATACTAGCATGATCCTAATGTCCCAAACATACCCCAAACCATCATATTAAAGAATTTGTGCAAATAAAGTTTCCCTTTTGGGAAAGCACATCCCAAAATCTATCAAAGCACCCAATACATTCATGGATTCATTAACAATATACCAATTCAAACTCATGTTAACATCTAGACATGATCAACAACATCCAATCATCATAATTTATCAATCCTCATGAACAAAAGTTTCTACTTTTGGTAACCTATGAACTACAACATTCGTTCTTAGGTTTCAAGCATCAATATCATCAATCTAACACCCAATTATTATCATAAACACATTAACAACATCAATTCATCATCAAATCATAGCATTCATGCAAATAAAATTACTATTATAAACCTATGAACGACACATCAAAATCAAAGCTTTCTTGCATAATCAACGTTAACTAACATATATACAATCCAACTAACATAATAACATCAACAAACAACTCAAAATCGACATCCACATCATCCAATTCGAACTAGGGTTTCTGCCAACATAAAAAACCATAAAAAACATGTAAAAATCTAACCTTTAAACGTGTTTTGGCTTGTATTTGATGCTTCTAACTTGTTACAACCCTTGAATCGATCCAAAACCGAGGCTTTGTGGGTGTTTTTGGCTGAAAATCGCAAAGGGAGAGGGTGAGAATGCAGGTCGCGGCCGAGATGTGCTTTAGGGATAGAGTTTTTAATTTTTGTTTAACTAATTAACGATTATTACCCTTTTAACCCTCATAGTTTGTATTTTATAAAGAGTAGGCTTTTAAATAGTTTTTAAATAGTTTTTAACTACTAAACACAATTATTATTAGTCACAAATAATAATCATGCATAATTTCCATTTGCCACAAAACACATGAAATAATTATAACACGTTTCCACTTTACGCGATAAAATTCACAATTAATATTTAAATCGCGTAAACATATAAGCACAACTTAATAATCATATCATCAACTAAATTATTATCAGATAATCATTATTAATTATTATTAAGTCACCAAGGTTCAACGACAACTAGTGTGTGCTCACGACACGTGTATGTAAGACTTAACGGAACTAACGGAGTTTGGTAACGGAAAATTACCGGATGTCACGTTATCCCCATGTTGAAAGAATTTTCGTACCGAAAATTGCGTTACATGGTGAAGTGTTCCATCACTGGTCTACTGCATTGGCACAAAGTAATCAAAATCGAGTGACTTTTGGGGTAAGTTGTCACATCATCCCCATGTTGAAAGAAATTTCGTCCCGAAATTTAAATCATTACCTTCGCCGGCTGACATCGTCTTTTCGAATAGCCGAGGATACTTAAGCTTCATTTGGTCCTCTCACTCCCACATGAATTCTGGTCCACGTCTCGAGTTCCATCGAACTTTGACAATGGGTATCTTGCTTTGCTTAAGTGCCTTCACCTCACGATCCATTACTTCGACCAGTTCCTCAATGAAGTGTAATTATTCATCCACTTGAACTTCTTCCAGCGGTACGACCATCGTTTCATCCGTTAAGCACTTCTTCAGATTTGAAACATGGAATACATCATGGATTCCACTTAGCGAATCAGGTAAGGCTAGTCTTTAGGCCACTAGACCTATTCTTTCCAAGATCTCAAATGGTCCAACGTATATCGGATTTAGCTTTCCTCGCTTACCAAACCGAATCATGCCTTTCCATGGTGAAACTTTCAATAAGACTTTGTTACCAATCTGGAACTCTAGAGGTTTCCGTCGCTTATCAGCATAACTTTTCTGCCTGTCGCGCGTTGCAGCCATACGGTTCCTTATTTGTACAATCTTCTCAGTAGTCTCGTGTACTAACTCAGGACCCGTTAGCTGGCTATCACCAATTTCAGCCCAACAAACTGGTGATCTACATTTTCTCCCATACAACGCTTCGAAATGTACCGCCTTTATGCTAGTGTGATAACTGTTGTTGTAAGAAAATTCCACCAATGGTAGGTGAACTTCCCAGTTATTCCTGAAGTCAATCACACAAGCACGTAACATGTCCTACAAAGTCTGTATAGTACGTTCACTTTGACCATCAGTCTGTGGATGATAAGCAGTACTCATATCCAATCGCGTACCTAAAGATTTCTGCAACGACTGCCAGAAGTGCGATGTGAAACGAGAATCGCGATCAGAAATAATTGAGATCGGTACTCCATGCCTCGAACAATCTCCTTCAAATAGAGTCGGGTTAATTTCTCCATCTTGTCTGTTTCCTTTATCGCTAGGAAATGTGCAGACTTTGTTAATCTATCCACGATAACCCATATTGTGTCGCAACCAGTAGAAGTTCGAGGTAACTAAGTAATAAAATCCATTGATATCTGATCCCACTTCCACATAGGGATCTTGGGTTGTTGTAATAGTCCAGACGGTTTTTGATACTCCACTTTTACCTTTGAGCAGGTCAGACACTTGCTCACATATGTAGCTACATCCGCCTTCATGTTAGGCCACCAGTAGTGCGCCTTCAAATCATGGTACATCTTGTCAGATTCAGGATGTTTAGAGTACTTAGACTTATGTGCCTCACTCATCACCAGATCTCTTAGATTTCCATGCAGAGGTACCCAAAGTCTGTCCATGAAGTAACGAATTCCATCCGCTCTTACCTCGAGCTCCTTGTCCATTCCCCTTAACGATTCAGACCCAATGTTTTCTGCTTTCAAGGCTTCTGTTTGAGCCTCTCAGATTTTTTCAGGTAACCGTGTGCTGATAATAAGTTGCAAAGCTCGCACACGTCAAGGTTTAGCAGTTTCTTTCCTACTCAGCGCGTCAGCAACTGCATTTGCTTTCCCCGGATGATATCTGATGGCACAATCATAATCGTTCAATAATTCCACCCAATGTCTTTGCCTCATGTTCAACTCCTTTTGCTCAAAAATGTGCTGAAGACTTTTGTGATCGGTGTAAATAGTGCATTTGGTACCGTACAAGTAGTGTCTCCAGATCTTTAAGGCAAAAACAACCGCACCCAGCTCCAAGTCATGGGTGGTATAGTTCTTCTCATGAACCTTTACTTGTCTAGAGGCGTAAGCTATTACCTTATCCCACGGCATCAATACACACCCAAGTCCTTGAATAGAAGCATCGCAGTAGACTACGAAGTCATCACTTCCCTCTGGTAACGCCAATATCGGTGCGCTACATAGTTTCTGTTTCAGTAATTGGAAAGGAGATTCCTGACTCTCACCCCATTTGTATGTTGTTCCCTTGTGATTCAAAGCTGTGAGAGGTTGTGCAATCTTAGAGAATCCTTTGATGAGCCGTCGATAATATCCCGCTAATCCAAGGAATTTTCGTATCTCACTTGGTGTCTTAAGAATAGACCAATTCTTTATCGCTTCAATCTTTGCAGGATCAACATGTATTCCCTTCTCGTTGACAATATGACCCAAGAATTGCACCTCACGTATCTAGAAATCACACTTAGAAAACTTGGCATACAATTTTTCTTTTCTAAGTAATTCCAAAATTAACCGCAAGTGCTCGCCATGTTCTTCCTCAGTCTTGGAGTAGATCAGTATGTCATCAATAAAGACAATCACAAACTGATCAAGGTAGGGTTTGCACACGCGATTCATGAGGTCCATGAATACTGCTGGTGCATTCGTCAACCCAAATGGCATGACCAAAAATTCATAGTGACCATATCGTGTACGGAAGGCAGTCTTCGAGATGTCCTCTTCTCGAACTCTCAACTGATGATACCCAGACCTCAGATCAATCTTAGAGTAATAGCTTGACCCTTGTAGTTGATCAAACAAATCATCTATACGAGGTAAGGGATATCTATTCTTGATAGTAACCTTGTCTAGTTCCCTATAGTCAATGCACATTCGAAATGTACCATCCTTCTTCTTGACAAACAGAACTGGCACTCCCCAGGGTGACGAACTCGGTCGGATAAACCCTTTATCCAACAACTCTTGCAGTTGAGCGGATAATTCTTGTAGTTCGTTCGGAGCTAACCGGTTAGGTGCTCTCGCAATCGGAGAGGCTCCTGGAGTCAACTCAATTGGAATTCAACTTGACGATGAGGCGGTAATCCAGGCAGGTCTTCCAGAAACACCTCGGGAAACTTGCGAACTACGGGGTTATCCTCTATCTTCTTTTCCTCGGTCTGTTTATCCGTGACAAGTGCCAATATGGCCAGTCGACCCTTTCGTAACAACTTTTGTGCCTTCATGAACGAGATGATGCCTATCACCGCACCACTCCTATCACCTCTGACCGTAAGGACTTCTTCACCAATGGGAATCCGTTTGATCTTCTCGTGGCATATGACTTCCACTTGTTTACCGGAAAGCCAATCCATGCCTACTACTACATCAAAACTTCCTAGGGTAACAGGCATGAGATCTATGGCGAATGTATGACCAGCAAGCTCTATCTTGCAGTCTCTAAGAATATGCGTTATGTGAATCTGTGTACCGTCAGCTAACTCTACGGTGTATTTAGATTCTAAAGCTGAGGGCATATCACTTAAAAGACTACAAAACTTAGTGGACACTAAACTTCTATCGGCTCCGGTATCGAATAATACGGTAGCAAAATGACCATTAACCAAAAATTTACCAGTTACAGTTGTAGGGTCGTTGATCCTCACCTGAGCCAATGACGAAGGCTCTTCCTTTAGCTCCATTGTTGCTATTGCCTCCATTGTTGTTGCCATTACCGTTGTTGTTGTTATTGTTGTTGCCATTGTTATTGTTGTTGTTGTTGCCATTGTTGCTGTTGCCATTACCATTCCTTCTGAGTTGGGGACAGTTGCATCTGTAATGGCCTTCTTTTCAGCATTGAAAACAGCCTTTGGGAGTTTCCTGGGACTGTTGTGGCTTTTTCATCAGCTCACCACGGCAGTCTTTGGCTGCATGACCAATCTTCCCATATTGTTGGCACTTGAAATTGTCACATCGACCCACATGGTGGTAGTTACACCAGTTGCACTTTGGCTGTCTTCCTCCATACCCACCGGGTCCTTGATTTGAGGGAGTCGCCTGGTTGAAGCTTCGATTATTATCGAACCTCTGTTGTTGTTGCTGATTTTGCTGTTGTTGTTGAGTTTGATATTGGTTACTTGATGGCGATCCGTTATTTCCTGAACCATCCCACTTGCGTTATGGTCGGGTACGCTTTCCACCGAGCCCCGCTTAGGTAATCGTCCTTGCTCGACTGCTTGATCAGTCAGCCTGTGGGCTGTCCAGATAGCTTGTTGCATGGTAGTGGGGTTAGAGGCAGTTACCATACTTTGAATTTCGGGCACCAGTCCACGTATGTAGTGCTCGACTCTCTTATGCATTTCATTGACCATTCCAGGGCATAGTGTGGCCAACTCATGAGTAGGGGTCGTGTAGGCTTCAATCTCTGAGCCTTGCATTTTGAGTTGCCAGAACTCAATCTCCAGCTTCTATACTTCATTTCAGGGGCAGTATTCTTCAGTCATGATTTCCTTGAATTCATCCCAAGGCAGTTCGTTGGCTATAGCTTGACCCAGCATTTAAACCTGGGCGTTCCACCAGGAAAGTGCTGCGCCTTCCAATGTCCCGGTGGCATACTTCACCTGATCAGCAGGCGGGCAGTTGCATTTTCTGAAGATATACTCTGTCTTCTTAAACCACCTTACATGCCCCACAGCCCCTTCCGTCCCGCTGTAGGTATGGGGTTTACAGTCCATGAAGGACTTGTAGGTACATGGTGGTGGTCCTGTTTCGACACCCAAACATTAGTCAGATATCCTAGACAAATAACTAGGATAATTAATTTAACCTCTTGTTATCATTTACCTGCTGGTTGTCCCGGTTGGGCCGCAGCCACTGCCGCCTGAACATGTTCATTGATTAAAGCAGCCAATTCCGCAAGCGTCATGTTTATGGCTCCAGCACCACGGCCTCCGGTGCCACGTCCACGACCACGCCCACGTCCTCTTCCGCGTGCGTCCATTTTTCACTTTACAATTCACAAATAAAATAATGAGTAACATCCAACACATTAATCTCATCGAAGTACAGTAAACAATAAGAAATAACGGGTTCACCACAACCACAACATTTATAACAAAAATAATAACCAAAGATAAATAAATTGCAAATGAGTCACAAAGTATTCCATCAATGTCAAAATTTAAGTTTGTCAGTTGGGTGGGAAACAACTCTTCCCACTTAGGTTTCAAAGAAAAGAAACACTATATAGTCTAAGTTATGTAATGAGGAAGTCAATCCACAATATCCGACCCATCACTGTCGTCATCCGTTTCCTCCGGTTCCTCCTCCTCGGGGTCTTCGGCAGGTGCAGGAGCTATAGCAATCTGGAGTGCTACCAGTTGTGCCTCTATAGCAGCAAACCTATCGTTAGTCATCACCTCCCGCTGCTCTAGTGCATTCACGCATCCTGTAAGTGCTCCCACGCCGTCAGCCATCTCATAACACCCATTAAGGGTTTTCCCATGTTGCTCCTCGAGCGTATCCACTTGTTGTCGCAGTTCTCGCACTTGGTGTCTTAGGGTAAAATTCTCACTAGTGAGTATCCTGACACGTTGCTGCTTGGTGTCCAGTGCAGCCACTAGTGCAGCAAGGGCTTGCTCTTGAGGAATATCCAGGGTAGGGAGTGTGAGAGATGGGGTAGCTGTCGACGACCTCGTTCGTGGTCGGGTAGAAGTTATCGGTGGTACTCGCTCCCGATATATCATATGCCGTATGCAGGTAGGATAGTAATCCTAATCTCACGGAGGATCACATCCAGGTATCATGAACAGTTGATCCCAATCAACCTCTTTAGATGGATACTGATGTCGTGGCCAGTCCGATCCACTGTCCGGTACGAGTGAGTACGGGGGTGACTCAGATCTAGCGGGTCTCTTACCCAAGTCACGCGATGATGATGCCATGCTGCGAAGTACGTGATGTGTATGCCAATGAGTATACAGTAAGGAAGTAAGCGACAAGCAACCAACAACTGTGCGGTTATAGTCTAGTGTGTGTATGCAACCTAGTTCCCTATAACCAATGGCTCTGATACCAATCTGTCACACCCTCAAAATCCACGTGCGGGGTTTTACCGTAAGGCGTGTGACATACCAGGATCTCAGTCATTAGTTACTCAGAACGACTCTATATAAACAAACAACCAAAATCAAAGTTTAACTTTAAATACTGCGGAAGCATTAAATTATGCAGAAAAACCCAAAACAATGTAACATGATCCAAAATGCGCAAACAAACGAGCCCAAGTATTATACAAAACCAAAGCATAATGTTTAAACAAACATAATCCCAAAAAAAAAAAACATTGTTTCGTAACATGCTGACAACACCATGATGCTGACCCGTGTAATGTGCTCCTAGGCAATAGCAACCTTAACCTAAGAATAGCACACTAAAAGAGTCAACACAATAGTTGGTGAGTTCAAGAGTTTGCATTAAACATAAAACAGTAACAGTTGCAAAATATAAGAGGTGTATTGAAATAGATAGCTAGTCTATATTCATCAGTAATAATCATAGTGATTTCGCGATTGAAGCTGACTGTGTTTCGTTTGTTGCCTCCTGCCACGACATACCAGGTCGTGACAATGTTCGTTAGGACAAAATTGCACCCGTTTGACCTTGAGTCGCATAGGTGGGGCTCTTCAGACCCAGTAGAACTACCCAAGATTTCCCGCTAATCATCATTATTAACAATTTGTAAGTGTGAGGACTTTCAAGGTATTCAGCACTATATCATACTAAACACAACTCATATAAAATAAGCGTTTGTAAAACCAGTATGCTATCTCCCCCAAAAGAGAGTATGTAAAAAAAGTGGGGCATGAACTCACCTGATACACGTAAGAAATTACTTAAGGCTTAACTTGACAAGAAAGAGTGGATAGACAACCCTCAGAGGTCACCTAGAACACATGAGTACATAAGTACGTGTACACAGAATCATAATGAAACCCTAAGTGCTCTACAAACCAAAGAACTCACGGTTTTAGAAGACAAGACACATTTGACCCAGTTGACCCGTTTGACCCATTGGTGACATTATAGGTGAAATTCCATTCAAACAAGCATAACAGTACATCACACATGATTAACATACAAACTGATCACATATGACACTTCATTACTCACATGTACTACCTAGATCATCATACAGCCAGATATCATACAAGTCATGCGAATCTCAAACAATTATCACATTCAATATAGTTACAACACAACCAATGCATCATACATAGAATCAAATCATGCATAACATGCCATGTGAAGCCACTCACGACTTCACACCCTAAACCCTGCCAATCCTACTAAGTAGGGGACTCAGATTCGCACGCGTGTATGATGACCATCAACATACCATTTAACAGAATTTTTATCACCCAAGATGTTCAACCATGATCAACTACAATGCAAACAATAGCCTATCATAACCCATATGACCCATTACCATGAAATCCCACAAACAGACTAAACCTACCAATTAACCCAATAAACATTCATACACCCAAACAATACATTCTACTACCTTAGAAATTGACCATGAACATACTAGCATGATCCTAATGTCCCAAACATACCCCAAACCATCATATTAAAGAATTTGTGCAAATAAAGTTTCCCTTTTGGGAAAGCACATCCCAAAATCTATCAAAGCACCCAATACATTCATGGATTCATTAACAATATACCAATTCAAACTCATGTTAACATCTAGACATGATCAACAACATCCAATCATCATAATTTATCAATCCTCATGAACAAAAGTTTCTACTTTTGGTAACCTATGAACTACAACATTCGTTCTTAGGTTTCTAGCATCAATATCATCAATCTAACACCCAATTATCATCATAAACACATTAACAATATCCATTCATCATCAAATCATAGCATTCCTGCAAATAAAGTTACTATTATAAGTAACCTATGAACGACACATCAAAATCAAAGCTTTCTTGCATAATCAACGTTAACTAACATATATACGATCCAACTAACATAATAACATCAACAAATAACTCAAAATCGACACCCACATCATCCAATTCGAACTAGGGTTTCGGCCAACATGAAAAACCATAAAAAACATGTAAAAATCTAACCTTTAAACGTGTTTTGGCTTGTATTTGATGCTTCTAACTTGTTACAACCTTTGAATCGATCCAAAACCGAGGCTTTGTGGGTGTTTTTGGCCGAAAATCGAAAAGGGAGAGGGTGAGAATGCAGGTCGCGGCCGAGTTGTGCTTTAGGGATAGAGTTTTTAATTTTTGTTTAACTAATTAATGATAATTACCCTTTTAATCCTCATAGTTTGTATTTTATAAAGAGTAGGCTTTTAAATAGTTTTTATATAGTTTTTAACTACTAAACACAATTATTATTAGTCACAAATAATAATCATGCATAATTTCCATTTGCCACAAAACACACGAAATAATTATAACACGTTTTCACTTTACGCGATAAAATTCACAATTAATATTTAAATCACGTAAACATATAAGCACAACTTAATAATCATATCATTAACTAAATTATTATCAGATAATCATTATTAATTATTATTAAGTCACCAAGGTTCAACGACAACTAGTGTGTGCTCACGACACGTGTATGCAAGACTTAACGGAACTAACGGAGTTTGGTAACGGAAAATTACCGGATGTCACAGCGCCAAACCCTCAAATCAATCGGTTAAAACTCAATCAAATGGCCCCCTTATGATCTTGAGCTGGGTTTGAACTCATGACCCTTTTCAATTCGAATTATGAGGTTGTTAATAATCATTCGATCGAAACCGATATCCCCATTGAAACTCAAAGCGAATCCCACTCGAAACATATCAAATCAAGTCAATTAAAAGCTTGAAAACGTTCTTATCAAAATGAGGAATTCAAATGCACGAATAATTACAACTGAAATCATGTAGTAACTCCCAAACCAAACCCAAAACAACCGAATCATGCATTGAAATTTTTCGATTCCAAACAGTCGCAATTGAACCTGCAACTATTTCAAGCTTTCTGTAACACCAACTTAAAGTGAAACAACCTCACACCATCGAATTCAATTTCTATCGTTCTTTCAAACTTGCAACTTAGTCGTGCATCACCTTTTAATCTGGATAGACCAAAATTAACTACGGTCTTTTCATCCTCATCACCTCTTGAAGCTTTATTAATCATTAATTAAATCAAGCAAACACTAAATTCCTGGAATCAGTTCAACCTTAGACGCGACCATCATCCTTTATGTTTTTCTTTAAATCGACCTTCAATTAGGTGATTAAACTCTCTCACACACATACGATTAAAGATGGGGAATCAACCCCCGTTGATAATTACAGTTAACAACATCTTTTGGGTGTCCAATTTTCCTCCAATTGAGTAAGGGTTCATATGTGATTTGGGGGATTTGTTTAAATCATTGCTTTTTATTAATTTAAAACCAAACTTAATAAGAATCGGGGCCTTGGCTCAACTGGTTAAAACATTCATCAATTACAAAGGAGACCTGGGTTCAACCGGGGCTTGTACTTATTATTTTTAAAATAAATTATTGTATACTAATTAATTCAAGAAATTTTTTAGCATATTATTACTAAAGAAACTATTTTTGTTAATTAAAAAAACTATTTTAGAAATTATTATCTAATGTCTAAGATTCCTAAACAATTTAAATTCATATTTATATTATTTATAAAGGTTAAAGGTTATAAAAAATTCTAAAGCTATTTACAAATTTTAAGTTTTATAAACATTGTTTTCAATCAAACATAAATCATTTCAAATTATTTTAAACTAATACTTTTTAAATTATTTAAATAATTAATTATTCAATTAATTAATTTTTTGACCAATAATTAATTATTAAATTGATTATTTTATTTTCACACTTTAATATTCAAACTCTAATATTGTAAATTAAAATTTTTACTGTAGTTAATAATTCCATTTCACTAATTATTCATTACTTTCAAATTGAGTTATTCAATTAATTTATTTTATTTAATCAAGTTATTACATTTTATTTACACAATTTATTAAAACCCCAAATGCCAATTGGAATCCTAATCTATGGCTCGTCTTTAAATCATTATTATTCTAGTTTAAGACACTTGTTGATGTTTATTTTCGCAGTTTAGTATTCAAATTAATCATATTTATCAAGTGAGTATCCATTGCCCATTTTTGTATGTTTATTATTTGATAAAATCATGTCACACTTATACAATCAATTGCTATTGATTGTTATTTTGTTTCAAAATTCAATACAAGACATGTTACATTATTACTTGCAATTATACGTGCATAGTTAGATAAACTAGATAATAACACAATCATTAATTCATGCAACCATGGTAACAATAACAGATCTATTGGTTTGACAAACCCACCCTATTTTTTATTCACATGGTGATTGAAACCAAAATCATACATTCTATAAGTTTTCTTCTGCATACCGAGTCAATTCAGTCTTCAGGTTTGATTGTGTTGATTTGTTTTTTATGTTATATTATTGCACTTATAAGTTTTGATATTGTTATGTGAATTGAATTGTTTTTATTCAATTTAATCAATCTATATGTGTATTCAAACCTGTGTTTATTCACCGGCTAATTTGTTAGCTGACTCGTTACTTTTTCACATAATTTTAGTAATGCCGAGTAGTGGACTTCTATATGCACATTTGGGCTTGGACTTAGTTAAAATTAATAACAATTTCATTATGATTATTTGAGTTTTCATTTGATTTGTAATGTATTGTTTGACTAGCATTATCCTATGAAACAATATATAATATTATTTAGACACAATTACTATCATGTGTAATGAGAAGTAGCTTCACATTCGTCCGCCTTGATAATTTCGCCGTCGGTTGGGGTGTGATAAACAATGACTGTTGTTGCCACCATGAACAACCATTACCACTAAGCACCATCACAGGCCGTCATACTTAGCCATAGCTGGTGGCTGTTGCTGCCTCCAACAGGGGCCAGAACAACCATAGGTACTCCTATTTCTTCCATCTTCAATCAATTGTGTAGATCTGCCCAAATAATACCCAGCATGCGTAGACCAAAGCAGAAAGAGGTCATTTTCAGTTCGCTGGAATCCGATTGTAGCTTGGTTATCTCTGCCACCATTGCTGGAATCACGAAACCATCACCACCATCGGGATCGGCACGTCGAGATTTGCAAGGTGGTGTGAGCCATTTGCCTGGATCCCCATTCACGCGCCGCGTAACCGCCGCTACCATCGCACCTATCACCGCCTTTGCCCCCATGCTGCTGTTCTACTTTATCACCGGATATCTGGCCGGAATTTATTGAGAGAGAAAGATGTTGTGTGTGTGTTTTTAGTGAGAGGAATGGGAAGGGTAGATAGAGAAAGTAAGCGGACACAGTGTCCTCCTGACACTGTCTTCCACCGAATAACTTCTTGTGTCGGGTTTCTTATTTTATGATAATTTAAAGAGCTTTACTTCGTATATGGATATGCTTGATAATTATTATAATAAATGTTGTTTTAACAATATATAGGAGACATCTAAGTCAGCGTCTGTCGGAAATTGCGTATTAATTTGTTTTTTGAATTTGATTGTTATTCACAATCAAAGGCATTCTAATAATGTGAATTTTTATAATGTTAAATCTAAAATAAATATTATGCAATACTTTCTATAATCAAACTACGCGTTAATCGAATATACGTGCTGCTATTCATAGTCGCGTTATCGATGCTATAAATTGCCAGATTTGCTCAGTTCTCATAAGATTCTTCAGATTGCTAAGTGTTTTATTTAACATATTACCTTTTGAATTGAATTTTATTGTTTGTCCATAGTCGGCTAGTTTGTTTATTAGGATTTGATCGCGTTTAATACGATGTTTTTGGGCTAAAAAGAAAATTTTCATGCATATGATTTGGGGCTGTCACATTCTTCCCCACTTAAAGGAATTTTGTCCTTAAAATTATTGTATAGATAATATTGTTTTAAGAAGTGTTTTGTTTAGCAAAAGTTAGCTACATATAGATCTTGAGATTAATTTTAGTGGTCACGAAGGCGTTCTATCCTAGGATGTCATCATAAAAAAATTTGAATTATATTTACATAGTTAAGGGAACTAGTAGGTACTTGGGTTTTTTTTTACTGAATGAATCAAATCAAAGGAATCATTTCATGAGTGAAAATGCTTAAATCTGGAGTGGGTTTTTATAATTAGAGGTTGATTATGCAATCACTAGGGATCTATGGCATGTAAACACATGAACACGTTGTAGGAAATTTTAGTTAACAAGCTTATCTGGTTGACATGTAGTTTATCGAAGGGGGGGGGGGGTTGCTAGATCGAGATAAGATATCCTTCCCATCATCGCATATAACACCATTTTCCATAGAGGATCAACTTAAAGAAACATAGATCTATAAGGTAGGTTCTAGGGCTAAGGGTATAATTGAGGTGTTTGCCGATTTTATTAAGTATAGACCGGGACTTAGACGCAATAGCTGCCAATCAATTAACTTTTGACATTGTAAACTAGGAAGAACATGAATCGTGATGAGTACATGAACTATGTTAAGGAGAAGTTGTTGGTGACAACAACCTATTAAGGGCTCATCACGCGAGCTTGATTCTATATAGCTTTTTCTTAATAAATTTAGTGAGAACACCTTGCTACAACTACTGCATCTACTTTAGTTAAGTTCCGCAGGAGTTAAATCCCTTATCGAATGCATTATTTTTTCGCTATTTTAAAGCCAACTAAATTCCTTGTACACAATACTGCACTTGCCAAATGGAACAAGTGTTTCCTTTGTGTGCCTTGGGTAACCACTGATACTTGAATTGAGAGGCGCGAACAGCCTGCTCAAGAGCACGAACTATTCCAGGAATATGTTCCACATGTTTGACTGAATATGGCATGCTTCGCTGCTTTTCTTGATTGCTTCCCTTTTTATTACTACAACAATTGTGATATCATCCTTGTAAATTCTTTGTTATTTTATTCGGTTCCATCATAACATATGACTACATCCAGCTCTCTATCTCCTTAACATAACTTCATATTCAATCGATATATTAAAAATAACTAATCTATGCCTTAGTTGTAACCGATTCACTCATGTTTTGTTGTGAGTATTGTCATGAGGTAGGTAGTTCCTGGTCGGTCTAAACTCCTCAATTATAAACTGTATAGATTTCATGATATCTAATAGTAGGATCTTCACTCTAAGCTCTAGAGTGAGAAACCAAGTTTATATTCTATAAAGGTTCTTGAAAGTGAGGGGTCACAACTCTAATGATGTCTTCCTTGGGTGTAGTTCTTCTTTTATCTAATTGCACCTCCGTCATCCTATTAGTCAAGTTACTAATAAGAGTGCATCTTTTGTTTGTCGACCCTTCTTGTGAATCATTATTATGGGGAATAAAATCCTTCAATCTCCACTCAAACCATTGCCACGTGAGCTCTTCCTTTGCCATTGGTGGCAGTATAGTATGGGATTTTTAGAGTATTCTTTTGTCTTCATATTCTTGCATTAGTTTATTGGTTGGGTTAAGTTATCCTAAATCAATAAGTCTATAGTCCTAGAATCAAGTCTCTAATTGAAGACTATCAAGTTATTTTCTCCTCCATAATCAGCTCTAAAATTTTTGCTTTTGGCTTTAAGAAGTTAAGGATCAACACTCCTATTGTGATGACACTTGGAGGTTTACGGGAATGATAGGTTTAAGAAATGTATTAATCAGGTATGGAAATACATAATGCTTCAGGTATGGAAATGCATAATGCTTGCAAAGAGTGTTAGTGGGTAATTAGGAAATTGCCTATGTTGATGTCATTGGCCAATAAATGGCATAACCAATTGGAAAATTCCTTAGATAGATGTCATATTAAATAATTATTAGGAGTCAAATGGTTCTATTAAAATTCCTATTTATCAACTACATTGGTGACGTATGTTTTAACGCTATTATGAAATAGGAGGTTATGAGCATAGGAGTTTAAGAGACATGAGCTGCAAGGTGGGATAGGCGCAATATATCTCTATTGCTCTTGTTCATGTGGAGCGCTCATCATAGCAATCCATTCTTTAGTTTGCTGGAGGTTCAGCTAAATGTCCACTTGATGAGTCATTGAAGTGAATTATACTTTATGCCTTGATCAAGAAGTGACAAGCTTAAGGTATAGGAGTAGATATATATTTAAGGGAATATGGTTTTAGTCATTAATTACACATGAATGTTCTATGATGTTTTAAATTTGAGGGGTCGATTGAATTGAAGGAAGTAACCGCTGGAGTTTTCAAACAAAGTCTTCATCATGTTACAACTCAAAAGAGGTTAGTGAGTCCTTTATAGTATGAGAAATGAAAGAGAATGACACTCTGATTATAGTACTTTAGATATGTCAAAGTGAGGTGTAGGTGAACTTTTGAACTTAAGTACCCTCACATTAACTATTGCACGAAGGTATTAATTTTCATTATGTTGAACTGGATTGGGGGGGTATGAATAAATATTTTGATGTCATCCTTAGCGCCTTGCCACATGTTTGGTAGTTTTAGTTAATTATCTGTACAGTTCTGGTTGATATTCTCATATCATCTTGTTTCTAAATCCATGTTGTTCAATTTGGTATGGTTTTATTAGTTTGTATAATAGGCATTACTAGAATTCACTCGCACTGGTAAATTCACCATTATGTTAGCCACCCGTAATCATCAATTTACCTTGCAGGATTATTCTAGCCTATACCCACCATTAGTTCTTACTGTTTATGTTATACTGTTCATAGCATAATATTTCAATCTATGTGTGTGCCTAACACCTGATTGCTGCCCAAAATTCATATAAGAATCAAAGCCAAGTAATATAACAATGTGGCACTTTAAACACTAAAGCAGGCTAAGTCATCAAGCCTAAATAAAAGTGCAAGCCATACTCCTAAAATAATGTCTTTACAAAGATAAGTTGTGTGTGCCAGCAACAATATCATACAGTCAAACTCTTTACAAGTCAAGCATGAGGTGCCTTATAAGTTGTAATTAAGCATTCCTTAGGGTACCTATCATAATCAAAATCTTAGTAATGTCAGAGCCTTAGTAGTCAAGTACCTAGGGTGTTTAGGTTAAAGCCTAGGATTCCTTAGGAAAACTAATTCGCTAAAACCTATGGCTCTAAAACCAATTTGTCACACCCCGAAGTAAGGGGCTGGACGTGACGACTGAATATCAACAAACACAGCGGAAACCACGTATGTAATGAAAATGAGCAATTGGTTTACAAGAATAATAATAGAATAAGTGCATTCTATTACAACTTGATATGTGTATAACAAAATCATAGGGCAAAGGCCATAAGGTCATTATTGTCTATTCTGCAAGTCGTTTTTCTTATATGGCTCGTCTAGGTTCTTGTACAACTATTCTAATAGAAATCAGACATGTTCTCAAAGTTGTAAATCTAGTACTTCAGGAGCCTAGTCAAGACCCCCCTTATAATTTAACAAATACCTGAAATACATACTCCAAACATGTCAACATAATGTTGTTGTGCTCAAGTTTTCTTAGTAATAAATTCATAAATAAAATATAGCTACTAGTGCACGATAAAGTTTATCACAATCAAACTAGACCCGGATGACCCTCCCAAGTGCTAAAACATCCCATAACCCATACCCCTTATTGTTATGGGCTTAAGCGTACCTTACTAAGCATGGTTAGTCCGCACTAATTTATGACAAAATGATTATTAAATCTCAATAGGGGTTTCCTTTTTCTATGGGCCCATCGTGTGTGATATTCTCCAAATAGTACTATCCACAAATCACGCAGCTCCTAATTGAGTTAATGTTTGTGCTCGTATTCGAGGAAAAGAGTAGGAATTATTTCTCCATAAAATAACTTTTAAAGATTATGTATTCCACCCAAAAGTTTAAGTAAAAATGGTTCATGAGACTCACATGGGCTCCCTTCCATGTATAAACTATACAAATACTGTGAGCTCCCTATATTGAGTGCTTAATCCTCATGGTGACCTAGTTAAAATTATTCATAAGTACACATTTTAAGGATATGATATTTGTTAGCATTTTTACAATGGGATTGAGCTCTCGCTGAATATAGTTCTTATTATTGTGTTTAATTTTAGGATCAATACTTGTTCTAGAGCTAGTAGCATTTAGAATCTTCATGAAATTAGGTTATGCTTTTGGATGTACGCATATATGGTAACAATTTGATTTAAATTTGTGTTGCTTATAATTCCAATAGTATATTATTTTGGATGGTAGTATTACTAATTATGATAACATGAGTTAAACATATTAAGAGTAATAGTGATCAGTTTTTAATAACCAGTATTAATCGCAGTGCTAATAATTATATTATTTATACTTAATTATTATATAATTTTTGAGTGTTTAAGTTGTACAAATATGTATTATTGTCCTTCAAGACATCATAACTGGTAGATGATGTTAGTATTAATTATTAATAAGCTTGGTGATAATAATAAAATAAATAGTAATAGTCGATAATAAGATAACGCAAATAAAACTGTAATTTCTGGTAAAATAGCATTTTGAATGTCATTGATAGCATTTTTAGTATGATAATAATAACACCATTGTTATAAAATATCATTAGAAGTTATGATTGAAAATATAGTAATGTTTACACTAATGTTAGATGTAAGGTCGTTAATATTACTATAATGTTATCGATAAAATTGAAAGTAATATTTTCTTTACATACTTGCATATTGATATTTATGTATATTGATGTTGGTTGCGTTTTAAAATTATTACGTAATGATCATGCGATTATACATATGCATGCGACTATACATATGCATATATATATATATATATATATATATATATATATATATATATATATATATATATATATATATATATATATATATATATATATATATATATATATATATGGATATCTAAAATCTGATTATTTTCTTATAAATAATTGTTTACCCCGTAAGAGTGTTCATATATCTTTAATACATCTTAGTACTATTAAAATCCTCACGTCTTAACGTTATATTTAACTTCTATAATAATTAACCATATTAACATGTAGGATAATAATTCCAGTGAGGATTTTTACTACAATCAATAATTATAGTATTATTTGATATAGTAACGTTAGGCATAAGTTAGTGATAATATTGACTATAGCAATATCGGATGATCCATGAAGTATTTATATTAATTATAATGGTTGTAAAATAACATTATTAGCATCACTTTTGATAAGTTTAATAGTAACAATAAAATTTAGCAAATTATGTATAATAAATAAATGCCACTATTAATATAAAATTACAAATATTTCATACATAATAACGGTCATTCATAATAAGCTTGATAATAATAATAGAGCTTAGTTAAATTATTTATTAGGAATAATATAATGTTATTAATAATAACATTAATAATGCTAGTATATATAAAAAAGGAATAATGATGATTGTTGTATAATTATGAATTAATAATAATAGTGTTTCTTTTAACATTTTGTTTAATAATATTGTTACTAGCGATGTTAGTGACAAAATATGTTGTTCGTTATTTATGCCCAATAATTTTATCGTCATAGCAACTTATTAAATACACATGACGTAATTATTTATTGTTTTCATTTTGATATAAATATTCAAATGTATATGAAAATCAACTATCATTATAAAAAAATATTAAACTAATATACCCGTTACACTAAGTATTGGATACACTCAAGGATTATAATCATTATGTATTTAGTTATTGATTTACACACACACATGTTTGTTTATAAATCTAATATTGATTAATTTCATCTTAATCATTATATGATTTATTATAATTTAGAACCATTTAAAACAAGCTCAACTGGTTTAATATGAATATTAGTCACGCCAAGTAATCAAAGCGTACGTGCATACCTTCCCATTAGATTACACCGTTTGACCCAAGTTGACCACCATCTTTTACTAGGTTTGACCAATGTCAAAACACCCTTAATTTCATACCCAAACACAACATGTAAGAGTTTTACTCAGAGGCTGATGCAACCAAAGTTCTCTCAGCATGCACAACTGAAGTACATAGAAAGTTATTTCGTAAGATTTGATACAACTTAATGAAATTCACTAAGTATCAAATCTTTCGAAGCCAAAAGACCATTTCTTCCGAAGCCAAAGATGAAGTCTTCCGAAGCTTCGAGACAAAGTCTTCCGAAGCCAAGAGACTGATTTTTTCCGAAGATAGAAAAGACATGCTTTCTCTAACATGATTTTGACAAAAGCTGAATTAATTTCGTTGTCATCTCTGAAGACTTACCAACTTATACAAGTTGGTGATATGTCCATACTTTTGTCAACTGTAGATTAAGGTCTTAAAGTCTATAACTTTCTACTTTGTACTTTTATCATTTTTGTAATAAATAAGAATGTGAGCTATGGCATGTCATAGTCACTAGTCAAAAGTCAATCTGCCTTTTGAGTTTACATTGATTTTGTTGTCTAGATTAGTGTTCCAGCTGGCCTTCAATGTATAGCCAGCTGTCTGATGTAGTATAAAGTATCTCAGGTACTAGTACTTAGAACTAAGCTTTGTAACATTTGTAAAAAGCACTTGAGAGCAATATACATCATTCTTGAAAACAGATTACTTGTGTTCTTGTTGTGTTCTTTACTTGTTTTTATTGTTTTATTTACCTAATTCTCTATTTTATCTGTTAAGTGTTCTAATCTCTCCATCTATTGTGAAACTGTTGCATTGCTCCCCTCCCCCCGGTCCTACACAACCATTTGACATTTTTATATCCAAACAATACCAACTCCAAACCCGTTACTAGATACCACCCAAGATCACCACAGACCACCATATATCATCACTTCTATCACTAACTATTGTTGTCTGATAGCCAAACAGTGTGTCTGCCACCGGCAGCCACCATCACCGTCACCAACCACCCTTTCTGCCATCTCCGGTCACCAGTACCTACATCAACAACCATTATTAACCAACGTTTAGGCCACCTCAAGTACCAATGACTGCTGTCGCCACCATGAACCACTATTACCACCGAATACCATCGCGCGCCATCACTCTTGGCTATCGCTGGAGGGCCGCTGCCACCTCTAATAGAGATCGGAACAATCGTAGGTCCTTCCATTTCTTCCATCTTAGATCAATCGTGTAGATCTATCCATATAGTGCCCATGCATGTGTAGATCGGAGCAAAAATAGATCGTCGGAGGTTCACTGGAATCCTGTTGTAGCTCGGTTATCTCTCCCACTGTTGCTGAAATCACGAAACCACCGCCACCGTCAGGATTAGCTCGTCGAGATTAGCAAGGTGGTGTGAACCACTTGCCGGGATCCCCATCCGTACGCCACCAACATCGCTGGCTGGCACCGCCGCTAACGTCACACCACTGTAGCTGTAGGTTTATCACCGCTGCTACTGCCATGCTGTTGTTCTTCTTTTGTCATCGGATATCTGACCGGAATTTTCAGAGAGAAAAAGATGTCGTGTGTGTGTTTTTAGTGAGAGGAATGGATAGAGTAGAGAGAGAAAGTAAGAGGGTAAATGAGTAAAAGATGAGGTTTTTATAAATAGGAAATTTCTGTACTGTCTTTCAACAAATTGTCCTCCCGACACTGCCTTCCACCGAATAACGTCTTGTGTCGAGTTTTGTATTTTATGAAAATTTCAAAAGCTTTACTTCGTATATGGATGTGCGTGATAATTATTATGATAAATGTTGTTTTAACAATATGTGGGTGACATCTAAGTCAGTATCTGTCGGAAACCATGTATTAATTTGTTTTACGAATTTGATTGTTGTTCACGATTAGAGGCATTCTGATAATGTGAAATTTTATAATGTTAAATCTAAAATAAATATTATGCAATACTTTCTATAATCAAACTATGCATTAATCGAATATACATTTATTATTCATAGTCGCGTTATCGATGCTATAGATTGTCAAATTTGATCTGTTCTCATATGATTTTTCGGATTGCTAAGTGTTTTATTTAGCATATTAAAATAATACATTTTGAATTGATTTTTCCATAGTCGGGCTAATTTGTTTATTGGGATTTGATCACGTTTAATATAATGTTTTTGGGCTAAAAATAAAATTTCCAGGCCCATGATTTGGGGTTAATTGTTACAAAGTGCATAGTCGATTGAAAGCTAAAGTGTTAGCACGTAATAATATCCGACAAATTCAAACATTTCTTTGGATAACGAGTATGTGGTAAACAAGGACAAATACGAATAAGAATTAATGATAACTAGTGAAATGTAAAGTATGTAATGTATGAACAATGTAAAGGAAAGTAAAGTACGAACATGATAGCTTAGGCTAATGGAAAGTATGTAATGTATACTATGTATGAAGTGAAAGTATGTAGGTATAAACATAGTAGCTTCGGCAAACGTTTAAACATTATTTTAATTTTTATTTTCTACTTTCTCTTTTTATACACTTACCGTTCCTTACGTCATTTTTCAACGTTTAAACATTATTTTTAGTGGTTTAGGCTCTTTATATAATATTTTGAATTAAAATATATATTTACAAGTATATCACAGTTATGAATTATCGTTTTCAAAAGTGATGAAAAGATAACTGCATTAACACTCGAGTCACATTTCTACTTGTAATATTATAATTCAGTCATCTTCTTTTCAAAGGGAAAAACTCATTTTTATGAAAAATAAATAGAAATAATAAGACAGATGTAAAAGGATGGTGTTTTGGGATTTAAATATTTTTATATGATTGGGTAGGTTTGGATGATAGCAATGATTTAGAGAATAAAGCCAGTTGAAGAGCGGTTTGCAACTTCTAGGAAAGTTGGTGTCCAATCATATAATTCTACGCGTTTATCCTTTCACAACAGAAGTCATTCAAATTTTAAAAGAGTAATGAGATTTTTTTAAATATCGTTTTTTAATCCTTTCAATCGATGTCTATATAAATATTACATAATATTTTGTCATACACGTTCTTTTTTTAGTCTAAGGTTTCAAACTAGATTTTCAAATATATTTTTTGTAAAGGATCATTTAATAATAATATCGTAATATTATTCAGAAATCAAGTAAAATCTTAAAACCAAATCATTTATCTTGTTTATATTTACAAGCCGCAAGATTCCATCCTAGACATGCTTCCATCTCAGGTCTTATTTTGTGATTTTCAACATTTGACACTAGATACAACTATAGAGTTGATAATTTAGCATGATATAGTGGTATTCCGATTTTAATCACTCGTTTCCTATTAAAGATTTAAAAATTGAATGTCAGCGCTAATGTTGGTGAATGACGTTTGTTAGACCCAAATCAGTTTTTATAAGAAAACATGAGAATATTAATTTAAGATTAACCATGCTAGGTCCATAAAACCGAATACACATCAAGATCTTTCATTGTACATCGGTAATAGTTTGTTATCAGGTCAACATAGGACCATCAATGCCTAGAGAGTCGTAATCCTTTGGGTACCTAACCATTACCAGCATGCTCAAACATAGTACCCGAGAGTCCTATCCATCACATGTGCATAAATTCTGATCTGACTATACGTACAATCTTAGTTTGATGCTTGTCTTGCATTTCACCAAGATGCATTAATTAATTAACTATTACACATGTCGTTTTCAAGTGTAAATATGAATCTCAAGGATCCACAAGTTTTGTTATCAAAGGAAAACGTATTTACATTAAAGTCAAGTTGAGCCTTGTCTATGTTCTTAGGTTAGTTCCAGATGGCTTAAGCAGCACTTCAAGTATTCACTAAGCTATAAACGTCTTCTAGAAACTTCAAGTAGCTTTAAATCTTTGAGAATCAAGCATTGGGTCATGAAACAATTTGAGGAGACTGGCATGCAAACTATGGCCATGTGTGTGTATTTGAGGTCTTGAGTATATGAAACATGAGCTAAAACCCCCTATTTATAGTTGGGGTCGGTAGGCTGATGTAGCCGTATCCATTAGGCAATGCCGCCTGCATCGCCTGTCACCTCTACATGTGTGACATGTTTGACACATGCATTGCCTCGAGCCCCTTTTGGTCTACATCAGTGTCCACATGTTCGCCACCTGCCTATTAGTCACCATCCACGTGTCGTCTTTGCATTTTTTCCTTAGTCTGGTTGGTGTGCCTTGCATCCTTTGCGAGCCGCATCGGCCCTGTTTTACCAAATTTTTATTTTATCTTAGATTTCTCTAGTATACTACTTTTTTAAAATAAACTTTTTCCGAGCTGACCTGACAACTCAATCCTAGCCAGGGACTTTGCCCCCAGACCCCACAAGGGGATGCCGCCCACGAAACCCTGCTCTCTAGCGGATGTTTTGGATCCAGATTTCAGAATTATTACACGATCTAGTCTCAATCTCTGGTAAGTCTCAAGTCCGATCAGCCAAAAAGAAAAGCTCTTATGCAAGAAAAGAGAGCTCAAGCACCAAAAGCACACACTTTTTGTGTGTAGGTGTCGCTAATGTTACTAAAAGCCCAAGGACCTGTACTTGACGTCACCTTTTTAAAACCAAGCATGCACTTGGCAACATTTATTTTATTGGTTTTCCCTCGTGCTACATGGTGTGACTTTGGTTATCCAGGGTCCAGCTTAATGTAAACCATAAAAGCAAATACGGAGACGAGTTTTGATAATACCAATAAAGGAAACAATGATTCTTACTTATAATCGATTCGATTTGTCACGGTACCACAAAGGGAAATGCATTCACTATAGTTAATGATCTCAAAAAATGCTTGGTTTTGACTCTAACTCCATTATTTTAAATAACGATTAATGAATAGAAGTTATTCCCCCGCACTACGTGGTGGGAATTTGATCGTTTTTCCCATGCAACTCGTAGTGTGAGTTTAGTCATTAAAATCTTGGCTCGTCGAAAACCACAAAAGCGAATACCAAAACAGGTATCGTTAATACTAATACATTCAATAATTTTTCGCTCATAATCAATTCTTTCCACTACGGTACCACAACGGCAACTACAATCGCTATAGTTTACGATACAAAATATTACTCGATTTTGAATACATCCCCTTTTAAATATATACATACATATATATATATATATATATATATATATATATATATATATATATATATATATATCTGTGTGTGTGTGTGTGTGTATGTCAGAAAGTTGAAAAAAAACTAAAGACAACAGCAAGATTAAAAACTAAGCATGAAAGCAGGTTCCTTCCTAGCACCACGTGATGGGATTTTGGTCATTTTTCCCTCACGCTACGTGGAATGGCTACGGTCATCATCGCCTCGGTTCGTCAAAAACCATTAAATCGACTACCGAAATTGGCTCCGATAATACAAATGCCAGCAATCATGTTTTTCGCTCATAATCGGGTTGGCTTGTCATGGTATCATAACGATAACTGCACTCGCTAGAGCCTATGATACTAAAAAATACTTGATTTTGAATACATATTCGTTTTCATAAAAATTATATCTAAACAAAAAAATTAAAGACAACCTTGCATTTCATTTCTTAATTAAAAATTAAGGAACGGAAATTATTACCAAATAGAAAAATTATTAGAAAATAAAACGGGTTTAGATCGTAAACTATATGTAGTGTGAGGGGTGAAAATGAAAATTAAAAAAAAACTAAACCGTTAAATTATGTGGTAAAAGTATTAAAAAAATTATTGTGTCTAAACTTTACAAGACTCAAATTTTACTATTTATTAAAGTTCATTTTAATATATATATATATATATATATATATATATATATATATATATATATATATATAAAGAGAGAGAGAGAGTGGGGGGGGGGGGTGGAATTTACACTAAAAAATGTATTTTGTTTAAGAAAGCTAAAAAATGATTTTATCCTTATATTTTCAATCAATGGTTAATATGAAAATATAGGAAAGAAAAATATGAAATGGTATTGGGTATGTAATGACCTTTGTTGACTTTTTTGAGTTTTCTTTAATTTTTTTAAACGTTTATAATTTTTTCATAATAGATTCATTTTTAAAACAAATTGCATCATAAAATCAGGCATTTTTTTTTTTGTGAAATTGAGTATAGTATTGCTATATTTTTTAAAATAAAAAAATAAACGATGCGAAATTGTGCTGTTTTTTAACGTTTTTGTGATATATTTCATCAAAACAGCACAGAACTGTTTGTGTTGTATTTCGTCAAAACATGCGTCACACAACACAGTTTTGTGTCGCTTTGCATCAAACAGCACAGTTTTGTGGTTTTTTGCGTCAAACAACATAGTTTTGTGCTGCTTTGCGTAACATTTTCTATGTTGTCTTGTATCAAACAATAAAATATCATGGGTTGTTTTTGTGATATATTATGTCAAAATAGCAAACATGAATATTAAACCAAAAAAGGACCGACCTCAATGGTATGATTATAAAAATGTAGCTTCTCATGACCGATATTAACAGATTACTATACTTCATAATCTGAAAGATATCTGAAAGAAGATCATGATAAAAGTTGGGGGTTTAGGATTGTGCTTGCGAATGATAATAGTAATGTGTGGATGAGCTATCTGACTTGAACTCAATCCCTACCTGTTCTGAAAAAAAATCTTTGCATGCATGGATGAAGATATGATGTTCTTGAAGGTGCATGACTGGTAATGGTACTTAAGTTTGCAATTAGCTTCATAAGAGGAGTGATCTTAGATCACTTAAACACTCAAATAGGGAACTAGTAACTTCACTGATGATACAAAGCAACATAAGTAATATTAAAGAGACAGAACTATAAGAACAAGAACAAAGTCATAAGAGCACAAGATTAAGTTTTCAAGGAAGTTGTATATTGATTCTCTAGTTCTATTACAAGTGTTTGCAAGTATGTCTAATTACAAGAATCGAAGACTATTTATACTACAACCTACAACCATCAATATACAAAAAGACAGTTGGAATTTTGACTAATCTAGACAACAAGATCAAGCTACAGTCAAAAGGCAGATTGCCTTTTGACTAGTGACTATGACATGCCATAGCTCACTGACTTAATCTAATATAGACAAGTCTACATGAACAAAAGTGAAAAGTTACAGTCAAAGACTTTTTCTACTGTTTGATAAAGTATGGAAGTTTCACCAACTAATGTTAGCATGTGAGTCTTCAGAGCATCAGCGGAAAGTACATCAGCTTTATCAAAAAGTAACTCAGAGAAAGCATCTTTTCTCTGTCTTTGAAAGAAATCTGTCTTCACAACAAAGTGGATTTGGAAGACTTTGTCTTTTGAAGCGTTGGAAGACTTCAACTTTGGCTTCGGAAGAAATGAGTCTTTGGCTTCGAAAGATTTCACACTTGTAATAATTTTCTGATAAGTTTGAAACTTCCGAAGTAACTTCTTCTGAACTGTTGGCTTCGGAAGATTTTACACAGACTTATTTGTGAGTGTAAAACTTCCGAAGCTAGTTCATTTTTGTTCCTTACTACATGCAGGAAGACTTGGTTGTTCTGGTATCCTTTGGTTGCATCAGCCTTTAATCTTCAGATGTTCCTTACAAACTCCCCCTAGGCTGATACTACCAAAACAGAGAAGTTCTTCAGATTTTGACAGTCCACATCAGGATCTTCAGCAGACCTTTCTTCATCATTAGATCTGGATCCTTCAGGCTTACATAGAACCTTCTCATGTCATAGAGATCATGCAGAGAAAGTTCAAGCATGTCATTTGTGAAGTAGACATGCTGTTCTCCCTGATCTCTTGTGACACACCATCTGTCTGGATCTTCAGCATAAGTCCAGGACAAAATTTGTCTTCCAACAGCAAGAGGCTCTACTATGATTGGACTTTGTTGAGAGACCTCTTCATGCACTTCCTCAGGATGCTCTGACTCATCCTGAGGTTGGGAGGTGGATGCTTTCCTTCTCTTTTTCTTTGAAGTAGATCTTCTTCTGGCCATCCTTTTTCTCCTCCCTGATTTCTTCAACTGAGAGGACTGGTCTTGAGTACCAGTTGGTTCTGTTGTGTCTCTCTCAGTTGGGTTCTCCTCTCTCACATGTTTTGAAGGAGAAAGAGGAGGACCTTGATATGGGTCAGACGATGAAGTTGGCTCAGATGCAGCTCCAGGTTCAGGTTGTGTTATGTTAGTAGGTTCAACCTTCACCTCAACTTCAAGTTGAGCTGGACTTGGTGGAGATTGCAAGTCCACCAACTCTCCCTTCTTTATCTTCTGCTTGATCACCCTAATATGCTCATCCATTGTGGATAGAGACACAGGACCAAGCCTCCTTCCAGAGAACCCATACAACTTCAAGAAGCTCATCATCCTTTGTCTATCAACAGACTTCTTTTGGCTTTTATGGATGATGGCTCTTGACTTTATAGCTTCTTCCCTTGATCTCTTCTTTGCAGCTTGCCTTTCTCTTTTGGCTTGTTCTTCCAGCTGCTTATTGTATTCAAACTTTATGTACTCGTGTGATAAGGGAAGAAGTGCAGGTGCCTGATAGAGACCTGTGGCACTCAGGTAGTTGATCATCTTTAGTCTTTCTTCTTTATTAACTACCTGAGGTTGTTTAGTGGCCATAGTCTCTGGCTCAAGACTTTCTTGAACTGGGGAGAGGACAGGAGCATCTTTGTAGAGTCTTTTCAGCCTCTTTTGTTCTTTGACTTTCAGGAGCAGTTTTGCATCCTCTGCCTCCCTCCTCTTTTTTGACAGCTCAGTGTCAGCCAGTTTATTCAACTCCTCTAAGGGGAGAGAGATGAGTTCATCAACATTGTAATTTCTGGTTCCCAGGTAGTTTAACCTGGTTTCCCTCAACTCATCTTCTTGAGTGTTTGGCCTGGGGGCAGCCCGGATTGCAGCTTCAATGAATCCTGGGGAACCACTTGAACTCTCTCCCCTCAGCTTCCTCTTCCTCTCTCTCTTCTCCTCCTCCATCTCCTCTGGAGTTAACTTTCTTTTTCCTTTGTCAACCACAGGCCTTGGTGACTCAGGGAGGAGAGAGCTTTGGCCTTCATTGCTTGATTCAGCTGTCAAACTCTAGCCAGAGAGAGGTTGTGAAGCACCATCACCAGCTGGTGCCTCACTGAGGGTAAAGGGTGCAGAAGGAGATCCTGTCTCAAGGTTCATAGGCTCAACCTCTGGGGCTTCAGTCAAGGATTTCCCTTCGAAGTTAATCTTGGGTCCACCTCAACTTCCAGTTGACGAAAGGCCTCACCTGCTAGCCTCTGTCTATGTAATCTTGATCTCCATTTGAATTCTTCTTGCACCCTGTCTTGTATCTGGTCAGCCAATCTGGCAGCTTGTCTATTGTTGCTAGGGTTGACAAGTGGCAGATCCACCAGATTTATACTCTCATAGAAACTCAGGTGTGAAATGTTGAAAATTTCTAGTTGACCCCGAGCTCTAGAGATTACAAGAGCTCTCCTGTTGCTGTCATACCCCCAACCCATGATTGGATTATCAGAAGGGGCAGACATTGCTTTTGGGATTCCCTCCTCAAACAGATGTTGAAAAAGCAAGTCTAGATCTCTGACTTGAGGAGGCTGCTGAGTGTCAACAACTGCAAGAGAGGATGGTGATTCCTCTATGTCCATACTCTGGGAAGAACTCCCAAGTTTTGTGACTGTCAGGATTTCCTCCCCCTTTTTGGTAGCATCACCCTCTTGCATAGGTGAGCTGGGAGATTGATTCATAACAATCACAGCTAACTGGCCCTTGAGATCGGTGATCTCAAGTTGCTGGTCATTGACCCTTTTGAGTAAGAAAGTCAATTGAGATTACAAGTGACTTATCTTTGAAACCAAGTAAGTGCATGTATTTGTTAGTAGATGCACTCTTTGTTTCAGACTCCCCTCATCTTCAGATGTAGAATCATTAGGGGATGAGAGAATTGGACCTAAGTCTTCTTTCTCACCACCAGCATGTGGTTCTTGGCTGCTAGATTTCCCTTGCCTCATGACAACTTCCAAAGAAGTGTCAATAGGCTGGGTTGTCATGGTTGAGGTCCTAGTTATGTAATCACTTGCAAAAGTGAGAGCCACTTCCATATGGGTCTACTGAACAAGTTCAGGAAGATCCACCTCAGTAGGGGGTTGCTGATGTGGGCTAGAAGTGGGAGAAGCAGGAGTACTCATCTCTCCTAGAGTGTGGGAAGAGAGGAGAGATTCATGGTACTCACTGAAGCCCAAATATTCATCAGAGTAAAAGTCAAGGCTGGAGATGGGTCGGTTAAGGTCTAGAGGTTGGGGATAGTAGCTGTCCCCGGAAGGTTGATCACTTGAGTGTTGAGACTCAGAGTGATGGCTTAAGGCTGTTTGTGGGGTTGTGAGCTCATCAGGCTGAGCATGAGGAACCTTAGCACTGATCATTTCAAAGATGGGAGTGATCTGCTCCTCAGGGGAAGTGGGAGCTCAAGATTCCACTTCCTCCTGTATGGGTTGAGATATATGTGCCTGCACATGCTCAGTAGCAAGTTCAGGGGTTTGTTTACGCTTTCTAGTGTAGGTGATTGTGATGGTAGGTTGTGTTTGAGGTGGTTGAGAGGTGGAGGGTGTGGGATCAACACTAGCTGGTGCTGCTAGGTTGTCACCCTGAGCAATGAGCTCAAACATTTGTAGGACAAAGGATGTTTCTACCCCTAAGAAGCCAACAGTTGGCTTTTTCAAGATTTTGAAAATGCTGGGCCTCATTTATCCCAATTTAAGATTATTACCTGTCCCCCTCAACTGTGAGCCCAATTCACAGTTGAGAATGTGTTGAACATACCTGGGGAACATGTAATACTCTAAGAAGTCCAAGTTAGCAAGCAAATTTGTGTAAATAAATTGAGAGTACCTGAACTTGACTCCCTGTACCATCCCATGGACTATGAAGGAGAGGTCTTCTAGAACTTGATCCCATCCTCTATGTTTGTTAGATAAACTGTGTATGATGACATGAAGGAGGTATTTCCACTGGGATGAGACCTTCCCCTTCCTAAAGGTTTTGACTGAGAAGTCACCTTCATAGCCCACCTGCTAGAAGGAATGGTTGACAGCATCTTTTGGGAAGGACAGTTCACCTGCTTCATCATCCAGCTTCAAATGCGTGTTTATGATGGCCGGAGTGATGAAAACTGTCCTCCCCTGCACTATAGCAGACAGTACTTTCTCCCCATCCATGGAGACCTCTTTACAGGTCCGCCAGAATTCAAGCCACTGATCCTCATAGAGAGGAGGATCGATTGTAAGAGAGGTGAGGTAGTGAGACTAAGAAAGGTACCTACACACGTCAGGGAAACTTGGATCCTTCTCAGAGTGCAACTACTGGCAACTTGATTGTGTTGCCTGTGTAGGTGCATGGAGAAGTTTGGGTTGTTTCTACGATCGATGTTGGCCATTTAGGTGAAGCTTATCAGTGAAGAAAGGAAGAAGAGGGTGAATTTTGGGAGAATTTAGGTTAAAGATTTGTGAGAGTAGAGAGATGAAGTGGAACCGTTGAGAAGATATATGCTGTGGATTTGAGTCAAAGTTAAGACAAAAAGATAAACTTTGAAATCCGCAAGAGGTCCCACTTCTGAAAAAGCGCCCAAAAAGTTAGTTTTCTTGGAAGTTGCAAAACTTTCGAAGGTGTTTTTGCTTCGGAAGCTTTTTAGCAAAGCTTCTGAAGGCAATGTTGCTTCAGAAGATATTTCAAAGAGTTGTGAAAATTTGGCTTCGGAAGAAATATACTTAAAGAAATTTCTTCCGACATATATTTTGCTTCAGAAAAACTAAGTCTGAGAAAATTATTATCCTTAGATAATAAATCTTTCGAGACTTAATTGCGTTCGGAAGACATTTGTTCTTTGAATGCATTTAAGTACTTATAAGCATATTTAAGATTCAGAAGATATTCCAAGAATTTCTTCCGAAGGTAAATCTCTGATAAGTAGTTAAATGATTTAAAGACATTAATTTCTTTCGAAAGCAATTTGAGTTCTGCCGAGACAAAATTTTCACAAATCTAAGGAATATCATTCAAAATTTTTAATTTACTTCCAAAGAGAACTGGGCTTATGAGGGTGATCTAATAGACAACTTAGGACACACAATAAGGTTGATTAAGTGTTTAAAGAAAATCTATTCAAAGTTAATCATCTCAATAGCTGATATAAGATATTTAAATCTCTGTTCATCAAAGGCTTTGGTGAACAGATCAGCATATTGTTCATTTGTGTTAACTTTGATTAGTTTGATTAATCCTTTTTCAAAATTATCTCTAATTAGATGATACCTGATGTTGATGTGCTTGGTCCTTGAGTGCTGCACAGGATTCTATGTAATAAAGATGGCACTGTTGTTGTCTATATGGATAGGAGTCTCCTTGAAATTAAACCCATAGTCTAGCATCTGATTCTGAATCCATAGCACTTGAGAACAACAGCTTGCAGCAGCAATGTATTCAGCTTCAGCAGTTGATGCAGACACACAGGATTGCTTCTTGCATTGCCAAGAGACTATCCTTCCACCAAGGAATTGACATCCCCCAGATGTAGACTTTGCAGTCTAGTCACTATCTGTATAAGCATACAGATTGAAGTCGGAACTCTTTGGATACCAAAGGCCAAGCTTGGGAGCACCTTTGAGATATCTAAGAATCCTCTTGACAGCAACCAGATATGACATCTTGGGGTTGGCTTGATACCTTGCACATAATGCATGTGACAAACATGATATTAGACCTGCTGGCTATTAGTTACATAAGAGACCCAATCATAGCCCTGTAAAGATGTTCTTCCACACACTCCTCCTTAAGATCAGGTCCTAGGGAGTGGTTTCTAGCTATGGGTGTCTTAGCAACCTTACATTCAGTCATGTTGAATCTTGTAATTATGTCTTGCACATACTTTGACTAACTTATAAAGATGCCATTGTCAACTTGCTTCACTTGAATTCCTAGAAAGAAATTTAGTTCCCCCATGGCACTCATTTCAAATCTGTTCTTCATCAACCTCTCAAAGTCTTTATAGAGCTTTGGATTAGTTGACCCGAAGATAATGTCATCCACATATACTTGAACCAGCATTAAGTCTTTCCCTATCCCTTTGATAAAGAAAGTTCCATCTATAGTACCCCTCTTGTAACCATGTTGGCAGATATACTAAGATAGTGTTTCATACCACTTCCTTGGAGCTTGGTGTAGCCCATAAAGAGCTTTATCAAGCTTACAGACATAATCAAGATAATCTGGGTCTGCAAAACCAGGTGGTTGTTTAACATACACCTTTTCATCAATCACCTTATACAGAAAACACACTTGACATCAAGTTGGTAGACCTTGAAGTCCTTGGATGCAGCAAAAGCCAGGAATATTCTTACAGCTTCAAGTCTTTCCACAGAAGCAAAAACATCTGTGTAATAAATTCCCTCTTCTTGTGTGTACCCTTGAACAACTAGTCTTGCCTTGTTCTTGATGACAAGTCCTCTATTATCCTTCTTGCTCCTAAAAACCCATTTGGTTCCTATGACAGTCTTCCCTTAAGGAAGAGGACATAGGTTCCAAACCTTCTGTCTTCTAATTTGAAGTAGCTCTTCTTGTATAGCTTCAACCCAACTTCCATCCTTCAGAGCCTTATCAACTTTCTTTGGCTCAATCTAGGACAAGAAACAAGAGTGCAGAGAAACATTTTGATCATGGGTTTGTCCTTTTCTTCTCACTCCAGTCTCAACATTTCCAATGATGTTTTTGGTAGGGTGTGACTTATGGATCCTTAGTTGAGGGATCATAACAAGTTGGTTAGACAGATCCAGATTGGAGAAATTTAGATCTGGCAATGGAGTGTCACCCACCACATCAGCACATTTATCAAGTGAGACTTGATCCAACGAATATGTGACATCATTTATGTTGTCCTCTATGGAGTGGTTATCAGCATCAAGAAATTCTTGATCACTACCACCACCTCCATTTCCTCCTGCATTTGAAGCTCCTTCTCCTGAGTTTTGAACCTCTGAGCTGGAATTTGAAGGTACCTTGGACGTATCAGCTAAATTTGTCATGTTTGTGCTGATTGGATCTTCATTTGTAGGGTTAGTCACCAAAGGAGCTGAAGTTATAATCTTGCTTCGTCTTCTCAGCTCAAATCTTGGGTCAGGATCTCCTGTTGATATATTATTTGTAGATCCTGAAACATTCTCACAAGACTTGTTAAAACAGTTGGTAACTAAATCAAGATCAAATAGCCAATCCAGACCAGAACCTTTCACACTTGGAGTGTGCTCATTGAAGGTCACATTGGCTGACTCCTCAACTATTCTAGTCCTGAGATTGTATACTCTATAAGCCTTAGCTTGAGAAGACTATCCAATAAAGTGTCCATCATCTGACTTCTCATCAAATTTGGCTACTTGATCTTTGGTATTCAAGATGGTACAAGGACATCCAAATGACCTAAGGAAACCAATAAATGATCTCCTTTTGTGCCACAGCTCATAAGGAGTCTTATCATGAGTCTTTACCACTAAAACTCTATTCTACACATAGCAGGTTGTGTTAACTGCCTCTGCCCAGAAGGTGATAGGCAGTTTAGAGTCAGACAATATGGTTCTTGCAACTTCAATAAGTGTCCTGTTTCTCCTCTCAGCAACACCATTTTGTTGAGGAGTCCTGGGAGCACTATATTGTCTTGTAATACCCTTTTCATCACAAAATGTATCAAGGATTTGGTTCTTAAATTCTATTCCTTGATCACATCTTATGGTTTTGACCTTGTGATCAGATTGATTCTCAATTTTCAGAATGAAATTCTTCAAGATCTCAGGGGTCTTATCCTTAGTTCTAAGGATAAAGACCCAAGTGAATCTTATGAAATCATCTATGATCACTAAGCAGTAAGAGGTCCTTCCTAAACTTATTACACTGGTGGGGCCAAACAAATCCATATGTAATAGGTGTAGGGGAGTAGTGATGGAGTTCATTTCCTTTGGTTTGTGAGACACTTTATGTTGCTTCCCTTTCAGGCATGCAACACAGTGGTCATCACTTGTAAACTCTTTCTTTGGCATTTCAGTTACCAAATCATTCTTAATTAATTTATTCATGTTCTTAAAGTTTGCATGGCATATTCTTTTATGCCAAAGGAATGACTTATCACTATTTGCTTTAGACAGAAAGCAAGAAACTTCTCCTGAGGGAGATGTTTCATGTAAATCCATCTTGTACATGTTTTCTCTTCTGGGAGCTCTGAGCAGGATATGCTCTTGAGGAATGGCCACCCCGGGCTTGAGAACGATGCACTCATGCTCAGTTAAGAGCATAAGGTGTTTCTGATCACAAAATTTGGATACACTCAGAAGCTTGTATCCAAGCTCTTTGACAAAGTTTACCTTTTCAATGCTGAGCTTACCATTTATGACTCTGCCCCTTCCAGAAATATAACCACCAGAATCCCCTCCAAAAGCAACTTGTCCTCCATCAACTTTTTCAAAATTTTGAAGCAGAGAACCATTGCCAGTCATGTGCCTGGAACAACCACTATCAATAATCCAAACATTCTTCTTGGTCTTTAGTTGTTCCTGCATAAAAAAGAGGTGATTAGTTAATCTTAGAAACCCAATCCTCATTGGTCTTAGGCTTATTAAAATGAGTTGAAGACAATGTAACAGTAAGTGATCCTATATTCAAGCTTTGAGGATCATTTGCTGTTGTTGATGAAGAACTTTTAGTCACATGGTCTTCCTTTATCTTCCACACCACCTTTGGAAGATTAGGCCTGCCCTTTAAAGCTTTAGAAGTTTTGACAACTTCGGAAGTCTTGGAGACTAGACCTTTTGAAGATCTTGCTTTCACTACTGCAAGCTTCAGTACTTTGGAAGCATTCCTTTCTTCTGAGACCAACTTTTCTTCCAAAGGCAATTTTTTACTTGTCTTCTTCTTCATTTTGGAGCTTCCGAAGGAAATAGATTTTCCTTCCGAAGATGTTTGTTCCTTCTTCTTCTTCTCAGAAATGTTCTTCTTGGTCATATGGATGGTACTTTTGGGATTATACTTGTAATCCTTAGCCAGATGAGAAGTACTACCACACATGACACAGTTGAATTCCTTCCTTCTGAGAGTCTTCTTTTGAGAGCAAGACTGAGTTTGATCACTTTCCTTCTCCACCTTCATCTTTGCAGATGATGCAACAAGCTTCTTAGGGAGAGACTTGCTCTTGGAGCTGGATGGTTCAGGCTGGGTAGCAGTGGTACACAGCTGGTCAGTCTTCTTCTTCTTGCTGGAATGATTTGGAACTAAACTAGAACTCCTGGTTCTAGAGTTCATAGTTGAGTCTTTAGTCTTTGCCACTTCAAAGTCTACAGAAATAAACATTTATTTCTGCTTTGAGTCAAAAATGGCCTTGATTTCTCAAGCCTTCTTTGATCTTCTCTTAGCTCTTCTAATCAAGTTCTTTCTCTTTGACTTGGTCATTCCAGACTCTTTTCTCTCCTCGGGAGAATAGTGACCCTTCTTAGGATGACCTTCTTCACTCTTCTCTGAGTCCTCCTTTACTATATCTTCTTCATCCTCTTCAACAATGGGGTCTATGAGGGGAAGCTCATCTTCATAAGTTCCACACCTTGGAGATCTTACAGACAATAAAGTGTGTGGAGAAGCTATCTTAGTAGATCCCAGTCCCTGCTTATTCTGATAACAAAATTTTGCATGTAGGGATGATGATATTATGTTTTTGAAGGTCTCTTCTTCAAGAACACATTTTTCTGCACTGGATTTGCTGATCATAAGCTCAGCCTAGCATTCAGCTAACTTTGAGATGAGATCTTTGATTTGAGTCCTGTAGTTTGTATGCTCATGCTTAAGAGTTGAAATGGATTTCTCTAGATCTTCTATCTTAAGTTTATAATCATTTTCAGCTCTTTTAAAGTCAGCGCTTAAGATATTTAAGGACTCAAGATCAGATCTCATCTGTAAGTTATGAGTGAGTAGAGCCATCTGCTGGACTATTTCCATATATTCCAGATCATCTGGATGGATATAGTCCAGGTCTTCAAAGGTGAAGAGAAAGTTGCCTGAACTTTCATCAGAAGAAATAAAAGCTTGTGAAGAACTTGTCTCCTGGAATGGGCTTCCAGGGATGTAGCCTTCCCTTGGTGTCTCCGGAAAAGTGATGAAAGGACCCTTTTGTGATTTGTCTGGGTAGCAGATAAGATGGTGTTGTGGTTCTCTACAATCCCTTTCAACCACATGGAGGACTGAACTCTAATGAGTGTTGGAGTTACCAGATGAGTTTTGCATTTTCATCTCCATCTGGTATCCACTGAGTATTCCATATAACTCAGTGAGAGTAAGAGTCTTGAGGTTTTTAGTCCTCTTAATGATCACACAGTAGTGTGTCCATTGTCTGGGAAGAGAGGACATGAACTTCCTAACAATATCTCTATTCTCAATGGTTACTCCAACATCAGCTAGAGTATTCATAATCTCAACGTACCTGAAGTATTGTTGAGTCATGGTTTCACCTGTCTTGAAGGTGAAATTTTCAAACTGCTGCTTCAAGAGGTCCTTCTTATTTTCTTTGGCTTCATTAGACCCCTCATACATCAGCTCTAGTGCATCCCATAGATGTTTGGTGGTCTTGCACTTCTTAAAACCTCTATAGATGGAGTTAGGAAGAGCATTTTAAAGGGCTGTCATAGCTTTCTGATCAATATCAATTTTCTTCCAATCTTCTTCAGAAAAATCATCCATTTCCTTTGGTATCCTACCACCACCAGCAGCTGAAGTGGTCCATGGTACATAAGGTCCATTGACAACAGACTCCCACATCCTGGAATCTTGAGACTTGATAATGCCTTCCATTCTTTGGCACCAAGTATCAAAATCCTCAAGAGTGATCAGTGGAGACTTTGTCATAGTTCTAGATTCCATATCAGCCTTTGAGATAGCTGCCATTTGAAAAGTTAAGTGAAGTGTGAAACTAAGAGGATTTAAGATGGTGAGATCTTGCAATCACGAGCCTGGAAGGCTCTGATACCAATTGCAGGACCGGTAAGGGTACTTAAGTTTGCAATTAGCTTCACAAGAGGAGTGATCTTAGATCACTTAACCACTCAAATAGGGAACTGGTAACTTCACTGATGATACAAAACAACATAAGTAATATTAAAGAGATAGAACTATAAGAACAAGAACAAAGTCACAAGAACACAAGATTAAGTTTTCAAGGAAGTTGTATATTGATTCTCTAGTTCTATTACAAGTGTTTGCAAGTATGTCTAATCACAAGAACTGGAGACTACTTATACTACAACCTACAACCATCAATATACAAAAAGACAGCTGGAATTTTGACTAATCTAGACAACAAGATCAATCTGTAGTTAAAAGGCGGATTGCCTTTTGACTAGTGACTATGACATGCCATAGCTCACTAACTTAATCTAATATAAACAAGTCTACAGGAAAAAAAGCGGGAAGTTACAGTCAAAGACTTTTCTAATGTTTGATAAAGTATGGAAGTTTCACCAACTAATGTTAGCAGGTGAGTCTTCAGAGCAGCAGTGGAAAGTACATCAGCTTTATCAAATAGTAACTCACAGAAAGCATCTTTTCTCTGTCTTCGGAAGAAATCTGTCTTCACAGCAAAGTGGCTTCGGAAGACTTTGTCTTTTGAAACTTCGGAAGACTTCATCTTTGGCTTCAAAAGAAATGAGTCTTTGGCTTCTGAAGATTTCACACTTGTAATAATTTTCTGATAAGTGTGAAACTTCCGAAGTAACTTCTTTTGAACTGTTGGCTTTGGAAGATTTTACACTTAGACTTATTTGTGAGTGTAAAACTTTCGAAGATAGTTCATCTTTATTCCTTAGTGCATGCAGGAAGACTTGGTTGTTCTGGTATCCTTTGGTTGCATAGCCTTTAATCTTCATATGTTCCTTACAGAAGGTATCCTCTTTAAAAACACATTTTTCGTCCCTGTCTTTGTTGATCACAAGCTCAGCCTGACATTCAGTTAACTTGGTAACAGTGTTGCAAAAATTGGATTAGTCGGTCGATTAATCGGCGACTAATCCGTAATCGGAGGCTCCCCGCTTCGATTTTTGCTAATCGGCAACAATAATTGCTAATCGGTGAAATTGGTTAAAAATCGGGATTAATCGGCCCTAGTCGGCCAATAATTGGCCAATAATCAGTGTTCTTTCCAGATTCCGGCGAGATTCCAGCGAAGTCTAAAAATTCCGGCGAAAACTCCGAAATTCCGACAATACACATATATATATATATATATATATATATATATATATATATATACATATATATATATATAACTAACATTTTTAGTAGAAATACATATAAAAATGTGTGTATATATATAAATATTTGAAAATAACATATAAAAGTTCCAAACCGATTAATCCCGATTACTCCCTAGTCCCTACCTCGCCGCCCGACTAGCGCCTAGCGATTTTTACAACACTGCTTGGTAATGAGATCTTTGATTTGAGTCCTATAATTTGTGTGCTCATGCTTAAGAGTTGAAATTATTTTCTCTAAATCTTCTATTCTAGTTTATAGTCATTTCCAGCTCTTTTAAAATCAGCTTTTAAAATATTTAAGGACTCAATGTCAGATCTCACTTCTAGGTTATAGGACCTATACATGTTTACTTTAGCAATGTATTCAGGTGTACAGAGATATTCTAATACCTTGGCTTCTTCATGGTCAACCATTAGTGCTTGGTTGGGAGAAACATCCACTACCTGAAAGCTCCAGTCAAAGCCTCCCTCTTCAATAGCAACAATAGCTTATTGTTTTGGTTTGCTTGGCTTCTCAGATCTGGGAGCAGCATCAGTGTATTTAGCCCTAGATTGTGCTTGGCCACCATTAGTCCTTGGTGCCTTGCACTCCCTAGCAAAGTGTCCCATCTGCTCATAGTTGTAATACTTCACTTTGCTTTTATCCAGTCCAAACTTTCCACTAGTTACATTGTTGGGAAACTTTCTTCCGGTTCTCTTGTAGAACTTCTTGGCTCTATGAGTGAGAAGAGCCATTTACTGGACTATCTCCATATACTCCAGGTCATCTAGATGGATACAATCCAAGTCTTCAAGAGTGAAGAGAAAGTTGCCATAACTTTCATCAGCAGACCCAAAGGCTTAAGATAAGCTTGGCTCTTGGAATGGACTTCCTTGGAAGTAGCTCTCCTTTGGTGTCTCAGGGAAGGTGATGAAAGGGCCCTTTTGAGAGTTGTCAGGGTAGCTAATAAGATGATGTTGTGGTTCTTTACTATCCCTTTCAACCACTTGGAGGGCTAAACTCTGTTGATTGCTGGAAGAGCTGCTTGATGGATTTTGTATATTTATCTCCATCTGGTAGCCACTAAGGATAACATACAGCTCTATGAGAGTAAGGGTGGAGAGGTTTTCAGTTCTCTTAATTGCCACATAGTAGTGATTCTAATGCCTGGAAACAGAGAACATGAACTTCCTCACAATGTCCCTATTCTCAAGCTTTACTCAACCATTCATTTGAGTATTTACAATCTTAACATACCTAAAGTATTATTGAGTCATAGTTTCACCTGACTTACAGGCAAAGTTCTCAAACTTCATGAGCTCCTTCTTGTTTTCTTTAGCTTTATCAGACCCCTCATACATAAGCTTCAGTGCATCCCAAAACTGCTTAGCAGTTTTGCACTTCTTGAAGCCTTTGTATATAAAGTTTGAAAGAGCAGTTTGGAGAGCGGTCATGGCCTTCTGATCTACATCAATCTTCTTCCAATCTTCCTCATAATAGTTAGCCATTTCCTTTGGAATCATCCCACCGCCAGCAGTGGCTAAAGAGGTGCTTGGGATGTGAGGTTCTTCGACAACAGTTCTCCACATCCTGCTATTTTGAGAATTGATGAGCCCTTCCATACGTTGGCACCAAGTATCAAAGTCATCAGGAGTGATAGTGGAGATTTTGTCATGGTACCAGTTTCCATATCAGCCTTTGTGAGAGCTTCCATTTGAGCTGGTAAGTGTCTTGTGAAACTGAAGAGATCTAAGATTGTGAGATCTTACAATCAAGAGACTATAATACTCTGATACCAATTGTAGGACCGGTGAAGGTTTTAATGCAACAGTTTCACAATGTTTGAAGAGAATTGGAACACTTAACAGATCAAATCAGGAACTGGTTTAAAGGTGAAACAAAGAACACAAGTAAAGAACAGAACAACAACACAATAATTTGATTTTCAAGAATGTTGTATATTGCTCACAAGTTTTTCTACAAAGTGTTACTAAGCTTAGTTCTAATGACTAGTACTTGAGATACTTTATACTAAATCCTATAGCTGGCTATACTTGAAGGCCAGCTGGAAACACTAATCTAGACAACAAGATCAATATAAAGTCAAAAGGCAGATTGCTTTTTGACTAGTGACTATGACATGCCATAGCTCACATCCTTATCTAGTACAAAAAGGATAAAAGTACAATAGTAGAAAGTTACAAACTCTAAGACCATAATCTATAGTTGACAAAACTATGTACTTTTCACCAACTTATGTAAGTAGGTGAGTATTCAGAGATGGTAGTGAAAAGTGGTCCAGCTTTTGTCAAAAGTGAGTCAGAGAAAGCATGTCTTCTCTGTCTTCGGAAGAAATCAGTCTTTTGGCTTCGGAAGACTTTGTCTTAAAGCTTCAGAAGACTTCATCTTTGGCTTCGGAAGAATTGGTCTTTTGGCTTCGGAAGATTTGATACTTAGCGTATTTCAATGAGTTGTATCAAATCTTCCTAAGTCACTTCCTTGTACTTCACATGTGCATGCTGAGAGCTCTTTGGTTGAATCAGCCTCTAAGTATAATCCTTACACTTTCACATTAGGAGTATGCTCATTGAAGGTCAAATTTTCTGACTCCTCAACTACTCTAGTTCTGAGATTGTATACTTTATAAGCCTTAACTTAGGAAGAGTATCCAATGAAGTGTCAATCATCTTCTTTCTCAACAAACTTGGCTGTATGATCTTTGGTATTCAAGATGGTGCATGGACATCCAAATGACCTGAGAAAACCAATGAAAGGTCTCCTTTTGTGCCAAAGTTCATAAGGAGTCTTACCATGAGTTTTGACTACTAAAACTCTATTTTACACATAGTAGGCAATGTTGACTGCCTCTGCCCAGAAGGCGATGGGCAGTTTAGAGTCAGAGAGCATGGTTCTTGCAGCCTCAATAAGTGTCATATTTCTCATTTCAGCATCACCATTTTGTTGAGGAGTTCTAGGAGCACTATATTATCTTGTAATACCTTTTTCATCATAAAATGTATCAAGGATTTGGTTCTTGAATTCAGTTCCTTGATCATATCTTATGATCTTAACCTTGTGATCACATTGATTCTCAATTTTCAAAATGAAGGATCTTAAGATTTTAGGGGTCTTATCCTTAGTTCTAAGAGAGAAGACCCAAGTATATCTTGTGAAGTCATCTGTGATCACAAGGCAATATAAAGTTCTTCCTAGACTCATTACACTAGTGGGGCCAAATAGATCCATATGTAATAAGTGTAGGGGAGTAGTGATGGAGTTCATTTCCTTTGGCTTGTGAGACACTTTGTGTTGCTTTTCTTTCAGACATGCAACATAATGGTCATCACTTGTAAATTCTTTCTTTAGCATTCCGGTTACAAAATCATCTTTAATTAATTTATTCGTGTTCTTAAAGTTTACATGGCACATTCTTTTATGCCAAAGAAATGACTTATCACTATTGGCTTTAGATAGAAAGCAAGAAACTTCTCCTGATAGGGAGGTTTCCTATAAGTCCATCTTGTACATATTTTCTTTCCTAAGGGCTCCGAGCAAGATAATGCTCTTGAGGAATGATCATCCCAGGATTGAGAACAATGCACTCATGCTCAGTAAAAAGCATGTTATGTCTCTGGTCACAAAGTTGGGATACACTTAAGAGATTGTATCCAAGCTCTTTAACCAATTTACCTTCTCAATGCTGAGCTTACCATTTATCACCGTGCCCCTTCCAGTGATGTAACCACCTGATTCTCCTCCAAAAGCAACTGACCCTCCATCAATTTTTTCAAAGTTCTAAACCAAAGAGCCATTGCCTGTCATGTGCCTTGAACAACCACTATCAATGATCCATACATTTCACTTGGTCTTCAGTTGTTCCTGAACATGAAAAAGAGATGGTTAGTTATATTTGGAAACCCAAACCTTGCCGGTCTTAGGCTCATCACGATGAACTGAAGATAGTTCAACAGTTATTGATCCTATATGCAAGCTTTAAGGATCCTTGGCTGTTGTTAATGAAGAAACTTCAGGCATATGGCCTTCCTTTATCTTCCACACCATCTTTGTAAGATTAGACTTGGCCTTCAAAACTTGAAAAGTTTTGATGACTTTGAAAGTTTTAGAGACTGAACCTTTAGAAACTTTTGCATGCACTATAGCAGACTTCAGTGCTTCGGAAGCATTCCTTTCTTCCAAGACCAAACTTGCTTCCAAAGACAGTTTTCCACCTATCTTCTTATTGTTCAACTTGAAGCTGAACCTATTTTCTTCTTCCTCTCACAAGTCTTCTTCTTGTTCATATGGATGCTACTCTTAGGATTGTCGATGCATTCCTTAGCATAATGAGTATTACCACCACACATGATGCATTCAATAGACATACTTCTGAGGGTCTTCTTCTAAGGAGAAGGTTGAGCTTGATCTCTTTCCACTTCCTTCTTCACCTTCTTAGATGATGCAACAGGCTTCTGAGGGTGAAGCTTGCTCTTGGAGTTGGATGGTTCAGGATGTGCAGCAGTGGTGCATATTTGTTTAACCTTCTTCTATTGACCGGGATGTTTTGAACTTGAACTAGGTTCATCCTTCATTATATCATCTTCATCTTCATCCTCTTCTTGGATAGGGTCAATGAGGGCAGCTCATCTTCACTAGTTCCACACCTTGGAGATCTTACATATAATAATGTGTGTGGAGGAGCTATCTCACTTGATCCCAGTCCTTGCCTGTTCTGTTAACAAATCTTTGCATGCAAGGATGAAGATATCACAAGCTTAGCCTTGCATTCAGTTAACTTTGTAATGAGATCTTTAATTTAAGTCATGTAATTTGTGTGCCCATGCTTAAGAGTAAAAATTGTTTTCTCTAAATCTTCTATTTTAAGTTTATAGTCATTTTCTACTCTTTTGAAATCAGCTTTTAAAATATTGAAGGACTCAAGGTCAGATCTCATGCAGGATCGGTTTTGACTCTAAACACAGAACTCACTAAGTCTCACTTGATCGATGAAACATGAAATCTCAAACTAAAGTTGATAATAATATACGAAGTTAATGAACAAGTGAATGTTTTTCAAGATACTTGTATATATTACTTCTCAACTCAGTATTACAAGACTCTTAAGCTCATACTACATAAGTTACAATGAGAAACTATATATACAACTATCTACAGCCGGTTATACTTGGAAAACCAGCTAGAATCTACTACTAGACAAGTACTACATTGCTATAAGTAAAGTATCTAAGATAAAACAATATCCTAGATAAGGTAGTCATGACAGGTCCATGACTTACCTTTTGGTACCAACTAAGAATGGTATTTGTACTAAGTTGAAAAGGTGAACTGTGGATTAAAGTATGGTCAACTACATGGGTTAGGAAAGGCACCATGTAGTGTATCAGAGTCTGTCAGACAGACCATACTTTTGTCCACTGGTTCATAGTTGATTCTTCCGAAGCTAAATGGCTTCGGAAGAATAAGTTCTTCTGAGGCCATTTATACTTCGAAAGAAACAACTTCTTCCGAATCTTCTACAGGTCTTTATGACTTTATTCTTCAGAAGACTTTATCTTGGATCTTCTAAGTGTGAATACTTTAGAAGGAGAACTGCTTGGTCTTCGGAAGACTTTGTTCTATCCTTTGGAAGTTCTTCATATACTTCGGAAGGAGAACTACTTAGTCTCGGAAGACTTAGTTTTCCTCTGGAAGCTCTTCAGACATAATGCTTCGGAAGATTTTTGACATAGCTGCAGAAAAGTAGTTTTGTCTTTGGAAGACTTCAACTTGTACACAAAATTGTTCTAAATGTTGTTTTGGTTGCACCAGCCTCATATGATCCAACAAACTCCCCCTAAGCTGATGCTACCAAAACTTCACTTCCACTTACTCGTCAAGGCCTTTAACACCAGGGAAAGCAGATATCTATCTGTCTCTTTGTTTTTCCCTGATGTGGTGGTAAGGAGTTTGTACAGGTCATTTGTAGATAATAAATCCAATTGATTGCTCTGAATGACATGTACTCTTTGTAGAAAGGGAGTCATATTCCCATCTAACTATAGGATCTGAAGTGGAGCCCTCAACCATCTGTAGAAAGGTCTTCCTTTTTATGGTTGTGCTCTCCTTTTCAACTCTTCTTCAATCTTGGCCTTCTTTGTGAGCTCGGCTAGATGAAGGCTGCTTAAATGATTTCTGATGTGAGCAGCTATCTTAGAGTTGGAGGGATTGGAGAATGGCTTCTCTGCTAACTTAGCAAAGTTAAATCTGCTGGAATGTAGCAGAGATGAAGTGTCAGCCTTGCTAACTTCACCATTCTCCCTTTCCACAGAAAAGCTGTGGGAATCTTCATTGAACCTCTACTGGACAATTTGCTTTCTAGGATAGAGGGGTTTTGTTGGTAGTTTGTCCCTTTTCCTAGTGTCCAGCAGAGTCACCAGCATTCTTCTTAACTTCTTCTCTACTTCATTAAGAGTATCTGAATTTGTTGCAAGAAGTTGAAGAGCTTGGTCCAGTGTTCCTCTAGAAAGATCAAGGAATGCATCTCTTATGAGGGAACTAGAAGAGCCATCAATGAAAGTTAGCTGGATGGACTCTTCCTCACAAGAGATGTCACTCAGTGTTGTGCAATTTGTGAGCTTCTTCTTTATCTCCTTGAGTTCTTCCAAGGTCAGGGGTTTTGATGGATCAGAGGATGGTTTGGTTGTTGAGTGGGTTCTTGGTTGTGTTTTGGGTCGTAGAATAGGTGGTGGTGGTGGTTGGTGGGGCGCAATGGGTGATGGTATAGGTAAGGTTGATGGAGACGGTTCAGGGGTGAAAGGTTCTGTTTTGATGGGGAAGGGAGACGGTGTAGGTTGTGTTTTGGGTAGTGGTTTGGGTGTTGGTTTTGGTGCCATCCTCTGAACACTGGGAGTTTGAGCAACCTCCTGCCTTCTTCCTAAGCGAATGTCAGCTTTGATGTCGCTGATATGTTGCTGTAGGGTCTTGATCGATATGGGACCCACTTGCCTGCCGGAGAAGCTGTGAGCTCGGAGATAGGATTTCATCCAATCCTTGTCTCCCTCCTTTTTGGCAGCCATAAGTTCTCCCTCTTCTTCCTTCTTTTCTTTTCTCTTAACTTCTCCCTAGCAGCCTTCTTCCTCTCCTTGTTGATTAGATCTTGTTCTTTGTGAAAAAGAAACAAGATCATGTCATTTTGGTGAGGTGTCAGCTCCTCTTGAGAATAGCCTCTATTGCAGAGAAAGGCTATTCTCTACATCCTCTCCCTTTCCATGGCTTCTTCTTTTTTCTTCTTCCTTCTTTCCTCCTCTTTGGCTAACCTTGCTGCTTCTTCCTTTTCTTTGATCAGCAAGGTTGCCTTTTCTAGTTTTACAAGCTCATCAGTTAGGAGTAGAAGAGTTTCTTCATTGGCTACTCCCGGGCTGATGAGCCTATCAATGATTTCCACCCTCCTTTTATTATTGAGACTTGCTTGGGCGGCTGTTGCTGCTTTGCTACTAGCAGCCAACAACTTTCCAGTATCAAGTCTACCTTTCTTCTTTAGCTTCTCCAATCTTTCCTCTTCTAGTAGCTCCTCGGTAGAAAGCTTTTTCTTCCCCTTAGGATCAGAGGAAGATTCAGCCTTTGGGAACTCAGGTTCAAAAGATTTAGGTTGGAGTGAGGGTCTTTGAAGTAGTGGTTCTTGTAAGAGAGGGGTTGTAAGGAAGTCCTCACTGTTAATCTCAGAGGCTAGTTCAAGGATTGCCTTTGTGATGAACAGATCACTGGATAATGAAGACAGTCCAATTATTCCTTTGGCAGCTTGGATTTCTACCTCGGAAGTAACTGGAACTGCATCACCTATCCCATCCAAATTAGTTGCTGGGCCATCAGTCTGTATATCCCCTTCGAAGATAATCCTGAGTTCAGTAGAGACCTTAGGTTGACCAACTTCCTCTTTAGAGGTAGGTGGTGTATTCAGCCTTTGAAGCTCTTCAGCTCCAAAGTAGGCAATAGCTAGATCAGGGGAGGGCTATTCAATGGAGGAGCTCAATAGAAATTTGGTTAGAAACCTATTGAGATCTATGAGCATCCTTTGGTCCACTTGAATGGTAATGGGAGCTGGTTGGGGGAAGACTGTTGTAGGGTGATGTTGTTGGGGGTAAAAGATAGATAAGGCATCAGGAGAGGTTGTTGCTATGGGGTAAGTGGGTTCCTCATGATGTTGTTTCTGTACATTCTCTCCCTTTTTGGTAGCATCATCTTGAGAAGTAGATAAGCCGAAGGAAGAACTTAAAGAAACCTGAATAGGTACGTGCCTGACAGACTTCTCAATCTATATCTCATCTAGTTTAGCCTTGAGATATTCAATCTCAAGTTGCTGAGTGGCAGACTTGTCCTCTAAAGTCTTAACCTTTGATTCAAGGTTTGAGACTTTAGAAATCAAGTCTTTGATAATGAGTTGCAGTCTACCCTCATCTTCTTTTGAAGAATCATAGGGAGATGAGATAACATGCCTGGCATGTTCATCATCACCACCAGTTATGGTTTCTCGGTGCCCTGGATACCCTTCTCTACTAATGTCCTTTTCAGATACATTAATTGGCAAGGTTGCCATAGACTCAATCTCATTGATGTTTCCACTTTCCTGAGAGGCCAGTGAGACACTCTCAGTAGTGGTAGCTGAGCCTACATGAGTCACCTCCACACCAGTTGGACTCACCTCAGTTTGGCTGAACTGATGTTGGCTAGATATTAGAGGTTCCCTAGGGCTCAGTTGATATTGAGAGAGGTATTGTAGATCAACATCATGGCCCTGATGGAACATAATATCCTCATCAGGTTGGATTAAAAGGTCAGTGAAGGATAAACAGGTTAATTCTAATGACCCGAGACCTTGGTCAGCTCCTAATGGCTCTTCTGCAATAGTAGATGTGCCAATGATGTGGCTGTCCCTTTTTGGTTGCTCAGGGGAGTGTTAGGAGTCACCCTGAGAGCTAATGGCTTGGGTTTTAGGCTCATCAGGTTGAGACTGAGGAGACTCAACATTGATATTGAGGTTGATGGTGGAGGAAGGTGTGACCTCTGGCTGAGTTGGAGCCCTGAGTTCCACTCGAGCCTTTTTGGTGTCAACAGTGGGGAGCTGATCAATCAGAATAGATTGATCAGTTTGCTTGGGGCGTCTGGTGTTTGTAAATTTAATTAGGTGGGAAGAAGTAGTTGGCATTTGAGTGGGGAGGTCTGGTGTGGGTTCATCGCCTGCTGGGCTTGCAGAGATGTCACTAGGAGCCGTTGGCTCAAGCATACCTGGGAGAAGATCAATGAATCTCCCCGTGAAATTGGTTGACACTTTCTTCAAGGTCTTGAAGATGCCCGACCTCATGAGTGGGACCATGAGAGTGTCTTCACGTTGTAGTCTACTCTGGTCCAGCTCACAGTTTATGATATGATGAATGAACCGGGGATACATGAAAAATGAATCCCGGGTAAGATTTGCTCGCAAATTGTTCAGCACAAACCTTGAATAGTTAAAGCAGAGGCCTTTTCCCATTGCATGGACTAGGCATCCCAGATCATATGGGATTTGATCCCAACCCCCTGATTTGTTAGATAGGCAGTGTAGAATGATGTGCAACAAGAATTTCCAGTTGTAAGAGAAATTAAACTTGTAGACAGTGGACTTGTGCACATCACCACCATATCCCATCTGAGTATATGTGTTTGCTAGCTCAGATTTGGGGAATTCAGTCGGGGCGCCTTCGTCATGAAGCTCCAGATGCTCCCTGATGGTAGATTCAAAAATGATGATCTCTTGTCCGCTGATTCTCGACCTGATGATCCTTTCATCGTTCAGAGTTTCACGACGATCGTTTGCCCAAAATTCGGTCATGTGATTAGAGTATATGGTGGGGTTTACGGTGAGGGTGGTAAAGTATGTAGAGTGAAACAGAAAATTGATGATGGGGGCAAAGTCAGCATCCGTAGAAGAGTCAAGGATAGCGACTTGGTTATGTTGAGGATTGAGAGCCATTGTAAGAAAGTATGGTTGGATTGAAGGAATTTTGAGAGAGAGTGAAGACGATAATGGGAGTATTAGGTTTCAATGGTGGTAAAAAGGGTAAAGAAAGAGAGTCGGAAGTTTTAAATAGGGGGTAAAAGACCATGCCGATAAGGTGAAAAGACAATTTGGGAGTGTACTTGAGTACGGCTGCAAGGTAGATAATTTAAAATATTCCAAGAAGATTTTAATCTTTACACAGTGGGGCCCAAAGGTTTCCGTTACACAGTAAAAGTTTTCTTCCGAAGGAAAAGTTGCTTCCGAGAGAAAAGACTTCTTCCGAGAGTAAGTTAATAGCCTTCGGAAGTAAATTTGATCTATGATCAAATTTGCTTCCTAGGGTAAAAATTCTTCGGAAGAGAATACTAAAGTGAAGGAATTTACCTTCGAAATATAAAGATCTCTTCCGAGAGTAAATTTCTTTTCGGAAGAATTTCCACTTAGAATAAAAACTTTATTAACAGGGCTTAGATTGTAATTAGACAACATTAACAAGACACATTTTAAAAGGTTTTCAAAATAAACTAGTCAAGGTTAATCATCCCAATATCTATGATTAAGTATTTAAATCTTTGTTCATCAAAGGCTTTGGTGAACAAGTCAGCATATTGTTCATTTGAATTAACTTTTACTAGTTTAATCAAGTGTTTCTCTGTAATGCCCAGTTCCCGGAGACCTCACAGTTGGACAGTCATAGCATTTTTTTTATATAAGATAAATGCATTTCATAAAAGCATCGCAGTGGATTAAGTTATCAAAAACCATTTATGCATTAATATTTGATGTTGCTAAATATTACATCATTGTATTTTAACAGTTACAAAAGAATCATTCAATTGTATTACAAAACAACAAAATCATCATGCAGAATGGATGCCAGTCTTTGCCCGCCAAGTAGCCTCACCCGCGTGCCATCCTCAACAACATCCTTACCTGCGAACTGATATGCACAAAAAAGTCAGCGTTGCTGAGTGATTTCTAGCTCATACAAGCTTTTTAAACCTCAAGAACATAAAATATGCATAAAATAAGGATGAACAAGATGAACACCTCAAAAACATTCAATAAAACCCTTGTTTGATCTCTATTGATTTGTATAAGATGTTAATTACATGACAAACCCTCAAATCTAGCTCATACAAGCTTTTTAAACCTAATTGTCACTAATCTATATATAGTGATAATATTCACTAATGACATATTAAGCCCCTAGACTTAGACAATTAGAGAAATTACATATAAAAAATAAAAATGACTTAAACATAAATAAATATATTTTGTTGACACAAATTATATTTATTAACAATAAACTCCTAGTCATTTATATCTTCAACGTCTCGTCTCGGTTCTTCGTCTCGAACGCGTCTGTTTGACTATTCCGATGACTTTGACAGTGACATTTACATTTGTTTACTTTGACTACGTTGATAATATTAGACTATTTTTCAGACCTAACAATACTCCCCTTAGTCTATTATTATAAACGTCTTTCACCGTGATCAGCACCGATAAGTCAACTATATAATGATCTTCAATCTCCCCCTAGATTGATGATCTGGTACCGACAATCTTTCATCTTATAGGGTCCCCCTTTTTGAATGCTTTCTCCTTTTGTGTGCATCATGAGAATGATCAGGAACAGCATCTCCAACTCTTTATTCTTGAGTGCTCAGAAGATGTAGGAGAAGGAATCTTAGCTCGGTATCCTCTGCAAACTTGAGGAACAGGTTCTCTGGTATGGTACTTTTCTCAGTTGATGATTGGCCATCAATTGCAGCAAGAATCTATAACACAATTATAAACACATTCTACACAATTCTCGTTAGATCATTTCAACAATACAAATAAACCAGTGTTTATCTGAATGTGCAATTTCCCGTGAAATGCATGTGAAAATGGTAACATTTTAATAGCATAATATGGAAGACTTGAAAAATGATTTGAAATGAGTATTTTATTTTATTTTGTTTTATCATATTACACCAAGAACTAATTTGATCATGAGATCACATCCTTAAGATATACAAAAGCACAAAGATGTATTTGAACATCGACAAGTTAGTGAGATCACACTGATACAGAGTCTGGTCATAATTTAAGTTTTTGAAAGCCAAAAACAGTTCAAAAATGATTGTTGGTATATTTGTCCAATTTAAACCCATGCCTTATCCTTTTCAGCAAGTGATCTGCAACTGATTTTATCATGTTTTATATTTAATTAGAGAAGCTCAGGTGATTTGGTTCCCATAGACATCTGACAAAGAACTTATCCAATCATCAGGGCTTATTGAGTAATATGATTAACTCTGCTTGATTTTCTTTTAAGTTTTCAACAATGATCTTAATTTAAGAATCACTGTGCCTTTATTTGAGACAGATGATGAGAGCTCCAGGTCTATACTTACGTATAACAGAGGAGATGATCATCTGAGCGTGCTGATAAGAGCTTCAGGTCTATACTCACGTATAATAGAGAAGATCATCACTCCAGGATAATGCTTCAGCATAGCAGAGGAGATAAGCACGAATAGGATTCTGAAGAGCTTACAAGAAGCGTTAATTTAGAAATAAGGATGAGGGAATTTGGGAATAGAAGTAATCAAGGCAGAAGTCAGATACTCTCAACCCATTTTTGACGAGACTTATAACTTTATGCAGGCTGAAATGTCAGGAGAATAATCCTTATCATCGAGTTCTAAAGCTTTAGTTAGGCTATAGAATCACTGTTTACTTCGTTTTTAGGTTGAGCCTACCAAGTATATCATATAATGAAACTGTCTTTTTTAGATTTTAGAATATTAAGTGATACAGACATCTACATCAGTTACTATCATTTCTCATAAGGTACAAGTCATGCAAATAAGCATACCAAGAATACATACTATCATTTCTCAGTCATCCCAAATCAAGTTCTTAGTTCCCGTGAAATTTTTTATTCTCCCTCGAAATTTCTTTTTAACTGCCATGAAACAAAAAAAAGAAATTTCCTTTTTTTTAAAGTATATGATAAACGGAATTAAAAAAAGAATTTTACTAAATATAGTCTTCCAAATTATACTAGCAAAAACATTAGAAATGAAGTAACAAGAAAAATGCAGTGATTGTGAATGGTAGATAAGAATCCAAAATGTGGATGAGATACCATAACCTGTTTGTTCCGCCTCAAATTTGAATTAGAAACAATCCCAGTCAGTAAACCGGATTACTGATAGGCCTCCTGAATTGTTCCTGCACTCATAAACAGATTAGTTAGAGAGGGGGACCCAGGCCATCGTGGTCTTGGGAGTTCCTTTTTCATCAGTGTATGTAACCTGTTTAAGCACACACTCATTTGAAAAATCTTTTATTTCTTTATGTTTTTCTTTTTGTTTTACTTTCCAAATTTGTTTTTGTTCAATTACTTTTGATTTGAAAGAATTGAATTTGGAAATCATTTTCTGTTTAAGACCCGAAGGAAGAGATTTTAATTTTGAAACATTGGTCTTTTTCATCTTTGAATCATGTGAAACCGGCTTCATATGAGAAGGTTTGGATAGATTGTTCTTTATCCAAGCATTCAAAGATATGTGCTTTTTACCTTTTAAAACCGAGAAGCAACTTGTGTTATCTTTACCTCCCGAAGCTTGCCTTTGAACCTGAGGGCACTTCTTTAGCACATGACCTTCTTTTCTACATCTAAAGCAAGCCTTGAAAGGCTTTTGGTTCTTTGTAGTCCCATGGTGAATAGTAGAGGGTGGAGCCTGCTTTGTGGTTGATGCAGCTTGTTGACAACCTTGATGCTTCTTCTTTTGGATATATGGAAATTGAACCTTTTGAGGCTTTGTCAATGTGGATTTCGAACTGGGCTGTGATTTGATTTGTACTGTTCTGGGAGCTGAGATCTAAGCATTCTTCTGAGTACACTTTTGCATGACTGGTGATTTGGTAGACTTGGAGGCAGATTTGTGGCAAGCTTGATGGATAGCAGATGAAGATGGTGAGTGCTTCTGCTGAGCTTTGGAGGAACTGCTGATTTGCTTAGCAGTTGGAGATGAGATCCGTATAGGTCTTGATTCAACTGTTGGAAGCTTTTGACACTTGATAACTTCAGGTGACTTGATGATCTCTTGTTCATCATCAAAACTTGTCCAGTCCTGTATACACAAGTCAGCTTCCAATGGATCTTGATTGATGACTCTTGTTGTGTCGGTTTGTGTTGTTGAGTTCTGATTGCTTGACGATTCCACAAATGTTCCTTCTTAGACAAACTTGACAGGAACAAATGAAGGGATGTTACCTGTCTTGAATTTGTTAAAGAAGTTACAAGAAACAACTGATACTGTTTTTGAAGCATCAGAGGTGGAATTATCATTTTGCAGATCAGATCCTTGCTTGATGAGCCCCAAACCTGCAGGAAAATCATATTCATCTCGAACCTCTTTGTGATTAACGCTGCTTAAACCTGCATGTAAACTGTTAGTATTTGCAGCTTTAATTAAATCATTAGATGGATGAGGTTGAGGCATAGGAGAGTAACAATGAGTGCTAGGAGGAGGATAAACATATGAAGTTTCACCACAACCCACACCCGTTTTGATTCTAGCTCCCCTTTGCTTATAGAATAATTCTTCCTGTTTCATCTCAGATATCGTCCATTTGTCAAGTTTAGTTTTAAGCTTGCTACTCTCAAATTCTGCCAAAGTGACTCGTTCGCTCAAAATATTAATCTCGACGTTCTTTTCTAAAAGATTTCTTTTTAAAAGATCATTTTCTTCTAAAGCTTCTCTTAGTTTAATAAAATATTTGGACTCATTGATTTTAAGTTCATTGTTTATTCGTTTTAATTCTTTTTCGTTTTCTAACAATAATCTGTTAGCTTTATAAACTCCGAATAAATGAATTTGCTGGGAGGAGAACACATGTCTTGAACAACCTTATAAGGAAGCCTAATAACTATCTTTTCAGAAGCTAGGGCTTTTTCACATTGACAGACAGGAGTGTTCTTTTTGTATTCTTCCTCCTCAGTAGCTCTTTTCTCTGCTTCTTCAGCTTCACCTTCCTCTTGCTTTCCTTCATCCTGAACTTTACACCGGCTTTCACAATCACCAACATCACCAACACTCTCACCTTGAGTGTCACACCTGAATTCTTTGAAAGGATCAAAACCCTCAACAGAATCCTCATCACTGTTTACTACCTCAGCCATCAATGCATGGTTGACTTCCTCTTTAGTTTCTTTGATCCCAACACTTGAAGATACACCACCATACATGGATTGATTGTACTCTTTTCTTTTCATATCCACATCAAATGACTTCAGCTTGTTGATAACCTCCATGAGTTTGTAGTCAGCAAAATTTCTTTCATGCTTTAACAATCTAACTTGTGGACTCCACTATGGAGGAAGAGAGTCCAAAAGTTTTGTGACTTGTTCATGGTTCCCCAGCTGGTCATCATATATCTTAAGATTGCTTGCCACCATCAGAAATCGATCAACAAAATCAGATATCTTTTCATCTTTCATGGCTGCAAAAGAATCAAACCAACTTTGTGCTGATATTAGATTATCAGATTTATGGAAATTAGCTACTTCTAAAGAAGACATTTTAGAAATGATCAGAGGCTAAATTCGCTGAAATTTCACTAAATTCGCTGACAAATTCGCTGAATTTTCTCTAATTTCGCTGGCAAGTTCGCTGGTAATTTCGCTAGTAGTTTCGATAGCAGTTTCACCCAGCAGTGGCACGCTGATGCTAGTTTCGCAGGGTAGTTTTGCCCGAAACTAATTGAACTTTCATTCAGAGAACAATTTGGCAGCAATTTCGCTGGGATTGGCACACAAACACTATGAGCTTTTGTTCAACACATGTACTTTCGTTGGAACGAGGAAACTAGATCCAAAAACCAAGAATAGCTTAGTTTCGCTGACAGAACCCTAGTTTCACCAGACAAAACTATATAGTTTTCCTGGAAGATGCTGTAATTTCACTGGACGAGCTGTAAATTCGCCCGACGTATCTGGAAAGCCTTTTTTAACATGAAATCAGCTCAAACTCATCCAAATCTCAATGGATTTGAGATCTGATGATTCCTATAGCTTCCCACACCAAAATCAAGCAATCCTTAATCAATTTCCATATCCAAAACACTCAGATCAGATTGAAAATTAATGGAACAGTGACTTAGAACATGAACCAAACAAAAACTCAAATCATCAAGAGCACAAAGGCTCTGATACCATATTGTTAGTCCTTCTGATCGATATAACAGTGCATTTGATTGACAAACACAAACAAACCCCACTGATAACACAAATATCGATGATTTGATATTTGTGTACAAAATAGATCAAACACTATAAAATAAGGATGAACAAGATGAACACCTCAAGAACATTCAATAAAACCCTTGTTTGATCTGAATTGATTTGCATAAGATGTTAATTACATGAAAAACCCTCAAATCTAGCTCATACAAGCTTTTTAAACCTAATTGTCACTAATCTATATACAGTGATAATATTCACTAATGACATATTAAACCCCTAGACTTAGACAATTAGAGAAATTACATATAAAACATAAAAATGACTTAAACATTATCAAATATATTTTGTTGACACAAATTATATTTATTAACAATAAACTCCTTGTCATTTATATCTTCAACGTCTCGTCTCGGCTCTTTGTCTCGAACGCGTCTGTTTGACTATTCCGATGACTTTGACAGTGACATTTACATTTGTTGACTTTGACTATGTTGATAATATTAGACTATTTTTCAGACCCAACAATACTCCCCTTAGTCTATTATTATCAACGTCTTTCATCGTGATCAGCACCGATAAGTCAACTATATAATGATCTTCAATCTCCCCCTAGATTGATGATCTGGTACCGACAATCTTTCATCTTATAGGGTCCCCCTTTTTGAATGCTTTCTCCTTTTGCGTGCATCATGAGAATGATCAGGAACAGCATCTCCAACTCTTTATTCTTGAGTGCTCAGAAGATGTAGGAGAAGGAATCTTAGCTCGGTATCCTCTGCAAACATGAGGAACATGTTCTCTGGTATGGTACTTTGCTTAGTTGATCATTGGCCATCAATTGCAGCAAGAATCTATAAGACAATTATAAACACATTCTACACAATTCTCGTTAGATCATTTCAACAATACAAATAAACCAGTGTTTATCTGAATGTGCAATTTCCCGTGAAATGCATGTGAAAATGATAACATTTTAATAGCATAATATGGAAGACATAAAAAATGATTTGAAATGAATATTTTATTTTATTTTGTTTTATCATATTACACCAAGAACTAATTTGATCATGAGATCACATCCTTAAGATATACAAAAGCACAAAGATGTATTTGAACATCGACAAGTTAGTGAGATCACACTGATACAGAGTCTGGTCATAATTTAAGTTTTTGAAAGCCAAAAACAGTTCAAAAATGATTGTTGGTATATTTTTTCAATTTAAACCCATGCCTTATCCTTTTCAGCAAGTGATCTGCAACTGATTTTATCATGTTTTATATTTAATTAGAGAAGCTCAGGTGATTTGGTTCCCATAGACATCCGACAAAGAACTTATCCAATCATCAGGGCTTATTGAGTAATATGATTAACTCTGCTTGATTTTCTTTTAAGTTTTCAACAATGATCTTAATTTAAGAATCACTGTGCCTTTATTTGAGACAGATGATGAGAGCTCCAGGTCTATACTTACGTATAACAGAGGAGATGATCATCTGAGCATGCTGATGAGAGCTTCAGGTCTATACTCACGTATAACAGAGAAGATCATCACTCCAGGACAATGCTTCTGCATAGCAGAGGAGATAAACACGAATAGGATTCTGAAGAGCTTACAAGAAGCATCAATTCAGAAACAAGGATGAGGGAATTTAGGAATAGAAGTAATCAAGGCAGAAGTCAGATACTCTCAACCCATTTTTGACGAGACTTATAACTTTGTGCAGGCCGAAATGTCAGGAGAATAATCCTTATCATCGAGTTCTAAAGCTTTAGTTAGGCTATAGAATCACTGTTTACTTCGTTTTTAGGCTGAGCCTACCAAGTATATCATATAATAAAACTATCTTTTTTAGATTTTAGAATATTAAGTGATACAGACATCTACATCAATTACTATCATTTCTCACAAAGTACAAGTCATGCAAATAAGCATACCAAGAATACATACTATCATTTCTCAGTCATCCCAAATCAAGTTCTTAGTTCCCGTGAAATTTTTTATTCTCCCTCGAAATTTCTTTTTAACTGCCATGAAACAAAAAAAAGAAATTTCCCCTTTTTTTAAGTATATAATAAACGGAATTGAAAAATGAATTTTACTAAAGAAAGTCTTCCAAATTATACTAGCAAAAACATGAGAAATGAAGTAACAAGAAAAATGCAGTGATTGTGAATGGTAGATAAGAATCCAAAATATGGATGAGATACCAAAACATGAGATGATTAGTTACTATTGGAAACACAAGCCTTGTTGGTCTTGGGTTCTTCCAATGTAGATGATTTAATTGAACCAAAGTAGGCAAGTGGGTTCAATTTGTGTTTGTGAGGAAGAGGTACTGGCTGCAGCATCTGTTTTGTTCTTCCATACCATCCTATGGTTGACCAGTGTAGATGATCCTAAAGAGGATTGAGCAGCATGACCTTCTTCCGAGACTACTTTCTTTTTGAAAGATTTCAAAGGATTCCTTTTGTTCCTTTGTTTGTTCTTTGGCTTGTCTTCCGAAGCTATTTTTTCTTCGGAAGAATGATTTTCTTCCGAAAACAAGCTTTCCTTTCCTTTTAACTTGGACCATGTGATAAGGTCCAAATGTGAAATCTTCCTTGATGCCTTCTCTTTTAACATTGGTTGCATAATGTGTGCTTGCAGGATTGTAGTAACAATCTTTAGCCATGTGGTTATGCAGACCACAGATTATGCACTCAATGTTACTCTTGATGGGGCGTGATGGTTGTTCGATCTTGCACTCTTTTTCTTCAACAGCTTTCCCTTTTAACTTTTGATCCTTCGGTTGGACACGAATGCTGGTACTACATTCCTTTCCTGGGTTAGAGTTTCCAACCACTTGGAATCCGACTAAAATGAATACACCCTTTTGTCTGGGATCTATCTTCATCCTAGACTCAGTCACCTTCTTGGTAGTTTTCTTTGCTGCCTTGATTTTGTTCTTTCTCTCTTTGGTGGTAAGGGGTAGGACATCAGTGGTGGGAATGAGGTTTTCTACCTTGTTCTTCCTTGTGGTGGTTACCATAGTTGCATCATTCTTTTGCTCATTAGGTAGTAGGTCAGTAGTTGGATCCTCTTGCTCATGAGTGCCACATCTTGGCTGTCTAACAGACACATAAGAGTGTGATGGAGCAATTTCATTGGTTCCCAACCCACTTTTGTTTTGATAACACACCTTTGAGTGGGAGGATGATGCAATGATGGTGTTGAAGCTTTAGCCTCAGCCATTACTAATTGGGCTTGAGCCTCAGTTAACTTAGAAATTAAATTCTTTATTTGAGTCCTGTAGTTTGTATGTTCATGTTTTAAAGAGGAAACAGTTTTCTCTAACTCTTTAATTTTGAGTTTATAGTCAGATTCTGCTTTCTTGAAATCAGATTTTAGGATGTTCAAGGACTCAATATCGGATTTAATTTCCTTGTTGTAATCCTGATAAAGTTTAACCTTAGCAATACAAGCTGGAGTACAGATATTTTCACATACCTTGCTGTCTTCACTTCCAGCCATGAGTGCTTGAGCAGGAGTGACATCTTGCACCATGAAGCTCCAGTCAACTTCTTGAGCAATAACCGTAGTTTGTTGCTCAGTAGGTTTTGGTGTAGCCCTTAAGGTGGTAGGATGTTAGGAGGCTTGAGTTGCTCTAGGATTGGATCTTGGAGCTTTGTATTCCTTAGCAAAGTGACCATGATGGTTACAGTTGTAACATTTGGCTTTGCTTTTATCAAATCCAAATTTGCTGTTGGTTGGATTCTAAGGGAACTGCCTTCCTGTTCTTTTGAAGAACTTCTTTACTCTGTAGGTCAGGAGAGCCATCTGTTGGACAATATCCATGTATTCAATGTCATCCGGGCTAAAGCACTCTAGATCATCAAAGCAGAATTGAAAATCTCCAGAGTGTTCATTTCCTGAGACAAAGGCACAATTATCCTAAAAAGGAGTGTGTTGAGCCTGTTGAGACCTGGGTGTCTCAGGGGAAGTGAGGTATGGCCCAAAGGAAGATGATGGCTGTTGGGAATAGTTCAGGTACAACTGAGATTGTCTTGATCCTTCAGTAACATGTAGAGCATTGCTGACAGTAGGATTTGAGGGTCGGTTCATCTATTGGCTTTTCTGAGTCTCCATTTCCATACGGTATCCATCAAGGATTTCGTACAATTCAGTCATGGTGAGAGTGTTAAGTGTAGAAGCTTCTTGGAAGATTAACATTTGTCTTTATGTGTCTTGTATAGTTTTTGTCATAGTATAGGGACTTTTTATGTAAATATGTTCCTTTGTTTTCTTGATTAGTATATATAGCATAGATATGTATTGTGTGTGTGTGGGGGGGGGGGGGTTTGAGAGATTTAGACGTATTGTAACTGTTTCCTAGACTTTGTATTCTTCTATATGCTAATCAATGAAAACTCTATGAATTTTTGTTAATTTGCTTGTGTTGAATTGAATACTTGTGTGTTTTAGATTGAATTGTGTTCATATATCATCACATATCGATCCATTTTGAGCTCATCAAATGGTATCAGAGCTTTCGGTTCAGTGATTGAAGTTCTTCAACTGTCGAACTCTCAAAATCACTTGAATTTATGACTGAGAAACAATTCAGTCATATAATTGTTGAATTCAGTTGTGTTTCATCATCAGGAACATGGTTTGATTCACAATTAGCAGTACAATTCGTTCAAATTAGTGAATTTGAGCAAAAAGCTCTTCGAACCTGTTCTTCATTTGTCAAATCTGTTCTTGAATCAAAAGATCAATTTTGGTTGTTAATTGAAGAAATTGAACTTGAAGGATTGATTATTGATCAATTTCCTACATAATTTGAGGATTTCAGATCAATTAATCAAGTTTTGAAGGATTTCAAAAAATTTAAGTTCGTATGAAACTGATGAATGTGGCGCATTAGGTCAAAAACACTGCTGAAAATTGCCTAAGTGTTAGGCGCATTTCCACTGTTTGGGCGTTTTTCAGTTAGGCGTTTCTCTATTGTGTAGGCGTTTGTCAACTGTATGGACATTGAAGATTTTCTGAAACTAAGGAATTCCAGGCGTTTTACAACTGTTGAGACGCATTACAACTATTTGGGCGTTTTTCAACTTGGGCGTTTTGGAATTTTTCTAAGGCAATCCCTTAGACGTTTCAAAGTCAAAGTCAAAGGAAGTATCACAACTGTTTGGGTGTTTTACCACTGTTTGGACGCATCAGCTTTCACACTTAGAAATTTTTTTGAAATTTTTCAAAAACTTAAAAAATCCAAAAATATTTTCAATTCATTGTTTTAATTCAAAACATTAAAATCAACAAAAACAAAATTAAAAATGGTAAAATCAGAAGACTCAGAGAACAGAGTTCCCAAGCTAAAGAATAGAGCAGATTTCAAGAATTGGTCACTGAGATTAAAACATCACTTGAACTCTATTGATACTGATCTTTGGAAATCAATAAAAAGAGGGCCATATATTCCTATAACTTCAGATGATCCTGACAGAGGGTTTATCTGCACAAAAGACTCTCCAGAACCATACCCTGAAGATGGTCTGCAAGGTGATGATCTAAAAAAAATGAAAAATGATATAAGAGCTTATTATCTGATGTGCAAAGGACTGCCACTTGAAGTCCTTACAAGGCTTGATGGTTATCAGACGGGATACACCATGTATAAGGCCTTGAAAATAATATGTGAAGGTGGAAAGGAGATCCAGGATCTGAAAAAGCAAAAGTTAAAAAGACAATTAGAACTTTTTGAACATTTATCTAGTGAAACAACAAATCAGATGATGAACAGATTTGTTCAACTAACTACTGAGATGTCGACTGCAGGCATCAAGAATGATTTAAAAGATCTTAACTTTAGTTTTCTCAATGCTCTTCCATCTTCATGGAAGCAAACAGTCACTTTGTTAAAGCATACTGAGAAATTCCCAATGGATCTTGATCTCTTGATTGCTAAAATAGAATCTGTCGAAATTGATGAAAGTTCTAGAAACAATGACAGAGCAGCTTCGATGTCACAATATATATATGTTGCTTCTCCAGCAAGTACCATGTAGAATGCATTCATGGCTAAGAATGAAACTTCACCGGAAGATGAGGGTGATCTATATGTTAGCGCAGGGTTCTTCACTGATTCTACTTACACAAGTGCTCCTGCCTATACAACTCAGAATCAACCTTAATCTCCTCCTATGCCTAAAAGTTCTAAATCTCAAGCAGAGACTCCATCTGCTAACTCTGCTAAAACTAGCAAAGTTAACGATGTAATAAACATCCTATTACAGGATAAAGAGTCTAAAACTGCTTTCACTGCATTTATGGCAAGCTTTCAAGCTTATCAAAGTAGTCATCTAACTCAACTTGATCTTGTTTTGCAGGATTTGTTTGAAATGGATCCAAACGATGTAGAAGAAATGGATCTCAACTAGCAATTGGTTATGATAGCTTACAGGACTCAGAAACACTCGTATGTCAACAGAAACTACAAGCCGAGTGCAAACAAGTCTGCTGGATTTGATAAGTCCAAATCTAGGTGTTTCAACTGTAACAGCTATGGTCACTTCTCTAGAGAGTGCAAAGCTCCAAGGAATAAAGGACGAAATGGCCAACCAAGCTCAAGTAATCAAAGGTTTCAACAATCTTCACAGAAGATATTTCAGAAACCTTATCAAAGCCTACCAATAACAAAATTGAAAGATGATTCTAAATCATCAGAGGAGCCCAAGAAAGCTCTTGTTGTTAATATTAAAGATGGTTATGATTGGAGTGCATACGCTGAGCAATTTACTGCTGATTTAACCTCCAATCTATCTCTTGTTACAGAAATACAAAAAGAAGATTGGTCTGAATTTAATGATCCAAAAGCTGATGGAAACTCTGAGAACGAGGAAGAGGACTATGACTGAGTGACAAGTCTGATCCCAAGGAAGATTCAGAGGAAGTTGCATTGATGGCAAAATCTGATCAACCAAAGGTTGAAAGCTCTAACTCTGAAACTTCTCCTCCTAAATATTCTAAAATTCCATCAGAAGTCAGAGAAAAATTATGCACAAAGTCTTGCTTCGAACATGTCGAATACTATAGAAATTATTCTTATAAGATTTGTGAAAAACTCAAGCAAGAAGAATTAATGCATAACAAACTCAAAAACGATCATAAAGTATCTGATGAAAAGATTATCTCTTCAAATATCATGGAACAAAACTCTAAGAGAACTTGAAATTGTATCAAAACAACTTGAAGAGATGACAAAAAATCTTGAACTGGAGAAGATAACACATGCTGCTACACAAGTGGATCTCGCAAAAGTTAAAAGTTCTAAAAGTATTGTGGAAAAACTGGTAAACGAAAGAAAAGATAAACAAAAGGCAGGATTGGGTTTCACTCATGAACTGATGCCTGAATCAATAACAAATACTTTACCAGAAAATTTTAACACTCATGATCACTCTCTAGAAAACAAGGCAAAATTAAAAGCTTTTCAAAACAAGACCAAGATGTCTGATGTTGAAGAAGAGAAAACAAACGTGGAAATTTTTGAAGAGAAAGATAACTAAAAGATAAAAAATGGTCATCCTGTTAAAGTAAAATCTTATGAACCAAAGCCAACAACAAAGAAAGTTTTTGTTCCTAAAGAATCAGTTTTGGAGGAAGCGAATATTATAACTGAAAACCAAAACTCAAAAAATCAAAACAAAGCTCAAAATGATGAAGAAACATCAGAAGATTCAAATTTATTTGGTCTAAATAACCCAGAATTCATTAAATAGCAGCAAAAAGACCAGAAAAAGAAAGAATGTGAAAAAGAATCTTCAACTGTGGATGTTCAATCTAAACAGAAAACTGGTTCTACAAAATCAAGGAACCAGAGAAGAAGAAGAAAGGTAAATAAAGCTGAAAATGAACAAATAAAAATTCAAGAAAATCAGATAAAAGAAACAAATCAAGCAACAAAATTAAAGCCAATTAAATTTATATTTGCTGGTTTGTTGAATGTGAACTCCATTCAAGATGTTAAAGAAAATCCTAAGAACAAATCAACCTCTGATCTGAAAATGGGTTCAGATTCTAAGACTTCCGCTGTAGCTAAAAGATTTGTATCTATGGAAAACAAGAATGAAATTCATGTTCAAAAACAAAAAGAAATTGTGCAAAAGAAAATTGGTTCAAATCAAAAGCACAATCTGTGAATCCAAGGATCGCAATCAGGAATTATCAGTGTTAGATTGGTTTCGAATTAATGATCGGGGAATTACCATTAATCGTTGTTTAATTGATTAACAAATAAATATCGATGCCAAAGAAAAATAAACAATAAATGATCAAACGACATCAACAATATGCAAAGAATAATGATTTGAATCAAACGTAATTCATTAAAACCGATTAATGATCACAAAGAATCAAATAATAATTGCTAACAAAATTCTATGCTATGATTGTGTTTATAATTTTGGTGTGTTGATGTGACGGCTGCTAGGGTTTGTGTTGATCGTGCGAAACGATGTGATGGTATTTTTGTTGCCATCTCTTCTGTCTTTTTGACATGAAACCTAGGACTCATATTTATAGACACGCGTGTTTTTGTTAAGGAAACAGCGAATCTCTTGGAATCTCTTGGGTTTGTGTTGATCGTGCGAAACGATGAGATGTTTTGTTAACAATCTCCCTTTCTTAATTTCACCTTTATCAAAATCACCATCATACCCCATAAGGTAGAAGATCTTTTCTATGTATTCATTCTCAAATACATCCGGATGACCTATCTCTATATCTCCTAAGTTGAGATTTCTCCTAATGCTCTGTTCATCAATTCTTAAGTGTTCATTCCCAATATCTGCATGTATCACCTCATCTTCTCCTTCTTTTTCTATTCTTGCCAAGTTCCAGAAATCAACAATGTGTGATTGATGAATCACAGGCTCCGCTGATAGGGCATAAAACAGCCTAGATCTTCTTAAATAACGGATGATGTCTCGACATCCTGCTGATACAAGGTCATCGGCATTGAGAAAGGCACACACATTATGCTCTCTAGCAAACCGATTAGCCATCTGTTCATAAGAGTTAAGAAGATTAGGTTAGAATCAATATTATAGATATGAGAATATGAACAGTTTTAATGGTGACAATGAATCAAACAGTTCATTATTGATGATTATGACATGTTTTACCTTCAAATCAAGAATCTGAAATCAAGTTTATGAGTTTGTTTGATGTTTTGATGTGGTAATTTGAATGTTTGAACAAAGGAGGGAGAGATTTTGACGAACGTTATTCTTTTAGGTAAAAGTTCTCTGAAAAAAGTGAATAATGAACATTAAGGTCAAAAACATCATTTATACTCCCTCAGATATATTAATTTCATTTATTAAATGAGGTGGGACCCCTATCCTTATTACCAATTTTATGTTTTCGCAGATTTTAGTTCTTCCGTATATCATCTACGGATGACTTAGAATTCTAAACGGGTTTTTGATGAGTATAATTTGAATTTCCAGAGATTACCAGTCTATGGAACTATTATACTTTTAAATACTACCACATCCGTAGGTTACCAATCTACGGATGGTAATATTCCTTTTTGATCATTGAATTCAGCTTTTATGTTTCATGTACTTCATGTATTAACTACTCCCCCTAAATTTGTGATTAATGATAAAGTGTTGCATTCATCATAAATTTATGAAGAAAATAGCATGAAAGACACATGACTGTCCAAAGATTACACACAATAAATAAACTAAAACTAACAAAATTGAATTAAATATATGTACATGCATATAAACACATATAATGAGATCATACTATGACACTAAACTTCTTCCTGATTGAGATGATTGTTGAAATGTGACCTGATTCTAGTCCTAATTGCAAGTATGTTTGTCCACTTAAATCCAAACAAGAGTATGGAAACAACTAGACATGCTGTTTATCATGTTTTCATGTTTATTAGTGATAAACTGTTATGGTCTCCACATTCAATTCATATTAGAGTTTGTCTTTTGTTTGTGAGTCAATTCATCAATTTTTCACACTTAGAAACTATGTACTTTAAGTTATAAATTCTATCTTGAGACATATGAGTTGTCTCATAAATGCTTTGCTACAAAAGCTCTTATGAAAATTTACAGTTGATCACTATGGATTCTTTTTAGAGCTTAGATATGATCATCAGCAGGTCACCTGGTCTTTACTTACATAAAACAAAGGTGCCTTTAACCCAGGTCTTTGCTTACACAAAACAGAGGGATGATGAGGATCATGATCTTTTCACCAGTTGAATACATATGTATCTCATGGTGTTCATAAACCTAGGTCTTTGTTCACACAAAACAAAGGGAATATGATTTGCAGAGATAGAAGTTATAAGGTATTTTACATAGTGTGCTTAGGTGAATGAATTGATCACATCAGGATAAGACTTACTTGCTTGATCCTCAAAATAAAGCTTCTCACAAACAGTCACCTTTTCATTATGTTAAGCATGCTCTTAGTATAATCTTCACTCAAGTTGAATCTACTTACATATCAAAGAACTTTGATTAGTTTTTAAATAAATTTAAGAACTCAAGAAGCAAGCAAAGGCACAGTGTACTATCATTTCCCAAACATATGTTATGCAGAAATAGAAGACACAATAAATAAAGACAATATTTTGAATTTTGTATGTTTTTCTGAAATTTTTTTTTTATTATTATAACTATTTACAAGGGCAGACACATGCTTTTCTTTGTTAATGATGATTAATCTGAGTTAATCATGCCCAAAGACTCAATTAGAAAATTAAATCTAACTGAATCAAAGGCCTTAGTGAATAGATCAGCAAGCTGATTTGTTGTATCCACTTTGACTAACTTGATTCAACCTTTTTCTGAGCAATCTCTTAGAAAATGATATCTGATTTCAATATGCTTTGTTTAACTATGTTGAACTGGATTAGCAGTGATAAACATAGCAGCTGAATTGTCAATATAAATTGGAGTGTGAAGGAAATTGTAACCATAATCAAGTAATTGGTTTTGCAACCAAAGGACTTGAGAGCAACCAACTGAAGCAGCTATGAACTCAGCCTCAGCTGTGGATACAGATACATTTGTTTGCTTTTTGCACTGCCATGAAACAAGCCTTGGTCATAAAAATTACATCCACCAGTTGTGGATTTTCTATTATTGTTGCATCCTCCATAGTCACTGTCTGAATAAGAGTAGAGAGAGAAGTCTCCATCTTTTGGATACCATAGACCAAGGGCTGGTTTCCCTTTGAGATATCTAAAAATCCTCTTCACAGCATTCAGATGGGACTCTTTTGGATCTGATTGGTACCTAGCACAAACACATACAGCAAACATTATGTCAGGTTTGCTAGCAGTTAAATACATAAGAGATCCTATCATTGATCTATATAATCTTTAATCAATAGATTTTCCTGCAGGATCAGGTACAATTTTGTCAATTGTTGAAGCAGGTGTTTTGCATGAAGATGTATTAGCAAGATTGTACTTCTTTAATATTTGATGAATATACTTTTCTTGATTGATGAATATGCCATCTGTTTTCTGATGAACTTGTAGTCCAAGAAAGAAAGTTAATTCTCCCATTGAGCACATTTGAAACTGAGATTTCATCAACTCTTCAAAGCTTTCACATAATCTCTTGTTTGTTGATCCAAATATAATGTCATCTACATATATTTGAACAACTAAGAGTTCTTGATGTTTATGTTTGAGAAAGAGAGCCTGATCAATAGTTCCCTTTTTGTATCCATGCTTAAACAAGAAAGATGATAATGTTTCATACCACTTTCTTGGTGCCTGATGAAGACCATACAAAGCTTTGTCAAGCTTGTATACTCTATGTAGATAATCAGGATCTTCAAAACCTGGAGGTTGAGCTACATAGACTTCTTCATCAATTTTCCCATATAAAAAGGCACACTTCACATCCATTTGATAAACAGTGAACTTCTTATATGATGCATAGGCTAGGAATACTCTAATGGCTTCAATTCTTGCAACTGGTGCAAAAACTTCATCATAGTCTATCCCTTCTTCTTGAGTATATCCTTGAGCAATCAGCTTAGCTTTGTTTCTCACAATGATACCTCTGTCATCTAGTTTATTTTTGAATAACCACCTTGTGCCAATTGGATGTTGTCCTTCAGGAAGATCAACTAGATTCCAGCCCTTTTGCTTTCTGAATTGTTAAAGTTCTTCTTGCATGGCTTCAATCCAGCTATTATCTTTTAGTGCAGCTGTAATGTTTGGAGGAACCACTTGTGAAAGAAAAAAAGTGAAAAGACAGATGTTTACAGCTCCCCCTTGGCTTCTTGTGGTTCTTTCATTGAGATCTCCAATGATGTTGTTTATTGGATGAGTCTGATGAATTCTTGTTGTTGGAATGGACTCAACTGGAGTAGAGGATTCCAAGTTAGTCATATGCATTGATGTAGATATATCCAGCTAAGATGATGAATTTATGAAGTAATCAAATTGATCATCATTCGAAGCTGAATGATTTTCATTTTGTACACCAGCTGCATTATGAGAGCCATCTGCAGGAGTTACAGGAACATCTACGGATGTATTTTGTGCTTCCGCGGGAGTTACAGGAACATCTACGGATGTATTTTGTTGACTTGCTGACAATGACTCTTTGGAATGCAATGGACCATCTCCAATATATGGAACATCTACTGATGTGAATGGAACATCAGCTGATTCAATAATCACATATCCGGATGTAGGACACTCATCTGCGGATGCAGAGTCAGCAGCTGCTGATGAAGTGTTTGCTTCTGAGGATGTAGATCCATTTGCTTGGTCTTGTTCTGCATTATTGACATTATTTGGTGTTCCTTGATCCATGATACTTGAAGTTTGTATTCTTGGAGGATCAACAGATAATGACACTTCATTCATGTTTGGAGGAACAAAGGGATAGCATGTATCCTCACCTACAGCATTCAAACAACCAGAGTTAAATGAGTTTGTGAGTGCATCTATATCAAACAACCATGATGATCCTTTTACAGATTTAGGAAATAAGGATTCATCAAAAGACAAATTAGGAGTTTCTTCCATAATGTTTTGTTGTGGAATGTAAATCCTATATGATTTAGATGTTGAAGAATATCCAACAAAGAAACCATCATAGGCTTTCTCTGAAAATTTTCCCAATTGTTCTTTTGTGTTTAAAATAGATACATGACACTCAAAAGCTTTAAGATATCCTATGTAAGGTTTTCTTTTAAATAAAAGCTCATAAGGTGTTTTATTGTATTCTTTGACAATTAATGTCCTGTTTTGAACATTGCATGTTGTGTTCACTGCTTCAGCCCAAAAGGCGATTGGCAATTGTGAATCAGCTAGCATTGTTCTTGCTTCAATGAGAGTTCTGTTTCTTCTTTCAGCAATTCCATTTTGTTGTGGAGTTCTTGGTGCACTAAATTGCCTTGCTATGCCTTTATTCCTGCAAAATGAATCTAAGACAGTATTAATAAATTCAGTCCCATTGTCACTCCTAAAAATTTTAACTTTTAAATCAAGTTGATTCTCAATCTTAGTGACAAACTCCATTAATTTTTTTGATGTTTCACTCTTTAGTTTTAAGAAAAATACCCATGTGAATCTAGTGAAGTCATCCACAACCACTAAACAATATTGCCTTTTTCCAATGCTCATCATATTAGTTGGACCAAAAAGATCCATGTGAAGCAATTTGAGTGGTGTAGTGTAGTGTTTGTGTTCATTATTTTGGATTTATGTGACACTCTATATTGTTTTCCTTTATAACATGAGGAACAATGGTTTGAACAAGAAAATTCTTTCTTTGGCAATCCAATGACTAAGTCATTTTTCACCAATTTATTCATGTTCTTCAATTTGGAATGAACAAGCCTTCTATGCCACAACTGAGATTCATCTTCTGATGACTTAGATAGCAGGCATGTTTCATTGTTTGTGAGTGTTGTATTATTCATATCCAAAACATATGTGTTTCCTTTTCTTGATGCTTTAAGAAGGATCCAATCTTCTGAAACTGCAAAACCTGGCTTAAGAATGTAACAATTAGTGTTATCAAATAATGTGGTATAATTTTGATCACAAATTTGAGACACACTCAATAAATTATATTGCAAATTTTCACAATAATTTACTTTCTCAAATTTGAGCACACCATTAGTTACCATTCCTTCACCGACTATTTTACCTCCCTTCTTATCCCCACCAAATGCCACATAAGAAGCATTTTTATGTTTGAAGTCGTGGAGAAGTGTAACATCCCACATTGGTTGGGAAGGTGAACGAAGGCTTCTTTATAAGAGGCTTGAGACCTTCCCCACTATGACGTGTTTTGCCTGGGAGATGGTGGTACGTCCCAGTCCAGGTGAAAACAAAACCGTGAGGCGATGGTGGTTCGTCCCGGCCAAAGCGGACAATATCATGGTGTGGTTACGCTGGGCTGTTACAGATGGTATCAAAGCCAGGGCTGGGCCGGTGTGCTAGCGAGGACGCTGGGCTCCCTAAGGGGGGTGGATTGTAACATCCTACATTGGTTGGGAAGGTGAACGAAGGCTTCTTTATAAGGGCCTTAAGACCTTCCCCACTGTGACGCGTTTTGCCTGGGCGATGGTGGTACGTCCCGGTCCAGGTGAAAACAAAACCGTGAGGCGATGGTGGTTCGTCCCGGCCAAAGCGAACAATATCATGGTGCGGTTACGCTGGGCTGTTACAAGAAGAGAACAGTTTCATGTCATATGTCTGGAACAACCACTGTCAACATACCACTTGTTGTCAGCTCTCCAAGATTGTTCCTGCATAATTAAAGAAATCAATTAGATTTGGAAACCCAAGTCTTAATGATCTTGGGTGATCCTGTGGAGTCTAAAATTTGAACTTCCTCATGAATGAGTCTTGAAGATTCAGTATTAATTTTAGATTCAATTGATTCATTGTGTGTTGTTTGTGGTGAGGATGATTCTGTTGATGATGAACTTGTGGAATTTTGTTCTGATTTTTCAAACTCTTCCTCAAGGATCTTCTCTTTCTTTGTTTGCTGTTTTGACTTTGATGATGATCCTTGATTGTTGAAAGTTTCATCATCATTTTGAATGTGAAACACGAGTTCCTTTTTCAAAATTATCAAAGAAAGTAGCTTTAGCATTTGACTTCTTATTGTTCAAATCCACCTTTTTGTGAGGTGTCTTTGATTGTTGAGGAGTCTTTGATTTCTGTTCAGGTTGTCTTTTCTTCAAAGGTTCACTATCAACTGATGATTTCTCTTGTGGTTTTGTCACCTTTTTTTTTTTGTTTTTTTTGTTTCTTTAATCTTGAATCTTTTTGATCTTCACTTGATTGAGATTCTGATACATCCTTCTCAGGTTGTTTCTTTTTTGTGCTCTTTGTCTTGTTCTTTTTGTTAAAATAACATTCCTGAGTGGAATGGTTGTTTTTGTTACAAATAGCACAATGTTTGTTGAAGTAACAGTCTGAAGTCATGTGATTGTTCATATTGCAGAAGGAGCAATAGCTGCTGAAGTAACAGTCTTCAGTGTTGTGATTTTTCATATCACACCATTTGCAATACTTTTCTTTTGACTTATTATCAGACTCAAATAATTTCTTCTTCTTTTGATGTTTTTGAGTCTTTAACTCCTTCTCAAACTTTACTGAAGCTGACTCCTTTCCTTTTCCTAACATGATGTCAAAAGGTTCATGTTTATCAGCTGAAGTTTGTTGCTTTGAGCTCACACCTTTTTGAGTTGTTTTCTTTTTGGTTGTTTCTTTTGCCTTCCGCAAATCATCTACTGATTCAGTAGATTTGTTTTTCCGCAGATCTGCTACTGAAGAATGTTTCTTCTTCCGGAGAAGTTCTGCTGATACTAGCTTCTTTTCAGTTTCTAAGGAAGATTTGTGAACAGTAGATGTACACTTATCAATCACTTCAGTTGAAGATTTTGTTGCTGATGAAGTACTTGAAGACCTTCATTTAGCTGAGTTATTCTCTTGCAAATAGTCTTCAACATGTTTCTTTGCTTAGGAGGATATGGCAACTTTGTTTGCTCAAGTACTTTGGGAATGATTGTTTCAACTGAAACATTCTTACCAATGTTCAGTTGATCTGCACAGATATCATCATGTTCATCAGAATCATCCAAATCATCACATCCATCAAAGTCAAATTCTGATTCATTTTGTTTGATTTTATCTGATTCAGAAGACTCAGTTTCACTCACCTCAGATTCATTGTTATTAACTTATTCAGTACAGTTTGTTTCAAACTTGGTGCATGGCACAAAATGATTTGACAAGCTATTTGTCATTGATTCAGGCAAAGGTGTATAGTTATCATTCAAAGGAGGTGCAACAGCATTATATCCCAACCCATACCTGTTCTTTGATTCAATATTAGAGTTCAATAATTTCTCATATTGCTGAGATGAAAGTTGAAATTTCTGAAGTTTCACTTCAGTTGATGCATGATCAGCCATGGATTTAGTTAAGGAAGTTGTCAGATGCTCAACTTGGGCTTTTAAGCTGTAATTTTCTGAAACAAATTTATCTAAATCTTTTTGTAAAGAGTTAATTTTAAATTGATATAATTTATGTTCTCTTACATGAGATTCATTCAAAATCATTATTTCTTTAACTTTATCAGCCAGTTGTTGAGCATGGACTCTATATCTTTCAACTTCCTCAACACACATTGATGAACACAATCTATCTCTTACCTCTCTAGCCATAGGTGGAACTTTGTTCTCCATGTGGGCCATTAAAGCTTGATTTTCATCCAAAACTTCCTTCTCATACATGCTCTAGTCACAGGTTCCATCTTGGAGAATGATCATCCCAGTTTCTTTACAATTACTAGGTCCAGCTGATGCATTTATGACTGGTGGGGATGAGTTGGTTAGCTGTGGTTGTCTATAAGATCTCTGAGATGTTGTTGTTTGATAAGATTGATGCTGATCAGATTGATGTTACTGCTGTTGTCTCATGTCAGGATTTGATTGTTGATTACATTCTCTTGAGAAGTGCCCATAGAGATTGCATTTGAAACATCTTACCTTTGACTTATCAACACCAATCTTTGATGTTTTGCTTGCTGTAGCCAAACTTTTGTTTCTTCTCAAGTATTGTTTGGCTCTATAAGCAATCATTGTCATTTGCCATTGAAGATCCATCTCCTCTACTACATCTGGATGTAGTTCTTCCAAGTTTTGTTTGCAGATATTTGCAGGTGTTAAGGTGCTTCCCTAAGTAGGCTTGAAAACTTGAACTAAAAGCTACAAATGCTGCTTTTTGTTCTTCAGAATCCAGAATCACAGTAATGGGCTCTGCTTGGTTGTTGTTTGTTGAAGACTTTGCTGCTGATGTAGATGCACCATTTCTATCATCAGGTCTTCCTTTTTCTTTTCCTGATTTACTTTGAGAAGATTTCTTTAAAGGCTTTGATGCATAAAAGCTCACTTCTTCTTCATCTTCACTCAAAGTACAAGAGTTGCCACTATCATTGTTAGAGATAAAAGCACTTCCAGCACTTTTGGTTTCTTTAAAATGATAAGGTGTGACATGTGTTCTCACACTGTTGTTTCTTGATTTTTCATCCATTTCAAGAGCCTCAACTTTAGCTACTAATGTATCTAACCCAGTTGCTTTGAGATCAATGGTGTTCTTGAACATGGACACAGTTTGCTTCCAACTTTCAGGCAATGTATGGAGCATATTTTTGTTCAGTTCCTCATTTGTATACTTCAACTCCATGATGTTCATCGCGGTTACCAATTGCACAAACCTATGGAGTTATTGAGGAATTGATTCACCCTCAATATGATGAAATGTTTCATATTGTGAGCGAAGTGTGTCCTTCCTAATGCTTCTGATTTCATCACTCCCTTCACAAAGAGTATGAAGTATCTTCCACAAGGAATTTGCTATTTTATAATTCTCACACCTGATTAGTATTTCTTCTGGTAGAGCCATACTGAGCAAACTGTATGCTCTAATATCAACTTTAACCTTTTTAACATCATCAGGTGACAGATCTTTTGTACTTATGGGTTGACTTTTATCATTATAATCCGGCCCAAGGGTGGGTGGAATATAACGACCTTCAGTTATTGATACCCATAAGTCAGAATCAGTGTAGTTCACATGATTTCTGAACTTGATCTTCCAGGATTTAAAGTCTGCTTTTGTTTCCAACTTTGGAGGCTGGTACGATGATCCACCAACAAAGCTACTCATTTTAGTCAAATATTGAAGTTTTAACTAAAACAAAGTTTCTTATGAACAGTTAATGAGAGTCAGCCAATAACACAGATCTATGTTTCAATTAATTTGAATATAGATCAATGTTAAACCAAGCAATGTAACAATACTCGCTGAATGACAAATCACTGATTTATTGAATTTCAAATCTTCACACCAAATACTTTTGCTTAAAAAAAATTATAGATCTAGTCAGAAAACTGATAGATCTAGTTTTCGAATTAAACAATTCTAACACCGATAGATCAATCGATCTAGATCAATGAGCACTAGGCTCTGATACCACCTGTGAATCCAAGGATCGCAATCAAGAATTATCAGTGTTAGATTGGTTTTGAATTAATGATCGTGGAATTACCATTAATCGTTGTTTAATTGATTAACAAATAAATATCGATGCCAGAGAAAAATAAACAATAAATGATCAAACGACATCAACAATATGCAAAGAATAATGATTTGAATCAAACGTAATTCATTAAAACCGATTAATGTTCACAAAGAATCAAATAATAATTGCTAACAAAATTCTATGCTATGATTGTGTTTATAATTTTGGTGTGTTGATGTGACGGCTGCTAGGGTTTGTGTTGATCGTGCGAAACGATGTGATGGTATTTTTGTCGCCATCTCTTCTGTCTTTTTGACATGAAACCTAGGACTCATATTTATAGACACGCATATTTTTGTTAAGGAAACAGCGAATCTCTTGGAGTCTGTGATTGACTTGTTGACTAGAAACACTTGTATGATTTACGTATCTGGTTCTTCCTCAGCTACTTGGTCTTCCGCAGCTACTTTGTTCTTTCGCAGGTACTTGGTCTTCCGCAGTTACTTTTTTCATGTGTTCATCAGTGAATATCCATATTCATCCGTAGAAGATCTTCTGATGAATGTTTTGTAAGAAAGATATCTACGGAAGAACAAAAATGTTCATCCGTAGATGTTTCTTAAACTTAGTCAATTTCACAAATTGACTAAGTATAATGTTTGTACCTGTAATCATACACATAAATCAACGCACATATGGGTTAACCTATATATATACATAATGAATTACAAATATTCATTACATGTATTGATTAAAGTTCTAAGCCTATACAAAATGATCTAGACGTATTATTCCTAGATCTAACACAATCCTTCAAATCAAAAACAACAAATTAACTCTTTGACACCTAAAAGTAAACAAGTTTCTAATGTTGCGTCAACGTCAACGGTTAATAAGCAATTATTCAAGACTCCATAGAGGTATTGTAACATATGTGACATGTATAATCACAAAACGTCTGAATGTTTTTTTAACAAATACTGTCACATTTGTGATATGAGAAATCACTCAACTTCAGAGTGTTATTTTAACAAATACTGTACCTACTATGATGAGAAAACTCACAGCACTAAAGATTGTTACTTTAGAAAGAATTCACAGAGGAGAGGATTTGCCACTTCAACAGTAAGCAAAGGTTATGTTAAGCCGCAATATAAAAGAAACCAAAATGTTGGTTTTCAAAGATTAACACACCAACCCTCCTTAGGTTTGAACACTTTCAAAAGAAATAATTCAGTGAGACCTAAACAATACTTAAATGATAATTTCATTACAAGGTCAGTAAGAATTAATAACAAAAGTTTTAAAAATAAAAGCTTTTCAAACAATGGTCAGTCAAAAAGCATGAATTTTCTAAACAAGCATAATTTTGTTACAAATAACAGAATTGGTAAATTCATAAAGAATAAACCTGATGTCAACAAACTTCACTTTAAACAATTTACTATTGTTGACAAGTTTGGAAAACCCAAGACCATTTCGGCTTGGGTAGATAATTCAACTTAAATTGTTTTGTTTTGTAGGTATGCCCGAGAAGACCAATCAATACTTGGTATGTGGATAGCGGGTGTAGCCGGCATATGACTGGCAATCAGGCCTTATTACAAGATTTTAAGTTAAAAGATGGAACGCATGTCGCCTTTGGTGGTAATGCGGGAGGAAAAATAACCGGAGAAGGAACAGTATCCAACGGGATTATAAGCCTTGATAAAGTCAACTTCTGTTCATAGTTGAACTTTAATTTGTTAAGCGTATCCCAAATTTGTGAAAAATCCTACTCTGTACTTTTTGATGATTCTTTCTATTATATCTTGAAGTCAGGATTTCAGATAAGCAAGGATTGTGTGGTTGTTAAAGCTATCAGAGACCGAGATGTATACAAACTGGATATGTCTCAAGTGGACTCTTCTACAGAAACAACTTGTCTCTTTGCTAAAGCATCAAATGATGAAAGCTAGCTGTGGCATAGACGTCTGGGGCATTCAAATTTCAAGAATATGAACAAGCTTGTAGCCGGAAATCATGTTATTGGCCTTCCATCGAAGAAGTTTGCCACAACTGATTTATGCTCAGCATGTTTAAAAGGGAAACATCATAGAGCGTCTTATAAGTCCAAGCTGATAAACTCAAATTCCAAACCCCTTCAGTTGTTACATATGGACCTTTTTGGACCAACCAACGTGAAGAGTATTGGAAGAAAATCATATTGTTTAGTTATCATTGATGACTTTACAAGATTTTCATGGGTTTTCTTTTTGAATGCTAAATCTGAAACAGTTGAATTAATAAAAGAATTCATCATTAAAGTTGAAAATCAACTTGATCAAAAAGTAAAAATAATTAGAAGTGATAATGGGACGGAATTCAAAAATCTAACTCTTGACATGTTTTGTGCAGAGAAAGGAATAGCTCATCAGTTCAGTGCTCCCAGAACTCCTCAACAAAACGGAGTTGCTGAAAGGAAGAACCAAACATTGATTGAAGTTGAACGATCCATGTTTGCCGATGCTAAAATTCTGATCACATTCTGGGATGAAGCAATATCAACTGCATGTTTTGTTCAGAACCGTTCTTTAATTGTTAAAGACAAACTGAAAACTCCATATGAGTTAATGTTTGGCAGGAAACCAAACATAGATTTTCTTAAATCTTTTGGTTGTCCAGTTATGATTCTGAATTCAAGTGATCATTTAGGAAAATTTGAATCAAAATCTGATGATGGATTTTTCGTTCGATATTCATCTGTATCAAAGGCTTATTGAGTTTATAACTCTAGGACTAACGTTATGGTTGAAACATTCAATGTTAAATTTCTTGAAAACTCTTTTCCATCAGTGTCAAATGGTCCTGCATGGTTGATTTAGATTCATTGTCAAACTCTTTTCAATCCAACTTGTTTAATCAATCTAACTTGCTTAATTCTACAGGTAAAAAGAAAATTCAAGGAGACCTCGGTTCATTCAGGGACGATTCGGATTCTGATGATGCAGATGATTCAAGCCCAAACTATCCCTTCCTTTCTTTTGTTAGAGATTCTATTTTTCAGTTAAATAATGATGATCATTCTCATGAAAATAATGTTCAGTCAGTTTCTGAAAACCAAAAAATTTCACAACCTATTCCTAATGATGGTACAGAAATCGTACAACCTGAGTCTGGAACGTCATCTATTTCTGGTGATGTAGTTGATTGCGGTAATCTTGATTACTTTATCAACTCACCGACTCAAGTTCCTAATTTCAATCAACATTCTTCAAGCCTATTGCATCAGCTTTCCAACTTGAACCAAACCAATCTGGATGTTCATGTTCAAAAGAATGAAATTCCAACATCTCGTATCCACAGGAACCATCCAACATATCAGATTATTGGTCCATTGAATGTGAGAACTACAAGGAGTAAAACAGAACAAGCAAATGTTTGTTTATACTCGTGTTTTCTTTCTCAAATTGTTCCTAAAAACGGTACCGAAGCGTTAAAGGACAATAGTTGGATTGAGGCTATGCAAGAAGAATTATTACAGTTCCGCAAACAAGAAGTGTGGAATCTGGTGGATTTACCTGAAGGAGAAAATTCCATAGGCACAAAATGGTTGTTCAGAAACAAAACTGATGATAGAGGTGTAGTTATTAGAAATAAAGCGAGACTCATTGCACAAGGATACACTCAAGAGGAAGGAATAGATTATGATGAAGTATTTGCTCCAGTTGCAAGACTTGAATCAATTCGTGTCTTCCTGGCTTATGCATCATTCATGAAATTCAAAGTGTATCAAATGGACGTAAAAGGTGCATTCTTGTATGGACCGATCACCGATGATGTGTATGTAAAGCAACCTCCGGGTTTTAAATATTCACAATATCCATATCGTGTGTACAAGCTTAGCAAAGCTTTATATGGTCTACATCAAGCCCCTAGAATCTGGTATGAAACGTTATCACAGCACTTAATCCAACATGGATACACGCGAGGGAAAATCGATCCGACTCTGTTTATCAAGAAGGATGCTGATGATCTTTTATGTGTACAAGTGTATGTCAATGATATCATATTTGGTTCTACAAGTCCAAAAATGTGCAATGAATTCGAAGAAATCATGAAATCTTGATTTCAGATGACTTCTATGGGAGAGATAAATTTCTTTCTTGGACTACAAGTTAAGCAATCTGCAGATGGTATTTTTATCAACCAAGAGAAGTTCGTCGACAAACTCTTGAAGAAATTTAAGCTGCTAGATTGTCAGTCAATTAGAACTCCAACTGATGTGAACACCAAGATTGAGCCTGATTCGAAAGGAAAATCAGTAGACCAAACATTATACAGATCGATGATTGGTTCTTTGATGTATCTCACTGCATCTAGACCAGACATTATGTATGTTGTTTGTGTCTATGCAAGGTATTAATCAGAACCGAAAGAATCCCACTTAATTGCTGTCAAAAGAATATTCAGGTAACTTAAAGGTAAACCAGCTTTAGGGCTATGGTATCCTTACGAAGGAAATTTCGAGTTACATGGGTATACTAATAGTGATTATGGCGGATGTTGTCAAGATAGAAAATCAACAACGGGTGTGTGTCAATTTTTAGGACCCAGATTAGTCTCGTGGCAATGCAAGAAACAAACAAATGTCTCTGTTTCTACTACAGAAGCTGAGTACATTGCTGCTTCAGCAGGATGTTCTCAAATCCTTTGGTTACAAAACCAACTGCTGGATTACGGGTTCAACTTTCTTAAAACACCTATTTACATTGATAACACAGCTGCTATGTTCATTATAGCTAATCCTGTCCAACATTTAAAAACAAAACATATCGAGATTCGATATCATTTTCTCAGAGATAACTCTAAAAAAGGTTTAATCATTCTGATTCAAATTGCTACTGAAAAACAGTTGGCCAACCTTTTTACTAAAGCCTTCTTACCAGGACGGTTTGAGTATTTGGTAGAGTCAATTGGTCATATTAACCACATGTAATAACTGGTTTTTTGAGTATTTCAGTTAATTGAGTCTAAATATGATCAGAACCCTCCCTTGTATGAATAGGACATAGCCAGAGAACCTGTCAAACTTAATTGCCTGATTGTATTTTTGTGTGTGCATGTTTATTAGAAAAAGTAAAACCAAATACAAAATTAGAAAAGTAAAAAAATCAAAAGATAAAAATATAAAACAAAAACTACAAAAATAGAGTCTTTCTTTGTTAATTCAATATTTAAAATGAATCTGTCATTGCAATATGTGAGAAATAATAGATACATTAGTTTGATCAGTTGCATACTTCGCTTTCGACTAAAGTCTGACATGATCAGATATGATGTGCAAGTAAGTTCATGCAATTAGCCTGAAAAAGTAAATTCTTGTGATTAAACTAAATCACTTATGCATTCATGTATGTCTATCTTAGCACTAATGAGTAGTGTTGATTTCTCAAATTGATTGCTTGTTAAGACATAATCTCACACCTGATGGTGATATGAATAACCATTGAGGTATAATTATTTAAAACATCTAACACTTCTCTGTTATGAGTCATCATAGACCTGAACTGATGAGATATCCTTTGTTGTAAGTGATTACAGACCTGGATATTCTCTCTGATGCAACAAGATGCCAATGTGCACAAACACCAAATAAGATCTGGTTATAGTATATGTCAAGTTAACAAGTTGAGAACAGTGATTTCTTGCATATCTTTATGAGAATTAACATCTCTAAGTCTAAGTGTGACTGAATAATGTCATATCTAATTGTACCTTAAACAATCCAAGAATTGAAAAAGTAAGTGTTCTGAATATCTTGCTAAATGCACTCATTTTCGGTCCTTAGATCTCGTGTCTCCTTTGCTGTAGCAATACTGACCTGGAACACACTTGATCAGGATTTATTCATTGTCTATGACTATCCATCAATTTTTTTTATTTCAATGTGCTGATCTTATCTAATATGATCTCACTACAGACATTGATTTATTTGTAAATATTAGATTTTTATTCTGCTTTAATTTTGATTTTTGCATGTTTTCTGTGTGCAGGCATATTAACAATGATTTGTGTGATCTTTATGTGACAAATTCAAGAAACTTCTAAGTTTTGTTAAACTTAAAAGTTTAGGGGGAGTAAAAAGAGTTAAAAGGAAAAGTGTCTAGAAAATTGATTTTCAAATTTCAACATATGAAATCAAAATTTAAATGTTTTGGATGGAAAGGATGAAGTTAAAAAGTTCAAGCATGTGAGTGTTTGACACAATGTAAAAATGAACCTGAAAAATATTTTAAAGTGGAAAAGCTTCTTGCAACAGTATAATATGAAACTATTTGTTAAAATCTAGAGACTAAAATAATGGGAAATTATTTTTGAAAATAAATAAAAATAAAAATGTCAAAATATAAAAATTCAAAATTCAAAATAAATATAAAAATTTGAAATGCAAAAAGTTCAAAATTGAGGGTCTATTGTGTAAATTTCGGGTGAAAGTCAAAATTTGACTAATTAAAGTCAAAATTTGATAAATTGTTTAAATATTAGTATATGAACAGTGCTAATATGTCTAAACAGTGTACAGGTGGAAGATCTGAAAATTACAAGTGTTAGACATATAAAAGTTATCTCATGCGCCTAAACAGTAGTCAAAAGTCAAAGACTAGGAGCATGATAATTTTTCAGATTTGTTCAAGTGTTGGGCGTTATAATCTTCCCATGCGCCTGAAAAGTTCCCATGCTTCCAAGTGTAGAAATCAAATAAGTGTTAAGTATTGGACGTTTCAGCTAAGCACATGCGCCTGAACAGTGCTCATGCGTCTGAACAGTGCTCATGCGTCTAAGCCCATGCGCACAAACAGTGCTCATGCTCCTAAAATTTTTCACTTAGTATATAAACAACACTTTGTGATTTCACATTTCATTCACAAAATTTCCCCTGAACACTAAATTCTCAAAACCCTGTTCTCTCGATAAACCCTTGTTTCTCATTTCGATTGATTTATGTGTTGCAGTTGCATTCGAAAGTCATATTTCTTGATTCTAAGTGTAAGTTTGTGATCAAAATCACTGATATCTTTGATTAACAGGTTGATTTGATTTGGGCATTTTGAACCTATTCGGGCGTTCGAAACGCTAGATTGTGTATAAATCTGTAAAATGTTGATTGAAATGAAAAAATGAACTGAAATTGATTCTTGAATGATAATATAAACTTGACTTCGACCCTGTTTGTGCATTCAAATCGGATCATTCATCAACTGTTGATTCTGTGATGGATTTTCATGACCGATGATGAAGATGAACAGTTACCAAAAAAAAATTTACAAAAATTCAAAATAATATTTTTCCAAAATTAAAATGGTTGATAAAATGTTAACAAATCAAAAATATGTAAAAAATTAAATGTGCAAAGTGACTGAAAAGTGTGATTGATCTCAACACTTAGAAATTTTTGAAAATGACAAATTAATTTTGTTAAAACATACAACATCTTCAAATGCAATAAAATGTTAATTGATTTTAATTGTTAAAACTTCGAATTCTAAATGTCTTGTGTTTAATTTTGCAGATGGCTGATTTAAAGTTCGAGCCAAAATACAATGTTGTTGCTCTTCTTAATGAAGAAGGTAGAGATGATGTCGGATATGAAGAGATGATAAGATTTTTGTTGAGAACTAAATATGTTTATGCAATGTGTTACCAACCAATTATATATTCAAGGCTGATTAATAAATTTTAGAACACTGTATACATTGACACTGATAATAATGGAAGAAAAGTTGTTAGAGGTTTTATTAACAATCTGAGGATGATTGAAGTCTCCAAAGATTCTATTCGAGAAGCTCTGAGATTGGGACAAAATGACCCTGATGATTATTCTGAGTTGACTTTTTAATGAATGTAAAGAAACATTCTTGGCAATGGGTCACCCTAATCACTTTCCAAAGAAGCAATTTTTCAGAGCGAGAGTATATAATCATTGGAAGTTACTGTGCTACATTTTCCAACATTGCATGTCCAAGAGAAGTGCAGGATGGAATTCTTTTCCTATGAACATTACATCCCCAATACTAGCTTTGGCAACAAATAGAAGGTTTAATATGTCCAAATGGATTCTAAATGGATTCATCTTCAATCTAGAAAAAGGAATAAGAAACAAGTATTTGATGTATCCTCGATTTCTTCAAATGATTATCAATGAAGAACATACAAACATTAGAGTTCATGGTGTTAGTGGAGAAACCATGATTCTTGAACACATGTCTGAGATATCTTATAAGAGATTGTCTATGGTGACAGGAACTCAGAATGTTCCATTATTTGATTATATCAGGAATGTAGCAAATGATGATGTTGATATAACTGTTGATCATTATCACTTATCAGAAGAAGAACCTGTTGATCCTAATGATTTGATAGAGAAACTTCCTATTGAGGAAGAGAATGATGAAAATGATGATGAAGAAAATGAAGATAATGATGATAATGATGAGGAAGATAGTTCTAGCTCATCTGATTCTGATGATGGTGTTGAAGGTGGTCAATTTGATGATGTTATGGAATGTATACATGATAATGTTCCAGAATCTGAGCAAGTAATTGAGGAAGCTCACAAAGAAGCTCATGATGAGATAGAAGAAGTAGAGACAGCTACTGAAGAAGTGAATGAAGAAATGGATGAAAATGTCCAATATACAGATCAAGTTACTGAAGAATTCAATGATAATGATACTGAAGTTGTAGAAAGTGAACAAGAGATTGATGTAAATCAAACGGTTGATGATATTATGAGTATGATTGAAGAAATGGTAGATCAAAATGACCAGTTTGAATTAAATGAGAACACTCAAGAGTTTGATATTGTAGAAGCTGGCATTATGAATGAATTTATAGAAGAACATCTACCAGAAATGCATGTATCTAAAGAAGAAAACTTACAAAAGAAGATTGATGATCTTAAAGAAGAAAACCTGAATCAATTAAAGATAATTAAAGAGTTGAAAGCTGTCAATGAAAGGTTGATTGAAGAAATGAAAGAGAAAGATAAATTAATTGATGAGTTGAGAAAAAGTCGAGATGATAATATGAAGACTTTTGAGGTAATGATGATAGATTTTGATGTGATGGAAGAAAAATTAAAGAAGGTGAATGAGGAAAATGAATTGATGAAAGAAGAATTGGAGAAGTTGAAAGAAAAGAATAAGTCTCCATCTCCTGATTTAATGATTATTTCAGAAATTACTCCTATTGATATTGAGAAGATTCCAGAAGTTGACAAAGGAAAAAGAAAAATAGATGATGTAGATATTTCAGTTATACCTGAATCATCGTCTAAAATTCAAAAGATGATTAATGAAACTATTGTAGAAGAAGATGATGATGTTCAAGAAATCATTGGTGCACTTGAAAATATTAAGGGTGAATTTGAAGATGACTGGTACAATGAAGTACTTGAAGATGAGGATTTGGTGGATGCTAATGTAGATGAACACTTTTCACCAGTTGATTTGAGCCATGATGACATACCTATGGATATTGAAGATAGGTATAATTATTTGGTGAAAAAGAAGTATAACAGAGTATTTCTAGATGGACTAACAGTATCTCAAATTAATGAAGAATTTGAGAAATGTCTAACTGCTGAATCTGTTGCTCCGATAGATCCAGATGAAATCATTGTTGAGCATGGTGAATGGAATCCTTTACGGGAAGTATAAACATTGAAGAGTTATCAACATCTGAGTTGTACCATCCTAATCCTGATGATATGAATATCAACGCTCTAAGGATGTGGTTGCAATCAAGAAATCTCCCAAGAAAGAAATTGAATAGATTACAAGGAGAATCGTTGAGAAACTTGGTCAGAAGTTTTCAAGAAACTGAGAAGCAAACCAAGAAAATGATTGTACTTGATATGGATAATCCTCACTACCTTGAGATTACCAAGAGATCAAAGATTTTGAAGCCTCAGGAGATAAAAGCTATTGCTATGAAAAGCTCAAGATATGAAGCAAGAAAAGAATTAATTAAGATGTTTCCTGAAACAGAGAGGCAAGGATATCAAGTCTCCAGTGAACAAAGGCAACTTTGGAGTAAAGCTCAAATAGCAGGAGACTTAGTGTGAAATGTTTTACAAAAAGGACAATCGATATCTGAGTTATTAAATGCAATGATTGTTCCTGATTCAACGAAAGAAGTTAAATAGTTGCATGGAAGTATGATGAGGTGTTTGATGCATTTTTAATCAAAAGAGTTAATGCTATATGTGATGTATATCATTTCTTTTCTAGCATCATACAACTTCCAGTGCAAGACTTGAAAGAATTGAACAAACTTCCATTGATAAACCCAACAAAAGCCAAGAGGGGTGAAATGTTTGTATAATTACTCAACAGAGGTATTTCTCGTATGAGTTCTTTTCTGAAAACAAGATGTGACCAAGAAGACAAAGAATATTTTCATTCTTTAAAGAAAAAGAAGAAAGGTGTTGAAAAAGAAGTTGGTGAAGAAACTCGATGCTTTCAGTGATCAGTATTTCAAGAAAGTTACAAATCCGGGATTAAAGGTGATTGAAGGGACTCAAAAGTCAAAACCAATTTTAAGATGGTTTTATAATTCTGATACTTTTGAATTGAAGTTGGTGAGAAAAATAGAAGATTGGGATAAAGATATGATATCATTGTTTGGTGTTTTTAAGCTTAAACTTTTACATCCCAGTCATATCTCGTTTCTGTCCATTCAAAAGTTTGAGAAAGTAGTTCCTGAAACAGCAGAAATCGATAAGAAGTATTTTATGTCTATAATCAAAGTGATGAATGCAGTTATGGAATGAATTTCATTTAGGAAAGCCTTAGCTTATGCAAACATTGTGAAGAAAGACATAAAGGATATTGAGTTCATGAGGATTTCTAGTAAAGGTGTATTGGAAATTCAATGTAAAGACAATTCCAACCCAATCGAATGCTATGCAAATGTTGATATAGCAGGTTCGTCAAAACAAACACTAGAATTGATGAACAACATGGAGATTAAAACAAATGAAGCAAAGCCGGAACAAGGCATTCTTGCTGAAAAATTCAAAGCAGCTATTGCAAAAGCATTAAGGGTGCAGGAGCTATACAAAGAGAAACCAGTTTTCACAATCAAAGAAGAACCAGAGGATTTCTCTGGAGCATGAAGACTGAAGATCAAGCTGGAGATTAAAAGAGGAGACTAAAGACAGAAGATCAAAGAATGAAGATAAAGATGAAGAAAAAGATTTTGAAGACTGAAGATATGTTGAAGACCGAACACCATGTGAATCTTAAGGGGAGTATTGTAGATGCTTCTTGGAAGATTAACATTTGTCTTTATGTGTCTTGTTTAGTTTTTGTCATAGTATAGGGACTTTTTATGTAAATATGTTCATTTGTTTTCTTGATTAGTGTATATAGCATAGATATGTATTGTGTAGGGGGATGAGAGAGATTTAGACGTATTGTAACTGTTTCCTACACTTTGTATTCTTCTATATGCTAATCAATGAAAACTCTATGAATTTTTGTTAATTTGCTTGTGTTGAATTGAATACTTATGTGTTTTAGATTGAATTGTGTTCATATATCATCACAGATCGATCCATTTTGAGCTCATCATTAAGGTTCTTAGTTCTCTTGATAGAAACACAATAGAAAGTCCATTCATGAAGAAGTGCCCTCATGAATTTCCTTATAATGTCTCTCTTCTGAAGATCTACTCCCATAGACTGAAGAGAGGTGATCAAGTTCATGTACCAGAAGTATTGTTGGCTCAAGGTCTCACCAATAATATATGTGAAGTTTTCAAACTTCTACTTTAGTACATCCTTCTTGGACTCCTTGGATTCAGTGGAACTAGAGTACATCAGCTTCAAAGCATCAAAGAGTTCTTTGGCTGACTCGCATTGCTGAAAGCCAACCATTATGGAGTTTGGTATGGCTGTTAGCAGAGCAGTCATTGCTTTGCAGTCAAAGTCTATTTTCTTGAAGTCTTCATCAGAGTAGTCTTTAATGGCCTTCTTTATCATGGCACCATTACCCACTGGGGCTGCTACATTAGGAACGTAAGGACCATGGGTGACAGATTTCCACATGCAGTTATCTTGGTACTTTATGAACCCTTCAATACGTTTACACCAAGTTCCAAAATAATCAGGAGTGATGATAGGAGCCGTGGTCATGGTTCCCATTTCGGACTCAGAAAATTTCTAGTTAAGATCCATTAAAGTGAGGTGGGTGAGTGAGTGTGAAGAAACAAGGGTGATTTGGGATGGTTAGATCTCACAATCAAGAGCCTGAAGCTCTGATACCAATTGTAGGATCGGTTTTGACTCTAAACACAGAACTCACTAAGTCTCACTTGAGCGATGAAACACAGAATCTCAAACTAAAGTTGATAATAATATACGAAGTTAATGAACAAGAGAATGGTTTTCAAGATACTTGTATATATTACTTCTCAACTCAGTATTACAAGACTCTTAAGCTCATACTACATAAGTTACAATGAGAAACTATATATACTACTATCTACAGTCGGTTATACTTGGAAAACCAGCTGGAATCTACTACTAGATAAATACTACATTGCTAGAAGTAAAGTATCTAAGATAAAATAATATCCTAGATAAGGTAGTCATGACAGGTCCATGACTTACCTTTTGGCACCAACTAACAATGGTATCTGTACTAAGTTGAAAAGGTGAACAATGGATTAAAGTATGGTTAACTACATGGGTTAGGAAAAGCACCATGCAATGTATCAGAGTCTGTCAGACAGACCATACTTTTGTCCACTGGTTCATAGTTGATTCTTCCAAAGCTAAATGGCTTTGGAATAATAAGTTCTTCCGAGGCCATTTATACTTCAGAAGAAACAACTTCTTCAGAATCTTCTACAGGTCTTTATGACTTTATTCTTCGAAAGACTTTATCTTGGATCTTCTAAGTGTGAATACTTCGGAAGGAGAACTGCTTGGTCTTCGAAAGGCTTTGTTCTATCCTTTGAAAGTTCTTCATATACTTCAGAAGGAGAACTACTTAGTCTTGGAAGACTTAGTTTTCCTCCTGAAGCTCTTCAGACATAATGCTTCGGAAGATCTTCGACATAGCTGCGGAAGAGTAGTTTTGTCTTCCAAAGACTTCAACTTGTACACAAAATTGTTCTAGGTGTTGTTTTGGTGCACCAGCCTCATATGATCTAACATCTCACTTCCAAGTTATAGGACCTATACATGTTTACTTTAGCAATGCATTCAAGAGTACATAAATGTTCCAATACCTTGGCTTCATCATGGTCAGCCATCAGTGCTTCATTTGGAGAAACATTCTCTACCTGAAAGCTATAGTCAAAGCCTCCTTCTTTAATTGCAACAGCAGCTTGTTGCTTCGGTTGGCTTGGCTTCTCAGTTCTAGGAGTTGCATCAGTGTAGTTTGGCCTAGATTGTGTTTGGCCACCATTTGTTCTTGGTGCCTTACACTCCCTATCAAAGTGTCCTATTTGGTTACAGTTGTAACACTTCACTTTGCTTTTATCCAGTCCAAACTTTTCACTGGTTACATTGCTTGGGAAGTTTTTTCCGGTTCTCTTGTTGAACTTCTTGGTTCTATGAGTGAGAAGAGCCATCTGCTGGGCTATCTCCGTATACTCTAGGTCATCTAGATGGATACAGTCCAAGTTTTTAAGAGTGAAGAGAAAGTTGCCACAACTTTCATCTAAAGACATAAAGGCTTGAGATGAGCTTGGCTCTTGGAATGCGCTTCCCTAAGTGTAGCCCTTGGTGTCTTCAGGAAAGTGATGAAAGGGCCATTTATAAGTTGTCAGGGTAACAGATGAGATGATGTTGTGGTTCTCTGCTATCCCTTTCAACCATATGAAGGGCTGAACTTTGTTTATTGCTGGAAGAGCTGCTGGATGGGTTTTGCATCTTCATGTCCATCTGGTAACCGCTCAGGATACCATACAACTCTATGAGAGTAAGGGTGGAGAGGTTTTTAGTTCTATTAGTGGCCAGACAGTAGTGTGTCGACTGTCTAGGAAGAGAGAACATAAACTTCCTCTTAATGTTCCTATTCTCAAGTTTACCTCCAACATCCATCAGAGTATCTACAATCTCAACATACCTAAAGTATTGTTGAGTCATAGTTTCACCTGTTTTGAAGGTGAAGTTCTCAAACTACTACTTCATTAGATCCTTCTTGTTTTCCTTGGCTTCCTCAGACCCTACATACATAAGCTTCAGTGCATCCCAGAGCTGTTTTGCAGTCTTGCACTTCTTGAAGCCTCTATAGATAGAGTTGGGAAGAGTAGTTTGAAGAGCAGTCATGGCCTTCTAATCTATATCAATCTTCTACCAATCTTTCTCAGAATATTCAGCCACTTCCTTTAGTATCATCCCACCACCGGCAGTAGCTAAAGTGGTGCTTGGGATGTGAGGTCCTAAGATAACAGATTCTACATCCTGCTGTCTTGAGACTTGATAAAGCCTTCTATTCTTTGGCACCAACTATCAAAGTCATCAGGAATGATCAATGGAAATTTGGTCATGTTGTTGGTTTCCATGTCAGCATTAGTAAGAGCTGCCATTTAAGCAGGTAAGTGTTTTATGAAACTCAAGAGATTTAATATGGTGAGATCTTACAATCAAGAGTCTAAAAATCTCTGATACCAATTGCAGGACTGGTGAAGGTTGATGAAATGGTTTCACAAGATGGAGAGAATAACACTTAATAGATCAAATAGGGAACCGGAAAATAAAACAAAGAACAAAATTAAAGAGCACACAAGGACCAAAGAGATTTGTTTTCTGGGATGATGTATATTGCTCTCAAGTGTTTTACAATTATTACAAGACTTAGTCATAAGGACTGGTTACATGAGGCACTTTATACTACATCCTACAGCCGACCATACTTTGAAGGCCTGCTGGAACACTAATCTAGACAACAAGATCAATGTAAAGTCAAAAGACAGATTGCCTTTTGACAAGTGACTATGACATGCCATAGCTCATATCCTAATCTATTACAAAAAGGATAAAAGTACAAAAGTAGAAAGTTACAAACTCTAAGAACATAATATACAGTTGACAAAAGTATAGAGAAATCACCAACTTGTATAAGTTGGTGAGTCGTTAGAGATGGCAGCGAAAATGTAGTTCAGCTTTTGTCAAAAGCATGTCTTCTCTGGCTTCGGAAGAAATCAGTCTTCAGGCTTTAGAAGACTTTGTCTTGAAGCTTCGAAAGACTTCACTTTTGGCTTCAGAAGAATTGGGTCTTTGGCTTCGAAAGATTTGACACTTAGAAAACTTCTTTGACACAACATTTTTATTAGCAAAATAAAGAATATGTATAACAATGATGAAAAGTATTTGATATAATGACTTGACATATATAATACAATAACTTGATGTATTTGACACAACATTTTTATTATTGCTCTACCCTTATTAATCAACGTTTATTATTTATGGATTTTATTTGAAATGTTTGGTTCAAAATAAAATACAATAAAAAAATTAAGGGGGAAAGAGAAAGAACAAACAATTATTCTTTTTAGAAAACTAATGTGATATTTTAAAGAGGGTATGATAAATATGTAAGGTCCTGATTCCAGGAAGCCTTAGAGTTGATCATTCACAGCATATCAAAGATTTAAAACATTTATTTATGTAAACATTGTAGCAGAAATTACTTTAATTCAAACTCGTCATGACATAATTCAAAGAAACCATTAACATTGTCTTAAATACATCAAACAAGTCTTAAAAGAGTGTTTAATAATCTTCTGAATTTTAGGATGCTAGTCTTCAGTTGCCGAGAAGCTTTGGATCCATGCCCCTATCTTTCTAAGCCCAACAACTCACATGTCAAACTAATATGCATATAAAAGTCAGCTTCGCTGAGTGAGTTCTAGGTTTACTTTATCAGATAATCTTTTAGTGAGATATGTTAACTTTATCATTCTAAAGCAGTCATCACAAGAACAAACATTTACTATACACAGACTGTCACTTTATCAATACTTTATCATTAAAACTTTAGTTTATTATATTATCTATTACTCTTCTTTATCCGTCAATTCCCAGTTGCTATGTCTTGGGATCGGCCCAAGGGCCAGACCCCCCGCTTATGATGAACACAAGACTTTACTTTATCCATGCTTGTGTTGAACACAAGACTTTACTTAATCCATGAGAGCACAACAAATGCAACTCTCCTTTATCCTTTGCTTGCAAGACTTTACTTTATCCATGGTACATTGTTACGAGCTCAAATAACATTTCTTTAGGTTTCACTTTCATCTTTAGTTATACATATACTTATACATGCTAAGAATCAACTCATAGTCCATATATTCACATTCTTCAACAAAAGAATACAAACAGTATAATCGACCCTCTGCGGGACAGCGGGGGTTCGGGGGTGGCAGCCCCTGATAGCGGGGTTCTAGGGGCAGCAGCCCCTAATGGGGTCCAAGGGGCAACGCCCCTGGCTGGGGCCGGGCTGCGTTATAGAAAATTCTATTTTTTTGTTAAAATCTCTTGAAATCTTTGCCATAAAAATTGTATATTTAGTATGCATATCACCCCAAAACATTGAAAACATGTAAATAAGGGGGATCTAGAACTCACCAGGTCAGTAAGTAACTTCACGTCTAAGTTACCTAAGCTATGATCACGGTACACGATCTGGATTTCTTGCTCTTTCCTTGTTGTTTGATGCTCAAATACTCAGACCTTTAATCCTTTAATCTATAAAGCCTCAAATCTTTGATTTTCTCCACTTTCTCTCTCTATTTTCTCTCTCTAGAAAGTTGGTGGCTTGGGTTGCAAATGGGGAAAAATGTGGCTGATTAGGGTTGTTTAATGGTTGATTATGAGCCCTTAAACACATGAATCCCTTAGCCCATAAGGTTAACTTGGCCCATAATCCATTTTTACCTCTTATTTACATTAAATAACCCTTAACTAAGCTCATTATTATTAACTTGCTCGTTTTGACTTTTCGGGGCGTTACAAAATATGGAAAAGAGATACTTCTAACTAGACTCAAAAGAAACTTGTAATTTATGTTATTTTTAATTGCTCATCAAAAATAATGTTAAACTAATATATATACACACATACATACACGCATTATTCTTTGTTAATGTGTTGGAACAACAATATATATTAAATACAAAACTAGTAACAAAATCATGTACCTTATTAATTCTATTAATTTATATACGTTTTCTATCTAAATAATGTGTAATATGTGTGTAAATGATAAAAACGTTTATTTATAGGTCATAATATCAAGACACCTCATCTAATAAATTGACAACCACCTATAGAAACGTATAGGTTCCGGTGATTAATACCCAACATTACAAGTCAAATTAGTCTATTTTGAAAAACCTATAAGCATCGTATTGCCCCTTACGCCACGTATAGAATTTTCAGACAATTTGAGTTATGCCAAATCAGTCATTCAAAAAAGTTATATGTGGTGTGTAGCCCCATAAGCCATGTATAGTCCTAGTAGTAGTGGATCTAGAAATTTTTTCCATGGGTGTCGGAATTTTTCGTTCTTAGGATGTCTATAATTTGATTTCGTATTATTGTCTCGGTCGGGTTGGGAAAATAATAACCACAAATCCCTTATACACAATAAAAATACGACATTAGAAAATACATAGCATCCTTGGAGTTGTTCTCATGGATATAAAATATATTTAATATGAACATTGAATTAATAAAATAATAACAAAATAAAATAATACATACTAGTTTACTTAAAGACTATTTGTGTTATTTCATATTTTGAAGGTATAAATAAAGGTACACTTATAGTTTAGTGTTTCAGGACCGAAGCGTACAGTAAACCCAACTTCTTACGGATAAACTTATATGTTTTCTATACATAACCTATATCTACACCTAAAGATAAATGCAATACTATAGGACTTCTTTTCACTTTTCTGAACTATATCTTTCATTCACTCATTTTTAAACTACTTTCTTTATTATTCTTCTTTTCCTTTTAAGCTTTTCTGTATTCATTTCCAAGGATGCCAAACATTATGTTTTCTATCTTCATCATTTCTCTTTACTCTTTTAATTTTATTTTCATAAGGGTCAAGTGTTAAACTTTTGGGTGTCGAATGACCCACTACCCATAAGGGTAGGTCCGTCCATGAGTCCTGACACGAATAACTGGTGTGGGTAGGACAAGTGACAACTATACATGGCGTAGTTGCCATCTTACAAAGAGATGGTCGTGGAGTTAACGTCCACGTTTACTTGCATTCTTCCTCCGGAGAAGGTGGAAGATGACAAGCATCCGGAGATTACGTTTAGGTTATGTGGACATACACATCATATTTCGATAGAGCAGTTTGGTGTTATCTCGGGACTCTATACTGAGTGAGAGACTGTTGCCCCTATGTTCACTGAGAGTATTACCGGGTGGATGAGAGCATGTTAAGAGATTGGTGGCCTCAGATTGTTGGCTGTTTGTTTTAGACGATCAAAGGCAGGGTCACTCGCATTAAAGACCCTCTTATTCGATATTTACATAGGATGATTGTCACGTCTATCACAAGTCGTGGCAAGAGTCGAGAGTGGTGCATTATTCCTAACTTATTCTACTTACGGTGTTTGCTCACAGGGACCAAGCGCAACCTAGTGAGATGTTTGGCGGAGTAATTTGTGTCATATTGTCATCGGCAGTAGTGGGGGACGGTGTACAACGACGCGTATATGATGTTATTTTCTCGATCTTTTGGTTATTTTCCTCAAATTCTAGCGTACGTATCTCCAATAATCGAGTCAGTGAGATTAGATCGCCGAACAATATATGCCAGTTTTCTGTCAGCATACATTCACCCTTCAGCCTCGCTAGATCTGCCGTTCAGCAGATCGTCGTTCCTGATTCGCAGCAGCAGCAGCCTCCGCCATAGGATCCGGTTAAGCAGCGGCTGGTTAGTAGCCATAGCATCCTTGGCACATTTACCGAGATGTGAGGCTATTTGTACGTGTGGAGGAATTGTTAGAGTAGGTTGCCTAGAGCTCACGTGCTCAGAGTCGGCGGCTCGACCGGCTCGGGGATCTTATGAAGTGGCACAATTAGCTCGAAATTAAGCAATTGCATACTGCTGATATCGATTCTCCCGACCTGCCACCGCCCTGACAGTATCCACATGCACCATAATTTTGTGTAGTTATTAGAGTTGTAACTTTTGTTTTGTTATGTATTTACAAACTGTGTTTTATATATATATATATATATATATATATATATATATATATATATATATATATATATATATATATATATATATATATATATATATATATATATATATATATATTGTTAATGTTTGTATTGTTGGCTCGGTTGTTTAGTTAAGTTATGAATTTTTGTATTATTTGTTTCATCAGTTACTTAAATTACAAAAAGATGTAAAAAAACAAAAAAAAAAAGTATACAACATAAAAATGTATATTCATAAAAAAGATATGTAAAAAACATATATATATATATATATAATATATATATATATATATATATATATATATATATATATATATATATATATATATATATATATATATGACGAAAGAATATCTATTTCTAAAACAAAAAGGATCTATACTACACGTATGGTTTATTATTTTCTAGCACAAGCTAACATTTTGGGTGAACTTCACACCTACACGTGGCGTATGGTCATATGCCACGTATAGGTGTGAAGTTCACCCAAAATATTGGTTGTGTTGGAAAAAAATAAGTCATGCTTATTGTATAGGTCTATACGTCACATACAGCTTTAGTCGCTACATGATGTGACACCTTTTACGTTAGACATTGGCAGGGAAACTTTTAGCCCTATACGTGTCGCATGGTGCTATATGACGCATATAGGGTTGCTGGGTGTTGATTTAAAAATGTGGGTGTCCTAATATTGTGACCCTTATTTATACGTGCATTGTAAAGTCGTTGTTTATGGTAAATAACATATATTTACAGTTGATATACTTTTTCTCGGTTATTGTTATTTCACTAAATAATTGGCACAAAATGAGAGGATACTGTTTTAAATTTAAATTGCATTTGAACGCGAGCTTGACAAAATTGTTTAGTATGTGATATCAGGATCATATATAATAGTCACGTTGTTATATGTTGTGAGTTATAACATGCATACAACTGAATAACGGTCTGTAGAGATAACAGATTTGCAATAAAATCCATACGTATTAACATGTAGATTTTGTGTTCCTGCTTAAAGTGTTAGTTATGATTGTTTATATAGATGTAACCCGATACATTTACACAGTAGGAGTATCTCTTTTACAAACTATAATATTACCGCACCTTAGTATCAAGGATCCTCATTTTTATCATATACCTCCAATCACAAACTATTATTCAACCAAATAAAAAGTCCCAACTACAGAAATATAAGGCTAAAACATAGATATGAATCTCACAAGTCTAGTTAGATTCTGATTAGAGTTAAAGTCAAAAATCATATGTTACTTTTTGTACTGTTTTTGTTCTTGTACTGTTTTCATTTCTTGTGAAGTTCAGGGTCTGTTTGTGTTGTTTTCTATTTTTACAGAGGTTAAATGTGTAAAATGTTTGTTACGTGTTTGTTAGGTCGATTTGCGTATAAATTCAATTTAGATGGAGTTGTAGAGGGAGAGAATAAGGTCAATTCATTTTCTTCCTATAAATTCTCTTTGATTACTTTTTGAACACAAGGGTTCTTCTTTGATTTCAATTCTTTTTTGATGCATTGCTTACAATTGGTATCAGAGCCTGCTCGGCTCGAGCTTAAAGAAGGTGATCGATTGAAGTCATAGAAAAAGAGAAGATGGTGTCGACAAAGTTTGATCTGGAGAAGTTTGATGGTAAGAACGATTTTGGCTTGTGGAGACTCAAAATGCGAGCCCTCTTGGTTCACCAATGTAAAGACAAAGCCGATATGGTAGCCACTAAAGAGATGTTTAAAATAGAATTTGAAATAAAGGAATTGGGTGAGGCTAGAAAAATATTAGGAATGCATATTTCTAGAGATAGATCTCAGAAGAAGCTTAAGCTTACTCAGTCTTCTTATTCTGATAAAGTCTTAAAAAATTATAAGATGGACTGTTGTAAGACAGTGAAGACTCCCTTAGCTGCTCATTTCAAATTATCTTCTCAAGATGCTCCTGGTACTAATGATGAGCACATGTACATAGGGACTGTCCCATATGCAAATATAGTTGGGAGTCTCATGTATCTTATGGTGAGTACAAGGCCTGATTTGGCTTATGTTGTTAATAAGATTAGCATGTTTTTGACAATGTCTGGCAAGTCACATTGGTTTGCTGTCAAATAGGTCTTAAAGTACTTAAAGGGTACTAAAGAGTGGGGATTAAACTTTAGTGCTTGTGCAGAAGAAAATTGTTGTATAGTGGAAGGTTTTGTTGATGCTGATTATGCCAAATATTTGGATAAGGGGAGATAAAAAAACAAGTTATTTGTTTAAAGTTCTTCGAAATGTTGTTAGTTGGACGTCTTAGCTGCCATGTAGCAGCTCTCTTAACAACTGAGGCAGAGTATATTGCTCTTACTGAATCAGTGAAAAGACTTTGGTTAAAAGGTCTGGTTCTGGAGTCGGGTGTGAAACCATCACTTTATATGGTTCATTGTGATAATCAGGGAGCTATACAGTTGTCAAAGAACAGTGTGTTTAATGAAAGAAAAAAACATATAGATGTAAGGTTACATTTTGTAAGAGATGTAATCTGCGCTATGCAGTTGTAAATGAAACAAATTAGTACATATGATAATCTGCAAATATGATGACTAAAAGTTTCGCTGGTAATAAGTCTTATTACTCTATTGGTAAGCTTGAAATTGGTTGATGATTTGATGACTTTAAAGGTGGAGATTGATGAGAGTTAAAGTCAAAAATCATGTTACTTTTATCATATGTTACTTTTATCATATGTTACTTTTTGTACTGTTTTCGTTCTTGCGCTCTTTTCATTTCTTGTGAAGTTCAAGGACTGTTTGTGTTGTTTTCTGTTTTTACAAGGGTTAAATGTGTAAAATGTTTGTTAGGTCAATTTGGGTTTAAATTTGGTTGAGATAGAGTTTCAAAGGGAGAGAATAAGATCAAATTATTTTTTTCTTGTAAATTCTTTTTGATTACTTTGTGAATACAAGGGTTCTTAGATTTCAATTCTTCTTTGGTGTATTGCTTACACATTCTTGACAAATTAAACCTCATAACTGATTTATGACTAGTATATTGAGTACATAAATAAAGTTATTTAAGTAAAAACATTATCAGTTATAGAAGGTTTTCTTATTTTGTTAACCCAAATTGTTTACAGTTTACAAATGCATGAACTACAAGTAAAACAAATTGACTAGTCTTTACCCCAAGCAGAGGGTCTTTCTCAACAAAACAACATACATGTAGCGCCGACATTGACCAAGTCACTTATCTTGTGAAGTACTCTTCTTACTTTCAGTTTCCAAGGGGCCATCTTCATCCCTGGTGGCGGGAGTCAATGGCGTTGTAGTATCAGTCACGGTGGCTACTGCCGCTTGTGCATTTGCAGCATTAGTATCTTTGTTTACCACTGCTGGCAAAGAATCCTTCAGGCTAGCAGCTATGGCGGCCTCTAGATCATCATCATGATCATTGCCGGAGGTCCCAACCTCACCAGCATTATCCCTCAAACTAGCAGCTATGGCAGCATTTAAGTCATCATCTTCTTCCATAGGCGGAGTTCTAGGCGGCTGCAACTGCTGCTGTTGATGGTGTTGCTGCCTCTGCCCTGAATTGCAGGATTTAAGAATACGCTCAGCGTCTTCAGGCAGCAGCCACTGACCATAACCGTTTGTAGCTTCACCAGATGTCATCGGGCATTCTTTCGGGAAGTTACCCCGGACCAAAAAGATACTCCATCCAAATCCTTTTAATGTGTCAAGATAGGCTGAAAGATAGAACTTTGAAAGATGTTCAGGGGCTGCATATAAGCTGTCAAAGTTGTACCACTCACCATTGACTTTTCTTATGCAGAACCAATGGTCTTGCAAATGACATATAAATGCGTTTTCGAGTTCTGGGTCAACCTGTGCTGGCTCGGCTACTGGACTGTGGAGGGGAATCACTTGTAGGTCCCACACCTCTAATGCCTTCTGTAACACCTGCAATATTATATTTCATTTTTATGTTAGATTAAAAAAAGTCAATTGAGATTCTTCTAAAATAATTTATGCTCCAATAACATAAGTTAAGAAACTGCAAATTTGCAAATCAATCTTCAATAAATTGAGTAACGTTCTTTTCTGACCACAATTAACATGTTTTATATACGTTGAGTACAGGTGCAAAATTTCCTCAATCATGATTTAAGAGTAAAAATAAAAATTTGAAAAAAATCTCAAACCATAATTTCAAGCAGACACAAACTCAACTTCTATACATGACGAGCTAAAAAACGGGTGCAAGCAAGTACTTACGATCCATCCCACCAAAATTCAAATTTTATGAATTACAAATATAGAGAACTTAACATGTAAATATTCAACGTTTAAAATAAGAATAGATTGTCATGGCATGTGTACAGAAAGATCTGGTGAGAAATTGACCCATGCACATATGTATAGGTCAATTAAAGTTGTGTTCTTAATTTATGTGGGCCAATTGATGTGGGGAAGGCAACAGATGAAGAAAATTTGAACATGGAACTTAACATGCAAATATACAGATTTGCAAGTGTGCCAGTTTTGTTAGCTAACTCAATCATCCAATCTAAGAAATCTTCCACATTCATTATTCCATGGAGCCATGGAAAGAATGGAAGTTGGTTGGATCTATATAACAACCACACTGTCATTACCATCCTTCAGCTTT